>BFEA01000699.1:433499-445502 GCA_003427395.1 Chara braunii | reverse complement strand
GAGAGAGAGAGAGAGAGAGAGAGAGAGAGAGAGAGAGAGAGAGAGAGAGAGAGAGAGAGAGAGGTTAGTGATTCTGAGGAATAGAGCGGCAGAGCGAGTGCGGCTTTGTCATTGCTTCTTCTGGCGACACGTGGGCTTCTTCCGTATTATCAGATCCGATGGACCAGGTCGAAAGGCGAGAATCAATGTATTCGATTAGCGCAGGATAGATTGCCTGTGCCGACGCATACAGCTGTGAATTTTTGACAAGGCTAAGATCGTACGTACAAAATCGTACGGAACACTGGATTGATCCCTTTTTTTTTTTTTTTTTTTTAAAGCACTCGATTAGAGGAGAGAGAGTTGATGAGCAGCGGTGACGTCGGGAGGATAATGAATGGTGTCTAGATAGAGACAACCGACATGCCACGGGTTGAAGGAGGGAGAAAGGGGTAGTGGTGGTTGGTTCTCCATTGACCCAACATCTCCCTCTCTCCGCCATCCTCCTAGTCTTCTTCGATGGAAGCTCAGCGATCATCGTTTTTTTTCCCTTGGGAATCATCGGTATTCCTGTACTGCGCCCCTTTATTTCCAAATTCGTCCGTTCTTGTCACAGTACACACAGCTCTTCTTTCTCATCTTTCCTATTCGGGCAGGCATTAATTCGTGATCAGTTGATAGCGACAAGGCCATCGCATGTACTTTACTTTTTTTTTTTTTTTTTCCTGTGACGTGTCCTATCCGTTTCATTTTCTCTGCTCGTGTTTTCAACTAGCTCTTTTTTTTTTTTCTTTTTTCTTTTTTTTTCTCGCCACGTGGGTGAAATCCATTTAAAATTTCGCACCCGACGAATTACGATTCGTGTCACTTTGCCCGACCATTAATTACTTACGTCGACAACGTGCCTAACATCATTTTCTTCTTCTTCTGCTTTGTTGTTCTTCTTCTTCTTCTTCCTTTTTCTTTTTTTTGGCGTAATACTGGTTACATTCCAATTTTACGGCTACCGGCTTCCCCCCAGTACAAAGTGCATCGCCGCATCTTGTCAGAACCTTGGCCCCAATACAGCAACGATGACAGTACGTTCTATTCGGGGGAGAAGACTTTCGTCGGGCTCGTCGTCGGCGAACCCTCCTCTTCCTCCCACCCCTGTACGTGCGACCTCGCCATTCATCGGATAATCTTCTTCCATTTTATTATTTTTTTTAATTTTTCTTTTCCCCGTGTTCCATCTTCTCCTCTCCTTATGCGAGGTGACCGTCTCGTTTTTTTTGTTTTTTTTTTAAATAATAATTGCTCTTGTTTGTTGATCAAATTCTGTGCTTGAATGCGGTCGCACCGTTAAACCCTGTTGAGATATCTTCGTCGGGGTCCTGGATCTCCATCGCGATCGGGGATCGGGGTCGGTGCAGCGGAGGTGCAATCGCCGGTCAAGCACGGGCGTTTCCTTCAACTTCCCCCCCCCCCCCCCCCCCCTCACCCCCCCGCATTCCCATAGCAACCTATTTCGGGCAAAAGGAAGGAGGGGAAAGAAAGAGGAAAAGGAAAGAGGGAGTTGGGGGAAACGAAGGAAGGGGAAGAGGAGTGGGGGGAGGAAAGATGAAAGCTTTCGCTGTTCAGTCCTCTGGTATGCTAGCCTTGATGATAGAAGGGATTTGTGTATCAGTAAGTCTGTTGACAGCGTTGCTGTTATTGACAGTCGCGACTGTGACACATGTCACAATCGAGCGGATTGATAATCGATCGCCGGCTGATGCTTTCTCGTTGATGAGTAGTCCTGATAGGGCATTGCGGTCGCCCGCGGCAGCAGCAGGTCCCCCTGCACCATCGCGTGCGGCGCCTTCGGTTGAGCAGCAGCTCCTGTCCCGTCTACATGGGGAGGAGGGGAGGGGTGGAAAGGAGGGAGGAAAGCAGCAGCACCAGCAGCAGGAGCAGGAGGAGGAGGAGGAGGAGGAGGAGGAGGAGGAGGTGGAGAGGAGTAGGAGTAGGAGGGGGAAGAAGATCCAGGGAAGGACAAACATCTCTGCTACGAAGTTGGTCGCAATCGGGAGGCTGGGATCGGGATCGCAGATGAATCGAATCGAGTACGGCCGCGACCGTCGGGGGGAGGGCCGGGGGGTTGCGACTGATGTGTTGTCGTTGGCGCGCAGTGACTCTAGCGCCACGATTCCGTCTTCTTCCGTCTCTTCGGCTCTGCTGTCCCGGTCCCGATCGGTCGATGTGAAGTTCGCCGCTTCGACACGAACACCACGTGCCCCTTTGCAGTCCGCAGGTCGTATCGTCGCTTCCACTGCGTCATCATCATCATCATCATCATCATCATCATCATCATCGTCGTTCTTGTCATCGCCATCATCCACGTCCTCATCATCGTCGTCCTTGTCATCGCCATTGCCGGAAGCTAATTATACCCTATTGAAGGGTACATGGCCATCATCTTCGCCAGCGCCATCGCCAGCGCCATCGCCAGCGCCAGCGCCAGCAGCTGCTGCTGGGAACGCGGCATCTTCTTCGCCATCTTCTTCCCCGATGTCCCCCACCGTTCGTGTCCTCCTGGATCCTCCTTCTTCATCACCGGCAAGGAACGCGTCTGCTTCGTCGTCTTCTTCGCCATCGCCAGGAGCTCAAATTGTCTCCTCCTCCTCGACTTCGTATCCATCGCCGTTTTCTTCCCTGTCACCGCCTACCGCTCCCATTCTCTCCAATTCATCAGTGCACGCAACGCCACCGCCACCAGCTCTCTCGGTAGGCCAAGGAGGTGATGCAAAAACCGCGTCTGCGTCGTCGTCGCCTTCCTCGCCATCGCCATCGCCATCGCCAGGAGCTCAAATCGTCCCCTCTTCCTCGAACGGGTATCCATCGCTGTCTTCCTCCCCGTCATCGTCGCCAGCTCGACTTCTCTCGAGGTCACCAGCACAAGTGCCGCCATTGTCAGCAGCAGCTATCTCGGTACCGCAACCACCTCCTGGGAACGCGTCCGCTTCTTCTTCCTCTTCTTCATCATCTTCTTCCTCATCTTCTTCCTCATCTTCTTCGCCATCGCCCGGAGTTGAAATGGTCTCGTCCTACCAGCCGTCATCTCGACCTTCTTCCACATCACCCCCCACAGCTCCTATCCTCTCCGATTCTCCATCACACCTTACGCCATCGTCAGCAGCCCTCTCGGTGTCAGCGCCATCTTCTTCTTCACCATATCCAGTAGCACCTGACGTTGTTTCTTCTCCCTCCTCCTTAACTTTTTCGACCTCGCCGACACCCGGCGACAATATCTCTTCTTCTTCGCCATATCCAGCAGCAGCTTCAGTCGCCTCAGAGTCTCCTTCCTCATCCGTGCCATCCGCGCCAGGAGGTCCTGCGGCATCATCAGCACCCGCGTCATCGACTTTGCCATCGCAATCCGAGGAAGGTAATGATTGGAATACGCGGGAGGGCGGAGGTCCGTCATCATCATCATCACCGCCATCATCATCATCATCATCATCATCGTCATCATCATCGCAATCCTTGTCCTTGGCAGGACCACCCCCAATTGAGTCGGGATCTGCGACATTATCGGAATCCTTGCCAGATTCCTTGTCGCGGTCTGCGCCCAGGTCATCATCACAAACAACGCCTGCTGAGTCAGCGATTGCCGGCGAGCTCAAGATAACGACAACGGAGACAAATGTTCACGTCGTTGGGAAAATTGCCATCCTGACAGATGCAGTGTGGGCAGAAGGCTGGTCGTTAGCAGACATAGCCGTCGCAAAGGACGACTCGAGCCTGCTGTACATCGTGTTGAGGAACACACAGGGATTGGGAGAGAGAGGAGGCCCACCAAGGTCGTACATTCTTACGGTCAGAGACGATCGGACAGACAGTTTGGCGATGGACAACCCACGAGGAGGAGGAGGAGGAGGAGGAGGGGAAAGGAACGGCAACGCCATGGCGTCTTCGGCGGGGAAAGATTGGTTATGGCAAGGAGGAGGTGAAGGAGGAGGAGGAGGTAATCTTCTAACCACCTCTGCCTATTCCCCTAATGAGTCAGACCTGCTTTCTCTCTCTTTCCCTCCGCCGGATGGAGCGTCTTCTCTCCCGCCATCTTTACCCGGGAACTGGTCGAGTGTCCCAGATAATCCAACCACCCTTGCAGCCGTCACGGCGATTGCCTGGACCCCCTGGGGACTGTTCATTGCAGATGGCGGGAAAAATTGGACGGATGGCGGGAAAGACTGCGGCGCAAATTTGGCGGGAAATTCGACAGCATCGGGTGATGGTTCTTGTCCGCCAACGAAAGGAGCGGAGATCAATTGGGCTGGCTGTAGCGGGGTCTACCCGGCTATGGCAGCGCGGGAAACGCCGATGTCCAGACCCTTCGTCTTTGTCTCTATCAACGACCCCACGGGGCTCGCGTTTCACTCCCATGGGTCGGCATCGGGATCGGGATCGGGCAACTTCGATCTGTATGCAGCCACGTCGTACGGCATCTCAGAGCTGAGCGGAGATCAGCCGACCATCGGGATCCTGGCGGGACCGGATCCCGCCGTCGTTCTAACTGCACCCGACCCGGACCCGGAATCGCCTTCAGGCACACAGCAAAACCCCCTCGCCGCTCCCGACTTAGGGATTCTGATTACCCCTCCTAGTATCCGTTTTGATTCCAATCATAGCAGTGGATATCAGTACGCGAACAACGCTAATTACACCAGCAATAGCAGTAGTAGTAGTAGTAGTAGTAGTAGTTCTAGTACTAGTAGTCATAGCAGTTCTAGTACTAGTAGTAGTTCTAGTACTAGTAGTAATAGCAGCAGTAGTAGTAGTAGTAGTAGTAGTAGTAGTGATGGATGTAGTGGAGGGGGTAGTTTAGTGGGGTATGCCGAGGGCCATGGCGCGCATGCGCGATTCAATGGGGTGGTAATGAGCTCGAACGGGCTGGCATCGGACGGCCAATGGATTTATGTTGCCGACAGTAATAATCATTGCATCCGTCGGATCCATACAAGCAGCGGAACCACGGAGCTTGTTGCTGGGCACCCTGACCAGAAAGGCCAAGTGATTGACGGCCCATCTTCTAACGCTCGATTCGACACTCCCCATGGTCTAGCCGTTACGGCTGACGGTCGCACAGTCTACGTAACGGAACGGAAGCTGTCATCCTTGCGACGTCTCTCTCTTGATACTCCCCATGGCCGTCTTGTCCGCGTCGACACTCTCGCAACGGCTAACCGAATTTCTTCCTCTTCTTCTTCTTCTTCTTCTTCTTCTTCTTCTTCTTCTTCTTCTTCTTCTTCGTCTCAGTTTCTTACAGTCGCTTTGAGTCAATCGGAACAGTTTCTCTACTTGGCGGACAGCTCAGGAATCGTTTACAAGCTGGCAATCAACAGATCATCAGCTACAGAGCACCCTCATGGGAATCAGCCTACGGCATCGTCGACGCCTCCCGGTGGAGGGAGACAGGGAGAGGGACGGGTGAAGTCCAAGGGAAAGCGTCTCATCAAATTTGCTGTAATTAGCGCCGCCTTGGTTCTGTGTGTTGTCGCATGTACCTTATCCTGTTACTCAAGTACCCGCATTCGCTTACCACGTGTAGACTGCCCGAGAGCTCGCCGCTCCGCGGTGATTGAGGTGACGGCAACAAAAAGTCTGCCTCCCGACGTTGCCGATGCTGCTGCTGCTGCTGTCGCTGTTGCTGCTCCCATTGACGCCGCTGATCAGCCCGATGACGACGATCCGGTCAACGGCACGTCGACTACGAATGTAGCGTCCGAGTCCATCAAGCACGTGGCAGACACGTGTCAGAAGAGGGTCGCGACCTTGGTGAGCTCTGGCCGACCGGCTCCTATCCGCACTTCCCGTCGTCATTGGTCTGCTCTTTCCTTCTCCTCCTCCTCCTCCCCCTCCTCCAGTGCTCCCTCGTCCTGCCGCTCCAATGCAGCGCCTCCTCCCTCGTCTTCCTTTGTTCCCTACTCGAGCGGTAAGATCGTCCCGATCCCGATCGACACGGTGGCGGATGCCTGTGACAACTTCCACCCCGACAACGTGATCCGTAAGGACGGACCTCCCGCACGTCTGACCGTCTACGAGGGCCTCCTCCCTCTCCCTCTTGCTCTCGACAAGGTGTGGATTTACGTTCTGGAGGCGGAGTATGGAGAGTTTTCTGTAAGTCAGACAAGACAGTTTCAGTCCGAGATCCGTCGCCTTGGCGGTATTCATCACACAGGATTGGCCAAGATGATCGGCTACTGCACCGAGCAAAATGCCACGTGGATTCTCGTTTTTCCCGCCATTTCTCCTGGATGGAGTCTGCGCGACATCCTCCATCGATCTTCTTCTCCTCCTCCTCCTCCTCCTTCTCCTTCTCCTTCTCTTCCTCCTGCTGCTGCTGCTGCTGCTGCTGCTGCTAATGCTAATGGGAATCATCCTGGACGTCCGCGTCGTCATTCCTCCTCCCCCCTCCCCCTCCCCAGCAGCTCCGTTGGCCCCTCATTGGCCCGCAGATCCGACGTGGAGACGTGGCGGGAAGAAATCGATAATGCGCCGCCCGTTAACGCGTTATGGCGGGAAAATGCGCCCGCTGGGGAATCGGACTCCGCGGCGTCGCTGCCGCTGATGTCAGAGTTATCATCGGCGGCTTCCATTTCGTCACGTCGAAGAGGAAAGGCGCTTGATTGGCCGACACGTGTCCTTGTAGCGAAGCAGATCAGCAGCGCTCTTGCGTACCTTCACAAGTCCAATCCTCGCATGATACACGGGCGCGTGTCGTCGCAGAGCATCCGATTAGAACGCCAGTGTGCCGATGGCTGGCCTGCGCGCGCGCAGCTAGTCGGCCTTGGTCTGCCCCAGCTGTGCGCCATTGCCGCTGACGAGCGGATCTCCGCCTCCTTCTCCCGCAGCCCAGGACGATGCTCCTTCAGAGGGTGCCCCTGCCTCATACCCCCCCAAACCTTTCCATACGTTCCATCGCAAGAATGGGATTGGGAGGGGGAGGGGGAGGGGGAGGGGGGGGCGGAGGGCGACGATAACTCGGCGGTAATGTACTCGCGGTCGAACGATGTTTACGCGTTCGGAGTTGTACTTCTCGAGCTAATCACAGGAAGGCCCGCACTTGTGCCACGTGTCAGCCTGGGAGAGCATGCCAGTAAATTGGCCAGTAGTGCTGATTCGATCTCGATCGGGGGGGAAGAACCGGATGGCCAATGTGGCGTTAGGAAGGACAGCGAAAACGAGGAGCAGGTAGTCCATGAAAAGCAGGAGGAGATTCTGAAGAATAAGGAGAAGAAGGGGGAGGAAGAGGAGGAGGAGGAGGAGGAGGAGCAGGAGAGGGAGGAGGAGGAGAAGGAGGAGGAGAAGGAGAGGGAGGAGGAGGAGAAGGAGGCCGCTGAGAAGGAGAAGGAGAGCGGAACACACCTAACACTTGTATCATGGATGAGACATTTATTGCGGGCGAACGAAACAATCGGGAAGGAGGAGATGGAGGTGTATGTTGATTCTGGACTCCCCGTCGAGGGTCCTCAAGGGATGGCCGTGCGTTCTTTGACTGTCTTGGCAATGTCCTGCGTCGATCGGGATCCCACGAAACGCCCTGCCATGGATGCTGTTCATAGACACATCTGGAATATCCAGCTCGCCATGAGTCGAGCTCGTTACTGATCTCTCTCTCTCTCTCTCTCTCTCTCTCTCTATACTTCTTCTTTTGGCGACTGCGGCTGCTGCGGCTGCTTCTCCTCCGCCGCGGGAAGGGTCTCTGCACCTAGTCCTACTTGTATATAAACTCGCAGCTCCTATGTTTTTCTTCTCTTTTCGTTTAAAAACACCCGCCCGCCCCCGCCCAGCATAACGCTCTGGAGTGGAAGACTCCACTCATCATCCATGATTGACGCGTCATCTGTATTCCTAGACTCTTTTTTTTTTTTTTTTTTTGTATTCCTGTATTTCGTAGGTAGAGAAGATTGTACGACCTATAGAACAGATCCTGCTCAAGTGCAGTCGTGCAGATTTTTTTTTTCAGGAAGGACTCGTTGTCAGATGGGCAGGCTATTAAGAATATTGTTAGGTGCCATCCGGGCTTTCCTTTTTTGTACAGGTGGTATTCCTGGCTATTCTTGTCCCCTGCCTGAGGGGCTGATAGCTCTCCCAAAGAGAATGGAGCTATCAGCTATCAGCTATTAACTCAGGTGGTGGGTTGTGGGTGAATAGTGGGATACATGCCCACGCGCTCAAATAGTCCCTACATGCCTTGAGGCCGGGGGAACTCCATGCAGTATTCGTATTCGCTCCCTGAAATAGAAAAAAAATAGATGGAGCTATCACATTAGGCATGCACGATTCCACTTTAGGAGGCTGTTCATCATTGTATTTTTGCGCGGAAGCTTCAACTTCCTTTTCCTTTCGGACTCTCGCGTCTATATTTCAACTGTT
Source organism: Chara braunii (assembly GCA_003427395.1). NCBI lineage: Eukaryota > Viridiplantae > Streptophyta > Charophyceae > Charales > Characeae > Chara > Chara braunii. The sequence continues at coordinate 437,126 of BFEA01000699.1, read as the reverse complement.
CATAGGTGTGTACCCCCGACCCGTTGGAGAAGCTTTTTTTTTTTTTTTTTTTTAACCCAACAGAAATTCCCCAAACCCTCAAGGAACACTGCTGAAAACCATAGAGGCCAAGGGTAGGTAATGAAAGAAAGAAAGAAAATCCTTCGCGACATCCGTTAAAATTGGAACGATACAGAGAAGATTAGCATGGCCCCTGCGCAAGGATGAATCTTAATAAAAAAAAAAAAAAAAAAGTAATGAAAGAAAGATAGGTTCCATGAATGATGACATGGCAGAACTCCAGTTAAAAAATGATATGTGAGGTTAGAGAAATTTATATATGGCTGTACCCCCCTATCAGGAGACTGCACCTTTTTTTTTTTTTTTTTTTTTCCCCCCTCAAACAACCCTTTATTCCAGGCAAAACGAGGCGGGGGACCTCACAATTCAACCCGGAGTTATCCCGGCAGCATCAGCCGGTTTCGCTTACAGCCAAATGGCTGGACGTGACACTAGGGTCGGGAAATGGGTCTGGCTCCACTACTATCTGCTGTACGATTTCAGATAGTAAGTCACCGCTCCACTTACTATCCGAAATCCACCTTCGGAAATCACCGTATGGATGTCAGATGGCGCCCTCCGGATCCACCATACGATCCCGTATAGTTCACAGCCTGCAGAAGTCGTTACTCGGAGGGTGGTCGAAGGAGGTCGGCGTAGCATCGCAAAATCGTATGGAGAGCCTGCACTCTGGGCCGACAAATTGATGTCTTGTAGTGCTGTGAGAGTGTTTTGTAGTGAACTCCAAAATTGGAGAATTGTATAGCGGATAGTAAGTGGAGCGACACTAGGTTTTATACGGGTTTTAGAGCTCTGACAGCTATACGGCGGATAGTAGTGGAGCGAGACCCAATATCTAGGAACAGAGATGGCTAAAACAGAGCCGCTGTCCTCAAATTCCAATCCCAGGAAACAAGTGAAAGCCCAATCCCAGGAAACAAGTGAAAGCACCAGGCCTCAAAAACATCACAAGCCACAAACCACCAAAACAAACTGCTGCAAGCCATAAAACCCAACAATGCAAAAATCCACCTGTAAGAAACCTGGACTACTTAAAACTGCCTAAAAACGGCAGTCCAGTCCCTGGTGGCACATGAGGCTTCAAATTTCAGAATCCTGCCTGCCAAAATATTGTTCATCAATCCATTCTCCATCCGAGTAATCCATTCTCCATCCCGGGGCTCGGTCCCACCTGCGCAGTTTCCGTGTAGAAGGCTACCAGGAAGACAATGGCGGGCGCTGGAGGACCATGGATTGACACAGTCGATGGTTCCTAGAGGCCCTCAAGTGGCTTCCTGGTAGCCTCCTACAACGGAAAAGCACAGGTGGGACCGAGCCCCGAGTAAGTCCCCCCCCCCCAACACCCTCCCTCCCTCCCTCCCTCCCTCCCTATGATGCCATGCGACCCACAGACACCCATTTTTATTTTTATTTTTCTAGAAATGGATCAATTTTTTTGGTTCTGTTTGTTTGTTTCTGTCTTTCTGTTTCTGCAGAATAGTTAGCTTCCATTTCAGGTATCATTTCCCACCCTTCCAAGTTGTTGGCTGCCTTCTTTTTTGGTGCTGGTGGTTCTTGTCTCACCCCTATGAGATGCCAGCCCAGCCTCTGTTTATCAACCGTTCCAAGTCTGTGGGTCGCGCCACACCACTCTCGAAATGTGCAACATGAGAACGAACTTATCCCTAGAACATGGCCAGATGCACCCGCCACATTTTTGTCTTTCTCACATTTCGAGAGTGGTGTGGCGAGGCCCTGTGGAGGGTCTCATGGCAGTAGTGCGGATTCTTGAAGAAGGGCGTCGCCACACCACAGTCTAAATGTGCAGAAGACAGAAATGTGGCAGCTGGGCTAACTGTAGATAGGTACCTGTCATGGGTCCAAATATAAACCTCTGATGTGGCCCGTGGCAGTCCCCAGGGAGGTGGCACGGGTTTCGCCTACCTCGGTCGGACGGTAGGGATACGTCACCTCTCTCGGTAACTCCGAGAATAGGAGTCGAAGGGAGGAGTCAAGGGCAGAGCACGTAGCCGAACTGGTGATGGGGGACGAGTGGTGGAGGACACAAGGTCATATTCGTGGGCCAAAGGGCCGGGAAGAGGATAAGCCCTGACTACGGAGAGAGGAAATATAGGAAGCACCAACATCGCGACTACATCCAGACGCCCATGGCCACGGTCGGGAAAGGAAGATCGATGCAGATACAGACGAAGGTATAAATGGACCCCTCTGAGGCACCTTTAACATGAGTCCAGTTTGGTGGTTGGAAGTTTAACTTAAGTATGGGAATGCTAATCAATATTGAATTCAGTATAAAGATAATCTGTTTATCTATTTAAGTTTGGTCGCGAATACACTAACTGGGTTGTGGGTAATGACATCCAAGGTGATAGCATCGGCCTCAGCTAATCCCACGATGTCAGCATCACCATCTGATGCCGATATCCGAATAAATGACCTCCTGAGTGCTTGCTTCAATGATGGAATCTTACCGCAGAAGGTTACACCAAGCACAATAGAGATAGGAAAAAATTTCGTCAAAGTTATTGTTGACCGAGAATTAGCACGAATTCAAGCAGAATGGTTAAATAACCACGCGGTCTCAATTTTCTTCGACCAATAGTCTTCCTCCTTACCAATGGGAGTGAAAAGTCGTCTGGTACGGATGTACGAAAATGGGTGGGGGGTGTCAGGGGAAACTGGTGCTTCACCAAAGAGAGGTGTCTTCAGGAACGAAGGCTGAAACTTAGCCACATACATGGCATCAGCAAAACAGATCGCGCAATGGATATTGACGGAGAAAGAAGATAAGATCGCATTGGATAACACAACCTACACAGTGCATTTTAGACCTTGGATGTCTTAACAACAACTTCTCCAGTGGAGAGATGCAATGAACCACAAGTTTTTTTGGATTCGCTGTTTAGACGTCCCTGTCTCGGCTATGGGCCCTCTCAAAGGAGCAGTGGAAGATGCTTTCGGGCCCATAATTAAAGATTTTATCCCATATAAATTCCCACTGAAACCCGATCTGCGAGACGTCCGCTTCAATTTAGCTCCACCAGCTAAGCTGCGATACAAACGACGACTCATAGTAGACCGGTGGGAATTTGGATATATGGACATCAAGGTGGCACGCGCTTTGACCCCATGGTGTTCCTTATGACGCAGGTATTTCCACAAAGACTCAGATGAGTCATGTCCGAAGAGCAAAAGCAAGTCATCAAAGGACCTGGAAGAGAAGAAGGAGACAGAGAAAGAAAAGACAGACGAGGGAGGAGACAAAAAAGGGGGAGACAAGGGAAACAAGGGGGGAGACAAGAGAAAAGAAAAAGATGTCGATGATGTCAAGAAGGAACGACGATGGAGAGCAGCAGAAAACAAGAAATCCAGGGAGGAGGAGAACAACCAGGAAAAAAAGAAAGACTCAGGAAGGCAGAAGGGAGATGGGATGGAGAGGAGGTCTAAAAAGGATGAAACAAAGGAATGGGGGAAGAAAAAGACGAAACAGAAGCCAAAAGGGAAGAAATCATGGAAGAAGAAGGTGAGAGAAAGGTTGACAAGGACGGAGAAGGAAAAAGAAACCCC
>BFEA01000699.1:413838-433245 GCA_003427395.1 Chara braunii | reverse complement strand
CACCCATTTGGACAGAACAACCCAGAGAGGGGAACCAGGACGGAATCGGGGAAGGAAGGGAGGACATGCCGAAGGCAATTCCAAACCCATTCGCTGATGCAATTTTGAAGGGTAAGGGGCCCCTCCCAGCGGAAGGGGATTTAGGAATACAACAATCAGTGGTCTTCTCAATAAAACCACAAAATTGAATTTTAGCAGAAAATGACGCCAAGAAAGGCGTCGGCCCAGCTCTCCTACGCCAGACCCGAAGAGGGGAACAGGGGGTCAGACAGAAGGGGTCAATATAAGTGACCACCAGCCAGACCTAGGGACCAATGGTATGGTTGGCGAACACCAAACCGTGAGCCGCTTGGAAAATAACAAAAACTCAGAGGACAAACGACAATTCACAGGGTAACGAACGCAGAGCCAGAAGAGAATTTTGATTTTGTGGTGGTAGGGTTATTTGAAGAAAGGGCGATTGCGTTCGACCCAGAAAAAGAAAGCACGCTCAAATGAGAATGTGCCCCGACCAATAGTCCAGGAGCAATACCTATGGGATCCATCAGACTCTGTACTGATAGACAAACCATCCTCCAAAAAGAATAGGTCAGGTAATAAGTCGTTGTCGGCTGCAAATCCTATGGGCACCCTACGCAAAGCGGATAGAGCAAATAGCAAAGTACAATAATTTTTAACCCCTATTATCTGTTCTAATTCCCCGCAAGGGACGATGGTTTTAACAAAAATAGCCAAGGACGAATCCTTGTCTGTACCATCGATAGAAGTAGGAGCACCGCCCATGGAGGAGACAACAACAAAGCTAGTGAACGAACAAATACTTCATTACGTAGGATCCTGTGTGATTCTGGCAAGACCAAAGATGGGCAGAGACATAGCGATACTATCAGATAACCGAAAAATCCGTCTTCATATAGTCTTCATGGCAATCCAAGCCATCTCTGCATCTTTCGTAAACTGGACTGCCACAAGAATATTTTGGCTGCCCCTACAGGACCTGATCAAGGGCAAAGGAGACTCTTGTGCGACGGTGCATCTACCCGCAGGCCTATCGGCCTTACAGGTAGCAGATTGGCTCAAAAGAACAGAAGTCCCGGATTTTATGTTATGTTATCAGAGGCCCACCCTTCCAAGTTGTTGGCTGCCTTCTTTTTTTATGCTGGTGGTTCTGGTCTCACCTCTATGAGATGCCAGCCCAGCAGCTGTTTATCAACCGTTTGAAGTTTGTGGGCGGCACCACACCACTCTCGAAATGTGCAATATGAGAACAAACTTCTCCCTAGAACATTGCCAGATGCACCCGCTACATTTTTGTCTTTCTCACATTTTTAGAGCGTTGTAGCGAGACCCTGTGGAGGGTCTCATGGCAGTAGTGCGGATTCTTAAAGAAGGGTGTCGCCACACCATAGTCTAAATGTGCAGAAAATAAAAATGTGGCAGTTGGGCTGACTGTAGGCAGGTACCTGTCATGGGTTTAGATATCGACCTCTGATATAGCCGGTGGCAATCCCCAGGGAGGTGGTCCGGGCTTCGCTTTCCTCAGTCGGACGGTACGGATACGTCACCTCTCTCGATAACTCCGAGAATCGGAGTTGAAGTGTGGAGTCAAGGGCAGAGCGCGTAGCCGAACGGGCGATGCGGGACGAGTGGTGGAGGACACAAGGTCATATTCGTGGGCCAAAGTGCCACGAAAAGGATAAGCCCTGACTACGGAGAGAGGAAAAAAAGGAAGCACCGACATCGCGACTACATCCAGATGCACATGGCCACGATCGGGAAAGGAAGATCGATGCAGATGCAGACGAAGGTATAAGTGGACCCCTCTGAGGCTTGTTTAGCCTGAGTCCAGTGTGGTGGTTGGAAGTCTAACTTAAGTATGAGAATGCTAATCAATATTCAGTTCAGTATAAAGATAAGTTTGTTTATCTATTGAAGTTTGGTCGTGAATACACTAACTGGGTTGTGGGTAATGACATCCAACACGATGGCATCGGCCTCAACTAACCCCACAATGTCAGCATCACCATCTGACGCGGATAGAATCCAAATTAATGACCTCCAGAGTGCTTGCTTTAATTATGAAATATTACCGAAGAAGCTTATACCAAGCACAATAGAGATAGAAAAAGATTTTGTCAAGGATATTGTTGACTGAGAATTAACACGAATTCAAGCACAATGGTTAAATAACCACGCGGTCTCAATTTTCTTCGACTAAGAGTCTTCCTCCTTACCAATGGGAGTGAAAAGTCGTCTAGTACGGATGTACGAAAATGGGTGGGGGGTGTCAGGGGAAACTGGTGCTCCACCAAAGATAGGTGTCTTGAGGAACGAAGTATGGTTGGGGAGCACCAAACTGTGGGCCGCTTGGAAAATAACAAAAACTCAGAGGACAAACGACAATCCACGGGGGTAACGAACGCAGAGCCAGAAGAGGATTTTGATTTTGTGGTGGCAGGGTTATTTGAAGAAGGGGCGATTTCGTTCGACCCACAAAAAGACTCAGAGTCTGAAAAAGTAGTGATGAGCACTCTGAGTAACAAAGCACGCTCAAATGAGAATGTGCCCCGAATAACAGTCCAGGAGCAATACCTAGGAGATCCATCAGACTCTGCACTCACAGACAAACCATCCTCCAAAAAGAGGAGGTCAGGTAAAAAGTCGTTGTCGGCTGCAAATCCTATGGTCACCCTATGCAAAAGGGATAGAGAAAATGACAAAGTACAAGAATTTTTAACCCCTATTATCTGTTCTAATTCCCCGCAAGGGATGATGTTTTTAACAAAAATAGCCAAGGACGAATCCTTGTCTAATTCATCGATAGAAGTAGGAGCACCGCCCATGGAGGAGACAACAACAAAGCTAGTGAACGAACAAATACTTCATTACCTGGGATCCTCTGTGATTCTGCCAAGACCAAAGATGGGCAGACACATAGCGATACGATCAGATAACAGAAAAACGCTTCTTCATATAGTCTTAATGGCAATCCAAGCCATCTCTGCATCTTTCGTAAACTTGACTGCCACAGGAATATTTTGGCTGCCCCTACAGGACCTGATCCAGGGCAGAGGAGACTCTTTTGCGACGGTGCATCTACCCAGACCTATCAGCCTTAGAGGTAGCAGACTGGCTTAAAAGAACAGAAGTCCCGGATCTTATCTTATCAGAGGCACACCCTTCCAAGTTGTTGGCTGCCTTCTTTTTTGGTGCTGGTGGTTGTGGTCTCACTACTATGAGACTCCAACCCAGCATCTGTTTATCAACCGTTCGAAGTTTTGTGGGTGGCACCACACCACTCTCGAAATGTGCAATATGAGAACGAACTTCTCCCTAGAAAATGGCCAGATGCACCCGCCACATTTTTGTCTCTCTGACATTTCGAGAGTGGTGTGGCGAGGCCCTGTGGAGGGTCACATGGCAGTAGTGCGGATTCTTGAAGAAGGGTGTCGCCACACCACAGTTTAAATGTGCAGAAAACAGAAATGTGGCAGTTGGGCTGACTGTACACAGGTTCCTGTCATGGGTCCAGATATTGACCTCTGATATGGCCGGTGGCAGTCCCTAGGGAGGTGGCCTGGGCTTCGCCTTGCTCGGTCGGACGGCAAGGATACGTCACCTCTCTCGGTAACTCCGAGAATAGGACTCGAAAGGTGGAGTCAAGGGTAGAGCACGTAGCCGAACGGGCGATGCAGGACGAGTGGTGGAGGACACAAGGTCATATTCATGGGCCAAAGGGCTGGGAAGAGGAAAGCCCTGACTACGGAGAGAGGAAGAACAGGAAGCACCAACATCGCAACTAGATCCAGACGCACATGGCCACGATCGGGAAAGGAAGATCGATGCAGATGAAGACGAAGGTATAAATGGACCCCTCTGAGGCACGTTTAACATGAGTCCAGTGTCGTGGTTGGAAGTTTAACTTAAGTATGAGAATGCTAATCAATATTCAGTTCAGTATAAAGATAAGTTTGTTTATCTATTTAAGTTTGGTCGTGAATACAGTAACAGGGTTGTTGGTAATGACATCCAATACGATGGCATCAGCCTCAGCTAAGCCCACAATGTCAGCATCACCATCTGACGCAGATAGAATCTGAATAAACGACCTCCTGAGTGTTTGCTTCAATGATGGAATCTTACTGCAGAAGCTTACACCAAGCACAATAGAGTTAGGAGAAGATTTCGTCAAAGACATTGTTGACCGAGAATTAACACGAATTCAAGCAGAAGGGTTAAATAACCACAAAGTCTCAATTTTCTTCGACCGAGAGTCGTCCTCCTTACCAGTGGGACCCCTTCTGTCTGAACCCCTGTTCCCCTCTTTTGGGTCTGGCGCAGGAGAGTAGGGCATGACGCCTTTCTTGGCGTCATTTTCCGCTAAAATTGAATTTTGTGGTTTCCCTGAGAAGACCACTGGCTGCTGTATTCTTAAATGATCCCCTTCTGCTGGGAGGGGCCCCTTACCCTTCAAAATTGCATCAGCGAATGGGTTTGAAATTGCCTTTGATCTTTCCTCCTTTCTTCCCCGATTCCGTCTTGATCCCCCTCTCTGGGTTGTTCTGTCCAAATGGGGGGGGGGGGGGGGCGGGTAGGTGCTTGGAGGGGGGGGGGGGGTAGGTGCTTGGGGGGGGGGGGGGGGGGGTTTTTTTTTGYTTCCCCGGGGGGGGGGGGTTGGGGGGGGGCCGGGGGGAGGGGGAGGAGGGTGGTGGCAAGGGAGGGGGGGGCGGGAGGGGTTTCTTTTTCCTTCTCCGTCCTTGTCAACGTTTTTTCCACCTTCTTCTTCCATGATTTCTTCCCTTTTGGCTTTTCTTTCCTCTTTTCCTTGCCCTGTTCTTTTGTTTCATCCTTTTTAGCTCTCTTCGTCGTCCCATATCCCTTCTGCCTACGTTAGGCTTTCTCTTTTTCCTGGTTGTTCTCCTTCTCCCTGGATTTCTTGTTTTCCGCTTCTCTCCGTCGTCTTTTCTTCTTGCGATCATCGACACCCTTTTCTTTTCCCTTGTGTCCTCCCTTGTCTCCCTTGTCTCCCCCCTTTTCGTCTTCTCCCTCGTCTTTCTTTTCTCCCTCCATCTCCTTCTTCTCTTCCGGGTTCTTTGATGGCTTGCTTTTGCTCTTCGGACATGACTGATCTGAGTTTTTGTGGAAATACCTGCGGCATAAGGAACACCATGGGGTCGAGGCACGTGCCACTTTGATGTCCATATGTCCAAATTCCCACAGGTCTACTATGAGTCGTCGTTTGTATCGCAGCTTAGCTGGTGAAGCTAAATTGAAGCGGACGTCTCGCAGATCGGGTTTTAGTGGGAATTTATATGGGACAAAATATCTAATCATGGGCCCGAAAGCATCTTCCACTGCTCCTTTGAGCGGGCCGATAGCCGAGAAAGAGACATCTAAACACCGAATTCAAAAAAACTTGAGGTTCATTGCATCTCTCCACTCGAGAAGTTGTTGTTAAGACATCCAAGGTCTAAAATGCACTGTCAGGGTTGTGTTATCCAATGTGATCTTATTTTATTTCTTTGTCAACATCCATTGCATGATCTGGTTTGGTATGGTTGGGGAGCACCACACCGTGGGCCGCTTGGAAAATAACAAAAACTCAAAGGACAAACGACAATCCACGGGGGTAACGAACGCAGAGCTAGAAGATGATTTTGATTTCGTGGTGGCAGGGTTATTTGAAGAAGGGGCGATTGCCTTCGACCCACAAAAAGACTCAGAGTCTGAAAAAGTAGTGATGTGCGCCGTGACTCCGAGTAAGTAAGGACGTTCAAATGAGAATGTTCCCCGATCAACAGTCTAGGAACAATACCAAGGAGATCCATCAGACTCTGTACTGACAGACAAACCATCCTCCAAAAAGAGGAGGTCAGGTAAATAGTCGCTGTCAGCTGCAAATCCTATGGTCACCCTATGCAAAGGGGATAGAGCGAATGACAAAGTACACAAATTTTAAACCCCTATTGCCTGTTCTAATTCCCCGCAAGGGAAGATGTTCTTAACAAAAATAGCCAAGGATGAATGCTTGTCTATACCATCGATAGAAGTAAGAGCACCGCCCATGGAGGAGACAACCACAAAGCTAGTGAACGAACAAATACTTCATTATGTGTGATTCTGCCAAGACCAAAGATGGGCAGACATATAGTAATACTATCAGATAACAGAAAAATCCTTCTTCATATAGTCTTCATGGCAATCCAAGCCATCTCTGCATCCTTCGTAAACTGGAGTGCCACAGGAATATTTTGGCTGCCCCTACATGATCTGATCCAGGGCAGAGGAGACTCTTGTGCGACGGTGCATCTACCTGTAGGCCTATCGGCCTTACAGGTAGCGGACTGGCTCAAAGGAACAGAAGTCCCAGATTTTATGTTATGTTATCAGAGGCCCTTCCAAGTTGTTGGCTGCCTTCTTTTTTGGTGCTGGTGGTTCTGGTCTCACCTGTATGAGATGCCAGCCCAACATCTGTTTATCAACCGTTCGAAGTCTGTGGGCGGCACCACACCACTATCGAAATGTGCAATATGAGAACGAACTTCTCCCTAGAACATGCCCAGATGTGCCCGCCACATTTTTGTCTTTCTCACATTTCGAGAGTGGTGTGGCGAGATCCTGTGGAGGGTCTCGTGGGAGTAGTGCGGATTCTTGAAGAAGGGCGTCGCCACACCACAGTCTAAATGTGCAGAAGACAGAAATGTGGCAACTGGGCTGTATGTAGACAGGTACCTGTCATGGGTCCAGGTATCGACCTCTGATGTGGCCTATGGTCCCTAGGGAGGTGACCTGGGCTTCGCCTTCCTCGGTCGGACGGTAGGGATACGTCACCTCTCTATAACTCCGAGAATAGGAGTCGACGTGTGGAGTCAAGGGAAGAGCACGTAGCTGAACGGGCGATGTGGGACGAGTGGTGGAGGACACAAGGTCATATTCGTGGGCCAAAGGGTCGGGAAGAGGATAAGCCCTAACTACGGAGAGAGGAAGAATAGGAAGCACCAACATCGCGACTACGTCCAGATGCACATGGCCACGATCGGAAAAGGAAGATCGATGCAGATGCAGACGAAGGTATAAATGGACCCCTCTGAGGCACTTTTAACCTGCGTCCTGTGTGGTGGTTGAAAGTTTAACTTAAGTATGAGAATGTTAATCAATATTGAGTTCAGTATAAAGATAAGTCTGTTTATCTATTTAAGTTTGATCGTGAATACGCTAATTGGGTTGTGGGTAATGACATTCAAGACGATGGCATCGGCCTCAGCTAACCCCACGATGTCAGCATCACCATCTGACGAGGATAAAATCCGAATAAACGACCTCCTGAGTGCTTGCTTTAGTGATGGAATCTTACCGCAGAAGCTTACACCAAGCACAATAGAGATGAAAGAAGATTTCGTCAAAGTTATTATTGATCGAGAATTAACACAAATTTAAGCAGAATGGTTAAATAACCACGCGGTCTCAATTTTCTTCGACTGAGAGTCTTCTTCCTTACCAGTGGGAGTGAAAAGTTGTCTGGTACAGATGTACGAAAATGGGTGGGGGGTGTCAGGGGAAACTGGTGCTCCACCAAAGATAGGTGTTTTGAGGAACGAAGGTCGAAACTTAGCCACATACGTGGCATCAACAAAACAGATTGCGCAATGGATGTTGGTGAAGAAAGAAGATAAGATCACATTGGACAACACAACCTACACAGTGCATTTTAGACCTTCGATGTCTTAACAACAACTTTTCCAGGGGAGAGATGCAATGAACCACAAATATTTTTGGATTCACTATTTAGACGTCCCTGTCTTGGCTATGGGCCCGCTCAAAGGAGCAGTGGAAGATGCTTTTGGGCCCATAATTAAAGATTTTGTCCCATATGAGTTCCCACTGAAACCCGATCTGCGAGACATCCGCTTCAAATTAACTCCACCAGCTAAGCTGCGATACAAACGACGACTCATAGTAGACTTGTGGGAATTTGGACATATGAACATCAAGGTGGCACTCGCGGCGACCCCATAGTGTTCCTTATGCCCCAGGTATTTTTACAAAGACTCAGATGAGTCATGTTTGAAGAGCAAAAGCAATCCATCAAAGGACCCGGAAGAAAAGAAGGAGATGGAGGGAGAAAAAAAAAACGAGGGAGGAGACGAAAAGGGGGGAGACAAGGGAGACAAGGGAGGAGACAAGGGAAAAGAAAAGGGTGTCGATGATGGCAAGAAGAAAAGATGATGGAGAGAAGCGGAAAATAAGAAATCCAGGCATGAGGAGAACAACCAGGAAAAAAAGAAAGACTTAGGGAGGCAGAAGGGAGATGGGACGGAGAGGAGGGCTAAAGAGGATGAAACAAAGGAACAAGGGAAGGAAAAGAGGAAAGAGAAGCCAAAAGGGAATAAATCATGATAGAAGAAGGTGGAAGAAATATATATGTGGAGAAGGAAAAAGAAACCCCTCCTGCCCCCCCCTCCCTTCCCGCCACCCTCCTCCCCCTCGGCTTTTGCCTCCCCCCCCCCCAATCTGGACAGAATAACCTATAGAGGGGGACGAGGATGGAATCGGGGAAGAAAGGGAGGAAATACGGAAGGCAATTCCAAACCCATTCGCTAATGCAATTTTGAAGGGTAAGGGGCCCCTCCCAACAGAAGGGGATTCAGGAATACAGCAGCCAGTGGTCTTCTCGGGAAAACCACAAAATTCAATTTTAGCAAAAAATAACGCCAAGAAAGGCGTCAGGCCCAGATCTCCTACGCTAGACCCAAAGAGGGGAACAGGGAGTCAGACCGAAGGGGTCGATATGAGTGACCACCAGCTAGACCTAGGGACCAATGGTATGGTTGGGGAGCACCAAATTGTGGGCCGCCTGGAAAATAATAAAAACTCAGAGGACAAACGACAATCCACAGGGGTAACGAACTCAGAGCCAGAAGAGGATTTTGATTTTGTGGTGGCAAGGTTATTTGAAGAAGGGGCGATTGCGTTCGACCTACAAAAAGACTCGGAGTCTGAAAAAAGTAGTGATATGCACTCCGAGTAAGAAAGCACACTCAAATGAGAATGTGCCCCGACCAACAGTCCTTGAGCAATACCTAGGAGATCCATCAGACTCTGTACTGACAGATAAACCATCCTCCAACGGAGGAGGTCAGGTACAAAGTCGCTGTCGGCTGCAAATCCTATGGTCACCCTATGCAAAGGGGATAGAGCAAATGACAAAGTATAAGAATTTTTAACCCCTATTATTTTTTCTAATTCCCCGCAAGGGACGATGTTTTTAATAAATATAGCCAAGGACGAATCCTTGTCTATACCATCGATAGAAGTAGAAGCACCGCCCATTGAGGAGACAACAACAAAGCTAATGAACGAACAAATACTTCATTACCTGGAATCCTGTGTGATTCTGCCAAGACCAAAGATGAGCAGACACGTAGCGATACTATCAGAGAACAGAAAAAATCCTTCTTCATATAGTGTTCATGGCAATCCAAGCCATCTCTGCATCTTTCGAAAACTGGAATGCCACAGGAATATTTTGGCTGCCCCTACATGACCTGATCCAGGGCAGAGGAGACTCTTGTGCGACAGCGCATCTACCCGCAGGCCTATCAGCCTTAGAGGTAGCAGACTGGCTTAAAAAAACAAAAGTCTCGGATTTTATGTTATCAGAGGCTTTCCAGACCCAGGTATCCAGTGAATGTCTTCTCTTAGGGACACCAGGCATCGACCAAGACACCACGGAGAGAATTGTCATCCCACAAACAATACCCTGCATCCAAACAGTCGGCTAGGACCGTAGCGATGGTCATGCCCAGTAAGATCCGAATAGTGACCTGGAACGTAAAAGGCGTAGGAGATAAAGAGAAACAAACAATAGTATGATCGTGGCTATATACAGAGAATGCCCACATCATCGGTCTGCAGGAGATAAAATTAAACGAGGACAAGATACGAGACGCAAAGTGGTGTTGTGCGGGACCACAGTTCTGGGCCTCAACGGACGAGACTAAAGGGGCGTGGCTGTACATATTCACAAAGACTTGGACTATCTAATCATTAGACCATTACTTGGACCCGAGAGGCCGCTGGGTATGGGTCAAACTGGAAATCGACTCCGAAGAATGGACTGTAATGTCTGTATTTGCCCCGACAACCTATTCGAAACACGTGTCATTCCTAGCATATCTTCCAGCACATATTCCCGAGGTAGAAAACTTATATGTGATAGGAGATTGGAATGCCACATTGAATCCAGGATTAGACTCACCTAGTCCAGTGGCCATGCGGCCGGACAACACAATGCTTCTGTCTTTACACGAAGCCCAATCGCTCACAGATACCTAGAGGATTATGAATCCTGACGACCATGGGTATACATGGTATGGGCCACGACCCACAGAGACAAACCCGCAGTCTCGTAGGAGGCTAGATTAACTACGAGAGGGGAAACATGGGATAGGTGCCTCACAAATGGTTAACGGGGACCTCCATTTTCAGCTCCTTACTAATGAGACCAAAACTGAAATTAGGGTTTGGGGGTCAAATTTTTGGTTTTTTGGTTTTTCATATTTCTTAATCTCAGACATCTCGGACCACTATCCTGTGGTAGCAGACATAATGGCAAAGGACCTGGTCTAGAAAACCAGACCCCCCTTTCGCTTAAACGTGGCAAATCTAAAAGACAACTTTAAGGCATTGTGGACTGGGTTAATACTCAGATGGCACAATGCCCGTTGACACGAGAGCTGTTTGGAACAGAAGACCAGTGGACGAAAGTGGGATTGAATATAATTAGAGAAACTCTAATGGTCTTTTCACGAATGAAATCAGCAAATAAAAAATAGAAAGAGATGAAGTGCCTAAAAGACATTGAACAGGCAAAGGTGCTCATGGGGCAAAATCCTTTCACGGACTATTTTTGGTCAGAAAAATGAAAAGGGGCATTATGCCAGTTGGAGTTATTAGAACTACAAAAACAATCAGAATGGCTCAAGTGGCTAATACTCTGTGGGATAGTGGGCTATGACAGAATGACCAAACTTACCTTTTGTTCCCTAATTCTAAGACAATCTAAACCAGTAGTCAGAGAACTTGTACACCCTACCCAGCAAAACGCAGTAGTGGCGTCACACACAGCTACAATGTGTGCCTATGCGATGGACTATTTTAGGGACATAGTTTCCACAAGACGCCCCTTGGACAAGTTTACGATGGATCTATCCATGAACTCAAATTTTTGGGACAAGACTAAGCTCAGTATGAACACTACGGAAAAACCAAGCCTTGACCTCCTCTTATCACAGGACGAACTCCACAGAGCAGCAAAGCAAATGGCGGCAGGTAAATGCCCGAGTCTTGATGGACTCCCGGTGGAGCTGTTCCTCACTTGTTGGGAGGGCTTTGGACCTTTCCTAGCCCATTTTACAACAATGCCTTGGAAAAAGAGGCCCTACCTCCCAACCTTGTTAAAGGGGTTGTCTCCCTAGTGTATAAGAAAGGAGACAAACGAGAAGTAAAGAACTATCGTTCAATATCCCTGCTAAACGTCGCTTATGAGATCCTAGCCAAAACCCTGGCGATTAGATTGGCCACGATTCTGCCAAATCTAGTGGGTTGGGAACAAGGGGCGTTTGTTAAGGGGAGAACTATCTTTGAGAACATTATGACCGTTGTTCAAGCCTTAGAGGTAACCGGTGCGAAAAAAGAGACGTCGCAGTCCTGTTGTTGGACATGGAGAAGACCTACGATAAAGTGGGTTAGACCTTTGTTACTGCTACACTGACTAAAATAGGATTTGACAGCGGGTTCCCTAATTGATGCTATGTACGCAAATGGCACCTCGATGGTAATGATAAATGACAATCTCTCAGAGGAATTCCCCCTGACCAGATCCTTGCGACAAGGTTGCCCATTGGCGCCACTACTATTTGTTCTCCAACTTGAAGTTTTATTTATTTATTTATTTATTTTTTAGAAGACATGCTCCAATCTATTCGTAGGGAGCAGCACGTGCTGGGAATCGGGCCCAGCGTCCCATATGAAGACATGTAGAAAAGATTTATGAACAAATTGAAGTATTGGGGCCATTACCCGGTTTCGGCTTGAGAGTATCCTCCAAGATCATAAACAAACTGCTGAAAATCGGGATAGATGATGAGAAAACCACGAATATAGATGATGAGAAAAACTATGAATCTTTTTTTACGATCGCCAAACACCTCCTGAAATCCACCCGCAATTCTCTGAACACTCAAGTATCTAAGGAAATTTCAGCAGATCATAACAAAGCTCTGACAAACTTATCCAGGCCTCACGCCCCCTATCCGCTAAGTTACAGGGCAACGCGACCCACCCCAGCTCCGACCAGTGTCGTCCTGGGTCAGCAACCCCCAACTGTCCCTTAGGATGCCCCCGCATAGCATCCCCGAGTCTCTCTACAAGGCCTCCTGCCCTCACCTTCGGCCAGTTACAGGGCATCACCCCGGCTCCGGCCAGCGTCGTTCTGGCATGGAACAGCCACGAATCTTGAATATAACAGTCTAATTCCAGTGCAGCTTCGTATAAACCACCAAGAGTCCCTCAAAGTCCTGAGAGATTCTTCAAACTACCAGGAAATAACAAGGATGTTTGTTTTGAATATTCCTGGAAGAATCAGAAAAAGTCCCAACCAAATTCGAGCAAAGGATATAGAAATTCCCCCCTTTCCCCTCATCCCCCTGCCCCACCGATGTCTTCACCGAAAAGGACCGCCCCTGATTACGAGCACTCCTCATTGGCCCCAACTTGGGACAGACCCATTTCCCCCCTACTCCCACAAAGGCGTCCAGTTCCCACGCAAGTATGCCTCTGCCAACCCCTTGCCCTTATCTGCCTCCGCTGGGATATGATGCCGATCCATACATCTCCCCCCAAAACCCCAGAATAGAGCATCCCCCAAAACCTGCCCCGTCTCTCTTCAGGGCAATCACCTCCCTTCTTGTGAAGCCCCTGCAGAGTAGATCTCCCCCCCAACCTAACCCCTCACCAGAAGTAATTTGTTTACACTAAAGAGGAGAACCAGAATTCCAAACGTTGTTGTAGATTATTTCCCCCCCTCCCCTACATCTCCCCCTATCCCTTCGCTGCCTCCACCGAAAAGGACTGCCCTGATCACAAGCTCTCCTTATTGGCCCCAACTTGGATATACCTGCTTCCTCCCCCTACTTCCACTAAGGCATCCAGTTCACCCAAAGTATGCCTCAGCCACCCCCTCACCCCTATCTGCCTCCATTGGGATATGATGCCAGCCCATACATCTCTCCCAGCCCCAGAATAGGGCAACCCCCAAAAATCTGCCCCCACTCCCTCCAGGGCATTTCACCCCCCACCTTGTGAAGCCCCTGCGGAGTAGAGCTCTCCTCCTTAAAACCCCAACCCCCCACTTACACAAAAATAATTCATTAATGCGCCCGAAGGGGGACCAGAAATTAATAGCGGAGAAAAAAAAAAACGAGCCTCAAGAGTTTTAGGAACTCAAATTCCTAAGATATGAGTGAAATAATAAGAAATTTCTGAGAATTATGATGAAGAAAGGTAGATGAGAGTTTTCTTTTTTTGGATTTGCTGCTGACGATGAACATCATCCTGAAGATGATGATGACAACCAACTCACCTGCTGATGTGAAAGGCAAACAAGGCCTTGAAAAGCAGCATC
This sequence comes from Chara braunii, assembly GCA_003427395.1. Taxonomy (NCBI): domain Eukaryota; kingdom Viridiplantae; phylum Streptophyta; class Charophyceae; order Charales; family Characeae; genus Chara; species Chara braunii. The sequence goes on along the minus strand of BFEA01000699.1, from coordinate 419,561 downwards.
TAATAATAACAAAATGATGATGATGATAGTAATGATGAAAATGACGACAGAATGATGTTGCTGATCATACTGAAGGACAGTACCAACAACGCCCTATGATTACAAATTGATGATGGTGATGATGCTGATGATGCTGATGATGATGTTGATGATGATGATGATGATGATGATGATGATGATGATGTCGATGATGATGATGATGATGATGATGATGATGATGATGACGCACCGCGCCCCGTGATGACAAAAGGATGATGATGGTGCTAATGACGAGCACCTTGGATGGTAGCCTAGTGATAATGATGGTGAGCGGCGCCCTATGACGACGAGCTTCGCCAACAGCGCCTTATGATGGTGAACTATTGATGATGGTAATGACACTGGCATAATAATAATGATGATGATGATAACGAGCAACCCCAGCGGCGCCCTATGAAGACACAATGATGATGATGATCATCATGATAAGCAGCGTGGATAATGAAGCCACCCATGCCTTGATGTTGATGACGAGCGGCACCCTGATAATGATGATAGTGATGACACCTGATGCTGATGACGAACCATTACCGTGATGATGATGTCGAACGACGCCCTGTTGATGATGATGGTGATGATGATGACGACGAGCAGCACCCTGATGATGATGACAAACCCTGACTGTGATGATGGTGTCAAACTGCGCCCTGCTGATGATGATGCTGGTGATGATCAACGCCCGTTGCTGATGCCGAGCAACGCCCTGATTATGTTGACCCACCCTCTTCCTCATGATTGCAGTCGCCACTGCACTCACACTTCATTTTACCAAGGGCTGACTCCACTGTACTCCACAGACGTTGACATAGCCAATGCCTCCCATGCCATATGCCACGTGCAAAACCGCAACAGCAATGGAGTGAACTCTTAGATAATATCAGATATAATCTAGAAATAGTGGGCCTTAGACTGAGTCCTACCCTCGAATGGAAGGGGGGAGCACTTGCAGATGATCTAACGGTTGTCTGTGAAAACCCTACCTCATCCTTAAAAGAACTAAAAATAGTTATAGATGAATATTGTCCACTGTTTGAGGCTTCCATTAATTGGAGTAAATCAGCATACTTCCTACCACCACAATTTGTACTCAAGGTTACCTGGGGGCTGAGAGAGGTCCCAACAGAAAACTCAGAGAGGTTTCTGGGAATTCAGGTGTCCCTCACGGACTGTTCAAAGACTCAAGATCAACTATTGACAGACAAAGTCAAAGCAAGGATCCAAGGATGGGTCAAACATTACAAGCTCTCTACATTTGGCAGAGCCCTAGTATTGTCTGGAGCAGCCTTTTCGATATTGTGGTTCCCCTTATCCATATGCTTACTGGGCCAAAAGGCCTATTCAGCTATAAGAACAACAACGACGAGATACCTGTGGAAACCAGGAGCGGATGAGGAGGAGGGGTACATCACGAAAGTTGCTTGGGACACAATGTGTTTTCCCCGTAATGAAGACGGATTGAGACTCCTGGATCCACAGTTGCAAAATCTAGCAATGCTAGCCAAATGGGTGGTCAAATCCCTATTCGAAGACCCCACGAAGTTGTAGGTTCGCCTCGTGGAGTATGTACTAAGCAAGGAATGGGTGATGTCTTCCCCGGAAGATGTGTGGTAATGCATCCTCATGATCCTCATCCCATCGTATTTAGACAGAAGAATGAAGTCCAAATTGTGGAGAGGGATATTGCGAGCCTGAAAAAAAGTATTCCTAGAAGTGCTCCACTTGCCAGACACAAATAAAAAGATTGTAGCACAATGTTTATTTGACAACCCGTTGATCCTAGCACCAGAGGTAGGCAGTTTTGCCGCGACAGATGAAACGGGTAACTTCGGGAGGGCATGGGTCGAAAAAAGAATCTTCCTCATCCAGCACCTATGGGATGAGAAGACAAATGATTAGGTGTCGGACAAGCAGCTGAAACAAAAGCTTCCAAGAATGTGGTCTGTGACGGAGGACATAATAAAGTTAATAGCAACTATCTCAAGCCAGTGGGCAGCCACTCTCAGAAGGTTCTCAGAACACAAAGTGGGCACGTTGATGCGTTCAAACGAGGAGGAGCCTCAAATTTGGAAAATGGTAGGGCCAGACCTAAGGGGAGGATGGAAGGTGGAGGAGTGGAGAGAGGGGGCTGCTGTCAAAAAGGGAACACAACTAGTAAAGCTGCAAGACAGAGTGGTGCACTCAACAACTGACCTCCATGAAGTCCGAGTGATGCAACTGCAGAAGCAGATGCTTGGACTAGGGAGCGCTGATACCTTCAGGGTGGAACCGTTGCTCTTAGCCTGTTAAGGTGGCGACAGGGGGAAAGAGAAACTGATACGCCGGTCCCAATCTGTCATTATTCTCCCATATCAGGAGTAAAAGCCCTGAGACTGAGAACGAAACAAGAAAATTCTCCAACCATGGTGGCAAACAGGAGATATATGAAGGTAAAAGACTCAGCGGTGGAGAACCCCAATTGGAACGCGTTGTGGAAAGCTCTGAAGAAGCTACGGTCACAACGGGATTCTAACCTGTTGTGGGCTCAAGGCCTACAGATAATACCAACGACCCTCTGGCTGGCTGTTAGAGGGATGGACCTCCCCCAAACTTGTAACAGATGTAGTTGGGGTTGGGAATCTAACAGTCAGCTGTGGGTTCTGTAACCGCTGTTGAACACTTTGTAGCAGTGGTGGACAAACTTATGGGACGTCTGTACCGGAGAAACTTTTCCATGGACCGACAATTGGATTCTGTATGGCACACTTCCAGGCTATAGATACTACTCCAAAGGGTGGGGGTATGTAGCCCTGGTCATGGTCGGAGAGCTGCAGCGCGGTGGCAACGCCTTGACGACTTCGGAGAGAAATGCGTTGGTTGCAGTTGTTTCGGCAGTTGCCATGCGATATCACATCGAGAGAACGACAACGCGCCTCAAGATGAGACTGTCGATTCGCAGGCAGCGTCAACTCCTGTGACAAGTGATGGAGGCACCCGACTATGAGTCCGTATCCGAATCCATTGTCCAGTTTTGTTGCGCCATCGCATCCGATGTGATCCCGTGGGCGACTCCGAGGTGGAGGATGAGGAGGAGGACGGGAGGCACATGGGAGGATCTCCCGAAGATGGACGACGCGGCAGACGACTACTACACGGAGAAGTTGAGGATGTCCCCTAGGGTGGTCCGGGAGATCGTGGAGGCGTTGTCCCCTCTTCTGCAGCGGAGGGTGATATTCTACAGGGTACCATTGATGCCGGATCACATCAGCGCATATGCGCTGTATCGATGGGCAAGCGGGGAGACGTATGAGAGCAACACATTGTCATTTGGCATAGGACGCACATCAGGCTTGATTGCAGTCGAGGACGTCACCAGGGCGCTTCTGAGGGTGTACCGTGACAACATCGTCTGGCCTTCCGGGTTGCGGCGAGTGCTCGTTCTGCGCGCCTTCGAGGCCAAGGGTTTCCCCAACTGCTATGGATGCATAGATTGCACACACAGATACGTGGACAAACTGGCGAACGCACCATCTAAGAACTACTTCGATCGGAAGCGTCGTTTTTCCGTTGTTGTGCAGGTGGTGGTGGACTTGGACTTGCACATCACGAACGTTTTTGTGGGTTATCCAGGGAGATGCCATGACATTCGCGTGCTTCAACTTTCCAGTATGTGGGCGCGTGCGGAGGAGGGGGATCTTTTCCGTGAACCTGCTGTGGTGCTGCCGTTCGGAGTGAAGACATATGGGTACATTCTCTGCGATAATGGCTATCCTCCTCTGGAGTGGATCGTCGTGCCTTACGGGGGGGCCGATCAATGTGTCGACGAAGAGAGGTTCGACAACAAGCAGAAGGTCGCCAGAGGGGCAGTGGAGAGAGCTTTCGGGAGATTGAAGGGGATGTGGAGGCTGTTCCTCCGCACACACAAGACGAATATGAACACTCTCCCACAACAGTTCCAAGCCGTGTGCATTTTGCACAACATCCTCCTTGATGCTGGCATGGACTTCGACGATAACTTGTTGTGGGAGGTGGATGCTAATGGGGCGCGTCGACGCGTGGATTTGGGGTTGGATCACCCACCCCACCCCATTGCGGAAACCTTTAATCGGCCTCGTGCGCTGGCGTTGTGTGAAGCGTTGGCGGAGCGCATGAAGCACGCGTGAACGCGCAAACTCCCTCGACGGCGGTAGCTACGGTATCGATCTCCGAGACGGGGGGGGGGGGGGGCTGGTGATGTACGGGAGGCGGCGGTTGTTGTTGTTTTCCGGCGGGAGTGTAGTGTGCTGGGAACAGTTCTGCAGGGTCACTGCGGTTGTTTTGATTTATTTACTTTATGGTATTGTTCGTTGAGACATTTTTTGTTTTACTTTTACTATCGTTTACTTGGTGTGACTTTTAATCATTTCACGAACCTTTGAAGAGCGACGATGTTTTCGCAGACGGAAGTGTCGTACTCGCTGTGAGAGTTTTTGCATATCCGCATCCTTGAATGCACTTTCGTGTCATCTATGAGTTCTTTTGTTGCGTTAATTTATCGATGCAGATTTTTTGTGTTATCCAGTCATGCAACAACAAAAGAAGCACCTTCTTGTCTATCCATGCACATTTCTTGTGCCATTTAATTCAACCACGAATAAATCGAACAATAAATCAATCAATCAATCGATGAAGCGATTATCGGAACAACCGATAAATCATTAAATGGATCAATCGATCGGCCGATTAACCGACCAAACGATAAATCAATCAACCAATCAATCAATCAATCAATCAATCAATCAATCAATCAATCAATCAATCAATCAATCAATCAACCGATCAACCAATCAATCAATCAATCATTCATTCGATGCGAAACACAATAGCCAGAGATGCGGAACGAAAATCCTGCAAAACGTACCATTCGATACATGCCCTGGCTCCATGAAAGAAATTGAAAAAACGCATCCCCTCTTGTCGTGTCATCCCTGAAAAGGTGCCATTAATCACATGACCTTCCCTTAGTTGTGCATGCACTGGACACATCCGCAAGAAAACAAAAACAAAAACAACCACATCAGTGATCGACTGCCACAAACATGCCAGTCGACGGGCGACGTGGCACACTACACGACTATAGAGAAACAAAACGGCCGCATCAACTTCCAAGCGCCCCTCGATCGCCGACACGTTGTGAGGAAACCCGGGGAGGTGGACGCCTGCCGCTCTCTGAAGCCAAGGGCAACAACGTCTGTCACCCGCTGTGCCCGCTTCGGAGGTCCTCAGCGATCGACAGGGAGTGGGATTCAAACTTGCCTATCAAATTCCCACTTGGAGACTGAGTTCTGAGATCTTTTGCAATCGGACCGATAATGATGATAATAATAAAAAAAATAATAATAATAATAAAGTAATAATAACAATAATAATTATACTCCCTCCTATTCCCGTATCTCTGTACTGCAAACACTAGAAGTGGTTCGAGGACACTATGCCATCCGATTCAAGCTCTAGAGTAGAAACCACTTTCGCTGTTCAGCCGCATTGAAGCGACCAAATAGTAGGGCGTCAACAGTTGTTCGAAGATCCCGACGGTCAATATGTCTATCTTGATGTAACCCTGCTGATGAACAACTAATGCCTGATCTGTCAATAATCAGCCAGTGCATGTTCTGCTAATGAGCAGTCAGTGCCTCATCGGCCAATGAGCGACACATAACTGGTCGGTT
>BFEA01000699.1:368145-380972 GCA_003427395.1 Chara braunii | reverse complement strand
AGAGAGAGAGAGAGAGAGAGAGAGAGAGAGAGAGAGAGAGAGAGAGAGAGAGAGAGAGAGGGCCTGGGTATTGTGCAAAGTTGCCCACCCATTGGCACCCGGTATGGAGGGCAAACCGGGTGAAGCAGGGTGCAGGCCCAGGCCCCAACGACACGGTCCAGATTGCATATTTGCACATGGTTCCGACAGGGGCAACACGCAAAGAATTAGGCCCAAAAGGGCATTCCGCTCTACCAAGATCTTTTAGGGGCATTTGGACATATACCTCATCTTATAGGGGTATTTCGCAAATTATCCCTTCTTAAAGTTTCTAAAACACCGCCTTTCTGCTGGGTGATATGAGCATCCCGTCCTAGTAGTCCGGTCGGGTGCTCCGATCTATTGATGGGGAGCAGCACCTGCTGGAAACCAGATACCCATCATTCAATTCTATTGATCAGACGGATTCAGACCTGTTGTCAGTCTCATCAAGCTGTGCTTTCCAGTTCTTATTCATGTAATAGTGGCACATGGGTCCTGGTTTCCAGCATGTGAACCTCCCCACCAATGAACAAACGAAGAAAAGGGGTAACTATGGCGCAGTCATGAAAACAGTTTGAAAATGCTCTTCAGGCATTCCCCGGAACATACTAGTACACCCCCATGTGACCCTACCAGACCCGAAACCTAGCTTGTATGCATTCGACGTTTCAGGCCTTTTGCCTGAAGACTTACTGCATTTTCAAACTCGTGACTGTGCCATAGTTTTCTCAAAAGAAGAAGAAGGCTTGGGGCCATATATATGGCTCTCTGAACTCAGCGCGTGTCACTCTGTGAATGGTCGGACTCCGTACCACATTGTAGTACAGACAGCCATGATCTTGGAGCAGTTCTGCCTCTGCTTAAAGCATAAGGTAGGCCCCAGTAGTGCGTCAATTATGTCTATGTCTATGGTCGGAATACAATGGCTGACATCAGAAGTGGATTCTTATCATCTAGATGTAGGGTTTGAATACAACAGCTGATGTCAGAAGTGGATTTTTACCAGCTGATAGTGTTTCCATGGAAAGATCAGTGTATGTTCCGTTGCTCCAAAAGGGTGTGTCAATGGCATGTGGTGCCATTCTCCCAAGAACACCATGTTCAATCATTTTTCCTTCCAACCTCTACAACAACCTGGACTTCATATATATAATATTATATATGTATATATATATATATATATATATACATGTCCAATCATCATCCTCTCATAGTGTACCGCACCTGCAAAGATACTATCATAGTCCATCGCACCTGCAAAGATTACAGAATGAGAATTCTTTTTTTGGGGGGGAAGGGGAGGGGGTAACTAGGGTGCAGTCACAATTTCAGTTTTAAATCCAGTTCTGGCATCCCTGGAATACAACACATCCCCACCCGACCCTGAAGCTGGGTTGCATCCATTCACAATTTTCCTCGGTTTGACACAACATTCCATTCACAATTTTCCTCGGTTTGACACAACATTCGGGAAATCGTGACTGAAACACATTTTCAAACTGAAACTATGACAGCGCCCTGGTTTTCCTTTTCTTTTTGTTTAATTCTTTCAGAGGAGCACTACCTTTCCCTTACATCGGTCGCGGGAAGGGTCTCCACTTGTTTTGGAGGGCGCCGATGACATTTACCAAAGAATGTGGTATAGGTTATATTCCCACTTTTCCCAACACATCTGGGTGGTTAGCTAGCCTCTGTGTCTCGGCCATGGTGTCTGATTTGGTCCCTTCATGTCCCAGCCTGGCATGCATTCCCACCTCTCCCTCCCCTCCATGCCCTTGTACCGTGCCCCGCCCCTCTCCCTCCCCTCCATGCCCTTGTACCGTGCCCCGCCCCTCTCCCTCTGGTCTGTTGCAGCCTCATCAACCCTCATATATTTTGCAGCGCATGGCCCCGCTGTGGACTTATCAGACTGAGGTTGGGAGGCATCCTTTCTAATAGCCTTTGTTGCTTCCCCCTCTTGCTGGTAGAGGGAGTGGGGGTTCTGTTGCTGATGACCCGGGGGGAAGAGCACCTGACTTTTCTCCTGGTGGTTTGGTGGCCGGTGCTTGGGGGCGGGTCCATGTGTTCAGGGGGTGTGAGTCCTAGCAGGACTCACGTTACCCTTCCCAGGTTCATACCAGAGCTTGTCCCTTCTGGTCCTTTTCCTCCAGATAGACCCAGCCTCAATGGCCAGGTCTTCTGTTCGCCATCTGGAGCCTTTGAACGGGTCCTGCAGCAGCCGTCCGGTAGCACGGGATGCCTTGAGTGGGTGCTACGGGCATACGTTGTCTGTGCACAGGTGGCCATATTAGGCTCTGCACTTGAAACACCATGGCCGAAGCTTGTTGGCCGTATGTATTCACTATTTATTATGTCCTCCCCCGGGTCCCCCCTACATGGAAGGGGATGATATCGTCCAAGGCGAAAGGTTCATTGGGAGGGAGGTCAAAGGTGAGCATCAAATAATCATCCCGCTTGGCCACCGTGACATGGTTGGGGAGCGGGTCGATGAAGTCAACAATTTTGTAGCTCTGGCGTAAGCCGTGGACAAAGGCCGCTTGGTCTTCCACTGGCACGTGTCTGAACTCCACCCAGAAATAGTCGCACATCAACTTCAGTTTCCCTCTTCTCCTCGAGTCTCAACTTTTTGGGGAGCCAGGGTAGAGGCGACTTCGGATCTAACCAAAGGCATTTCCAGGCCTCCATGCGTTTCGTATCTTCCTCAAACATGCTAAGTATTGTAAGACAGTCTTCGAGACCGGCTGGATTAGGGAAAACTCGTGAATTGCCGCCTCCTTATTTCAATTCATGGACTCTAGCTGCTTGCATATCCATTTACTTTGTCATTTGTTCTTTTCTATCTCGCGTCATAATGCAAGACCCAGGTGCTCGCATGCTTGATGTCGATGTCATCCCGTGCTGCAAATTTGCCAGCGCGACAAGATTTCACCATCACTTTTCTTCCCCCCTGGTCGACTACTTGGTTGGTCAAGGGCAGGAGGAAAAAATATAGGAAGCAGGCTTTGGATGCATTGTGTGGGACCTTGAGATCTGGCGATGGGACCCCTTCCTGGCTCCTTGGGATGGTGAGCGATTTGTCCTGGAGGGAGTTCCATACTCACTTGCCCATGACGGAACAGTATTTTCTTTGGATCCAATTCTTCGAGATTGCTGTTCGTTGGGGGGCTGGTGAAGTTAACTTTTCTTTGTTTCAATAAGCATTTTCTTTTTATCTTCAGTGAGGATACCAGCATCATCCTTTACCCAGCCACGCAAGCCATGACCCAGTTCAATGGGTCAAAGGACTCGTCGACTACTTCTCAATCCACTGACACCTTGGACAACATTGGCTTTGGAACAGATGGCGAGACTTGAACCCTTGGGCCCATTGGGGGGTACATATCCGTTGGTATGTTTGGAGAACCGACGTTGGTCTATCCCAAGGGGATGCATTTTGATGGTTGACCCGAGTATAAAGGATCACAATGGTCAGACAATAAGGGTGGATTTGTGCAAGGACCCTTATGGCCAAATCTGCTCAATATCTGGTGAAGAGGTATGCCAGCAATGACCTCTTTCTAACCATAGATGAATCACAGATTTGCAAGGGTGAAGGCTCCACTGTATGGATTCTCCTTGGCTTGGAATCGCGGATGAGTGAAAAATTTTGTTCTCAGAATTAGAGATATATGGTGTCAGGATTCAATTTGAAATGATTGATGCTCTTTCAGACTTTCACAGATATCCAATCTTGTGTGCGACATTACCATCACTCGGTCACAACATTAGAAAACTTCATAGAAATATTTTTTTAGAATGGATCTGAAACCTTTGTTAGGGACCTACCCTTCAGGTTGGTGATTGGGTAGTCATACGAGGCCAAGGAAATCTGACTGGTAAAGTGGTGGAGTTGAACTCTGATGGGGAGACAAATCTATCTCTTTTCACTTACTGCCACGGCAAAGCCCTACCAAAAGCCCAACCAGAAGAAACTAGGTGGTTCTGGTCTCAACAAATGCCTAGGATAAGAGTATTACAATGAAAGGAACAATGGCTAGCTTTTTAACCTGACACATGAATAGCAAAGCTACATTTTGAGCCATCTAACTGGATTTGGACGAGTGCAGTAGGGCAAGGGAGATTATGTATTAGATCTCTCCGCACCCTTTTGGTCACACCCAAAGTACACTTGAAAGATAAGGCGGAAGTCAGCTGGATGCAAAGGCTAAATGTTAGCAAGGAGGCTATCTATCAGATTAAGTGGCTCAGTACTATTAAGGAAGAACCTGGCAAAATAGCTTCTTTGCAATGGCAGGTGGGCCATAGCTATTTTCCTACAAATGGTTGGATTATTGACAGAACCAGTGTTACTTGACCAAACGTTCGGGGGGGGGGTCTCCACCCCCCCTCGAATGTCGGGGGCCGAACTTCCCAATGTTTAGCCCCCGCAAAAAATATTTCAGGGTCTAAACAAAATTATTTTGGATTCTCTACGATGTAAGCTACATGCCTAAAAATTTTCAAGACATTTGGCCTAGCCAAAAAAAAAAAACCATCGCCAAAGATGGCGGTGTCAAAAAATGTGCTTGCCCACTCACCATTTTGCTTTTTCTTTCTATTTTTACTTTTTGTTTTTTTCCCCCTCTTTTATCAAGTTTTATGTGTTTGTGTGTCTCTGTGGTAGTGTGTTTGTGTGTGTGTTTTCAGGAGGGGGGGGAGGGGGGGGGGATCGAGATAGATGGGGAGTGCGTGAGTGAAAAAGGCAGGGAAGCAAGAGAAAGACGGGGATAGTTCAAAGTCTTTTGAAGAGTATGGATAGATGGATAGATAGATAAATAGATTGACTGGACCATCACAGACCCCCAACCGGACTCACAAGAGTTTGTGCACTGAATGACGAGAATAAAGCATGGTATTCTTACGAGTCCACTACCCCCCTCTACCAGATTCCATTCAATCTGCAGGAATGGGAGTGGGATTTTTGGGGTGTACGCAAACTTTAGATATGGCAGTATACAGAGAAGAACGAATTCATTATAGCGCGCAAACCAGAGCTGAGTCAGATCTCAGACCTCATTGGAGCATGTTGGCCCCGAGACTCTCCCCTCAAAAGTGAGGATCTCCACAATCTGAAATAGAATGCTTACTCACACATTAGACGCACCAATCTCAGAGCCCTGCAGTGGCAGATTATACATTCATGCCTCCCCACTTCGGACTGGCTTACCTCAAGGACGAAGCCGGAAGAGAAAGGTAAGTTTTCCACACTCTGCACCTACTGTGCGATAACCACCCCAATAAAACGGGCCACATTGAAACATTGCCTATTGGACTGTCCAACGGTGGTCCAATTTTTTTTTATTTTTATTTTTTTTTTGGAAAACACCCCTGCAGTTCTAGTGGTGCTGACAAGGCCACACACCACTAGCACCCGGGGGGAGGCTTCATCTGTTGGTGGGGAGCATCACCTGCTGGAAAACGGGTCCAGCGTCCCATTACAGAATGCATTGCAGAATGAATACAGACTGGATCAAGAGAACTTGACTGTGAAACCTGCCAGCATTGATTGCTCTGGCCACCAGAGGATTGACTGTGCAGGCTGTTAAGGAAGGGGAGGAAACCTCTTTGCCCTAGCATCAGGCGTTATATATCTACTGCTAAGAAACTAGTCCCTCCCTCCTACTTTTTTTTTTTTTTTTTAACCCTCGCTTTTCCTTTGAGATCGTGAACACGCCTGCCAGCATTGATTACCCTGAGATCCCCAGGGGGTTAACTGTGCAGGAGTGAGCGGGCACCTGACAACCATCATTAATTAACTCTCCTTTGCATGCTAAGGTACCAAACTTCCAGCCGTGTCTTCAGTGGACCGGCCTGATGTACAAGGGGGCGAGGAGGCGGGTTCTGCTCCCAAGGGGCGACTGGGGCAGACTACCAGTTCTCGCTATACCCTTATCCATCATGATCGGTTCACTAAAGTCACTGTTGGAGAGGTTACCTTGTGTCGCGGCCATACCAGCTCAGTTCAATCAAGACATTGTTAGGTAAGGGGAATAGGTCACTGACAGGGAATTCAGAGGTGAGGGGGAGTGGGATGTTGCTAGGAATTGCAGTCCAATCATGGAAGGTCAATCGGTAGTTCCTCTGCAATGTGTCCAACCGATCGTTGTCATCCAGGTGCCAGCCACCCCATTGAATCTTTGTTATCCATCCTCCCTGTTCTCCCCCCAGCCAGTCCATGCAGAATTCATCTAGTTTTTGGATGATGTCTGATCTTTTTGTGAGAGTGTTCGTCGCTTGCACAGGTTTTTTCCACTAGGCTCTGATTGATGTTTCTATCATGTCTTTAATCATGTCCATCATCTCGCCTCTTTCCACATGGGCGCCTTCAAGTGCTAGACTGCATTTGCGATGCCATATGGCCCATAGTACCGCATCCCTCCGACCCTAAATAAGTTGGCCATAAAGGTCGAGGTTTGAGCGGTCCAACGCCTAGTTAGAAGGGCTCTCCACTCCCACGGCCAATCCCTGTCCGTGCCTAGCTGGTTCCAAATCCGAACCCACGCACACCACACCAGGACTGAAGCTGGGCACTGCAAAAAAAAAATGTTCTATTGTCTCATTAGCCTTTCGAGAAGGAAAACCTTCTTTGCACGCCACACACCAGGGAAGGGCCAAGCCTTTCTGCTCTAGGAAGGTATAATGGTTAATGAGTCATGCGTTTGTGGGTAAGCAGCGATGGGTGATCTGCCATTGGAGTGAGGCGGTCTTGGCCGGTTTGGACTTTACCCCTTTAAACCATTTAATTGGTGTCAGGGAATTCAATGGGACATTTAAGTGTCTTGCCCAACGATCCACTATACGGTCCTTCAGGTTGAATCCGATAGGAAGCCTTAAACCCCAGTGAGTGAAGATAACAATTTTTTGGTTTGTCGTTCCTCGTTGGAACCCTCCATCTCCACTCAGCTGCATCCATGGGGAGGTCCTGGATTGGCATCTTAGCGCCACCTAGAAGTCCCCTTTTCGTAGGCCCCTCACTCTATGGACTATTCCAACATCAATCCTGAAGGCCTCATCCGGCACTCCCCTGATCAATCGGTTCTGCGGTGTTCGATAGAAAAAGTTTACCAGCACCCCTCGTGGTCTGTCTGTGATTACTTGCCCCACCCACGTTACATCCCCTCTTAAAACCACCCAGGCACCTTCCTCCACAGTTGGCCCCCGCCGAAAGATCCGCAACTACGCAAGAGGGAGGGCGAAGAAGATCTGGTCCAACCTCTCACTTATTCTTTGACAATGGGGGAGCTTTGTTCTTAACTGCTCCTCTGAGACCCAATTGACCCTAGTTTGGTCCCACAGATCCCGCACCCTCGTGACCCCGTTTCTTACCCATCCCTTCCACGAGCGGCTCGAGCTGAAAAAAAACCATCCCTGTTGATCTGTTACCCATCAGTTTCCAAATAGGGGTTGGCGAAAAACTTTCTCCCAACGTTCAGGGAATGACCTATCCGGAAGCGGGAGCCTCCTCCAATCTTTAATTAGATTGGTCCAAAAGCCCTCTTTTCGCAGGTCCTTGCGAGCTACGGCCCGATCTGAGTGTGGTTGTGGCCAGGTGGGGGGTCTGGGGATTGCCAAGAAGACATCGTCTAACCATTGGCAAGCCATAGGGTGTCCGGTAGGGGCAGCCTCTGGTGCCAATCTCGAGAGTTGTTCCCAGGCTAGGGGCTCCCAGGTAAGTCCGAGGGTGCAAACAAGCCACTTCAACCATTGGAGTGAAAGAGCGGTCATTTGGGTGATCGGGTCGAGTATACCTTGACCACCTTGTGACCTTGGTTACACTGCCGCATCCCAGGCTACCCGACTGATAGTATGATGAGCTTCGTGATTGCGTCTCCATAGGAAGGCTGCCACCTATTGTTTCAGGGTCTTTGAAGCCGCTTTTGTCAAAGACCATATTGCCGATTTATACGAGACTGTCACCAAAACCACATGATTAATGACAAGGGCCCTTCCCAAAAGAGATGTGTGTTTATCTTTCCATGTTCCCAGCTTTTGTAAGGTCGGACACATTATCCAATTTTCGTTACTAACTGGTTAAACTTTTCCTTCAACTGAGAGTTGGATTCCTAGGATTTTAATGGGGGTTTCGAGGGGAAGCCATGTCACATTTGGGTGCTCGGGGGGTCTTCCACCATCTGGTGCATCCACCATCCCAATGTTTTGCTGCCCCAATTAATTGTCATATGAGAGAGGGAGCAAAATCGGGCCATCAACCTTTCAATTTCCTCCATATTTTAAATGGAGGCCTCAACCATAAAGGTGAGGTCATCTGCAAACAATGAACACACCTCCAATGCCTCTTGTGGGATGGAGGTCGTCCTGATTCTACTGATGTTCCGGTTGGCTCTAAGATTGGCCGCCAAGGCCTGCATCACTACCACGAAATGGTATGGAGCGATCGGGTCTCCTTGAGGGACTGATCTCTGTAGAGGGAAATCCGGGGCAAGACACCCATTTACCTATACACGCGTGGTAGCGTTTTGGTGAAGTATATGCACCCATCTCCGAAAGGATCATGCAAAGTTCATTTTCTCCAAATATTTATCCAAGAAATGTCAGCCGACATGGTCATATGTCTTTTCAAAATCTATAAAGATAAAGGCGACATTGCACCTGGATGTCGATATAACCTCAATAGTTCATTAACTAGGAGAATGTTATCATGGATGCGCCGCCAAGGAAACCTGTTTGAGAGGGTTGGATAATTTACTCCAATGTTGGCGCCATGCAGTTTGATAATGCTTTCGATAGCATTTTATAGACTCGGTTAATAATGTAATTGGTCGATAGTTTCGTATATTCATTTTATCTCATTTTTGTATAAGAGTGTGCGAACCCCTTGACCCACTGCTTCCCCTGTATCTCCTTCCTGCCACACCTTATCATAAAAAGTCATCAAGTTCTCCGCCATCAATGACCAGAAAGTCTCCCAAAATTCTTTCGGGAACCCGTCCACTTTAGGGGTATTCTCCTCTTCCACTTCCATGAGAGTAGTCAGTTCAGTAGTTCATATCTCTTCCCTGGTGAGCGGGTGGTCTAAAGTCTCATGTATCTGATGGGGGAATGAATGGGTTAGGGGTTTGAGGAAGTCTTCAATCTCTCGGTCTCTTGTAGTAATGCTAATACCCTTAGTTTGTGAAGTAAAGAGGGCCTTGTATAAATCTCTAGTTACTTTCATACATTGTGGTGTTGAGGTAGTCGGCGGTATCTCAGGATCGGTGGGATCTAGGAAGGCCTCAACGGTCTGCCTCTTTCCCCTAGTCCTTGGTGAAGTTGGTGGTCCAATTATAGAGTTTGCGGGACACAATTTGGCACTACTTGACAGAAGCCCACTTGCCATGGGACTCCAAGAACATCCTGCTAGGGCAACTACCTCTGCAAGCAGCATCCTGGTCACCCCTCATGACCAACTTGTTTACCAACACCAATGCTCATGGCGGCATCGCATATGAGATGTGCATATGAATACAAACAACACGTATACAAATACATGAAAGTTAGGATACCAGTTGCAGATTTGATCCCTGCAAACACACATGGATCCTAAAAAGAGCTTGCCAAAATGTTGCAGAACGAACGAGATGCTATCAAAGGGACTGAACTCTCTGCCAATTTTTGCCTCTTTAAGTTGTCGGTCGACGACGCGTCCCCAAAGGTTCGCCCGGACGCGTCTCCAAGGGGGACCAAACGTTTAGCCATTTAGCTCGTCTTGTTCAGGTACGGCCAAACGCCAGTAACCCTGATCACAAAACCTCTTTAGAACAAAAAGAAATTGCTTCATTCTAGTACAAGTTCTGCTTCATGGCATTCCCAACACACCACGTTCCAAAAAACAATTGAACACACATTCCTTCAATGCATAGGAGCTATCAAGTTATTGAGGTGGTGAGACCGAATCTAGAATTAGTTGGGTACCACTCATCGATGGTCATGGAATTGGTGGACCTTGCTCTGCAAAACCTAGCACCTTGAACACATACGCACTTTAACTCATAATATGTTTAAGATCAGTAGGCGAGCAGTCATCTGGGCATTATGGAGGAGGTTATGTACTACACATGAGATGAAAGGGGCATGTCTAGAATGAAGGGGTATGTCAATACGATCCAAAACTTATCGACACTATAAAACAACAAATACATGCATATATTACCCACACTAGGAGAAGACAAAAGTATGTATGAAGTTTTTGTCATTACTACTTGAAATTGTACAAATCATAAAATAACTAAGTGGTTGCTAGCTTAGGGGGACACAAGTGGGATGCTTGGGAAAATACAGTGGAGCGAGGGTGGTTCACACAGAAAATAAATAGGATTTTCGAAAGGACTACCACGTTTTTTATTTTTTTATGTGGGAATACAGTCTGTGCTGATGCGAGGGATGCTGATAGGAGCAGACACCACTAGAACCCCCGGAAGGGACTGCCATATTATCTTCCACGACTGGCTAAATCTGAACCCCTCCATACCAATTCAGCCGCTTTCAGGATTTCCAAATGTCTTCCCCCTCTCATCCGGAGTATTGTGCATCAGACTTGGTTTGGTTTGGACTAGCTGATTGGTGTGTTTTTTACCTCTTTTTTTTTTTTTTTTTTTTTTTTTTTTTTAACTAGTGCTCTATCTATTGGGTGAAGGCTACCATGGGACGCTGGACCCGGTTTCCAGCACGAGGATCTATTCTGAAGGGTGCATGCCACTGCATGGTTAAGGTTCAAAGTTGTAATTATGAGACGCTGGACCCGGTTTCCAGCAGGTGATGTTTTTGACCTCAGTTATTTCAGTCGCTTTCAGACTTTTGTTGGTAAGGTTTATAAACTTTAGGGTTTAAGTTGGGGTTGATATTTGTGTAGTCTGTGAGGTATTAAAGCTCAACTGTTATTTTTCTTTTGTTATACAAAACTCTGGGGCAGCGCAAACACTTCACGAGGTGATAGGAGTGACCTCGTTAAGTGGCCCTGCATTGGAAGGCTCCGTCTATCGCGGTGGGGGCGGTGCGGGTCATGCCCACAGATATAAGAATTGTTGTAGTCATCATGACACGAACCATTCGCATAAACTAAGACAAATTTTAAAAAGAAAAAAATGAATCACAGGTCAATAAAGAATAGCCTAAAACTGACTACGAAGTATGAGTTGAATTCACGAATAAAAAAAGTGACAAATAGGGAAAAAAAAGCAGGAGAAAGGGTGAGGAGAGACATAGACAGACAAAGAGGAAGAGAAAGAAATAAAAAAATAAAGATAGAGAGAGAGAGGGAGAGAGATAAAGACATATACATATATATACATATATATATAATAATATATATATATATATCGTCACAAACAGAACTGCCCGGTAAACTGTAGATAGATAGATAGATAGATAGATAGATAGATAGATAGATAGATAGATAGATAGATAGAGAGAGAGAGAGAGAGAGACAGAGAGAGAGCAACAAAAGAGCAAACAATAAAGAAAGACGAACACGAGTATACAAGGAAAAAAGTTTCATATGAAGATTTTTCGTTCCATTAAAAGTAAGCAAGTGACCGCAGTATGATGAAGGCACAATTATTGCGTAGTGGAATCAACATTGACTTAAAAAAACACAATAATATTACATCAAAATTATTTAAGTCGTCTCTCTCTCTCTCTATCTTTCTATCTCTCTCTCTCATTTATTTGTCTCTCTTTGCCCATATCTCTTGTAGGGGCAATTACGTAATTAAAACCGAAGACGACCATCTAAAAATTTGTCATTAAGGCAAGGCCTAAACAACCGCCAAATCATCATCTCTCTCTTCCAATTCTCTTATAAAACCAATCAACTTCCTTTGCTGCAACGATATACTTGCAACACTTCACGAACAGAAACTCGTTGCAACACTTTGTGACGATTCACCTCGAAAGTTCTAAAACGATCTTGTCCTTGCCGATTGTGATGCAGATGAATTACAACATCCACACATCTCCAAGTGTTTATGCCTGTGTGTCTGATTTTCGATTCAACGGGGGTTTCCCATTGAAGGGTTCAACAGTTGTTGAACCCCCATTACAACGTCACGCTATACCGCGTTAGAACGCGGTACAATGAGGCCTGCAATTTTTTTTTTTCGCAGTAATTAAACGAAAAAAATAAAAAATATAAGGGTATAGATTTTGTTGCCCTCTACATCCCCATATTTTTATTTTTTTAGCATTTAAATTATTAAAAAAAAAAAAAAAAAACATAACCAGACTCAAAACACATCGATTTTTTTTATTTTATTTATTGATTGATTGATTGGTGGGGGATGGGTCTTCCCCCCCACCCCCACCAAATCACACACAACACACACGCACACACACTTACACATACACATACACACACGCACACACACTTACTTACGTCGGGTTTGAAAGTGTTTTTTTTAATTTTTTTTTTACTTTTTTTTTTTTTTGATTGATTGATTGGTGGGGAATGGGTCGCCCCCTCCACCCCCACCCAATCACACACACACACACACACATACATACAGACACACACACACACACACATACATACAGACACACACACACACACACATACACACACTTACTTACTTGCGCGAGGTTTGAAGGCGGTTTTTTTCGTTTTTTTGTTTTACTTTTTTTTTATTGATTGATTGATTGATTGATTGATTAATCGGTGGGGGATGGGTCGCCCCCCCCACCCCCACCCAATCAAACACACACGCACACACATACACACACACACACGCACACACACACACACACACACACACACACACACACATTCTCACTTA
>BFEA01000699.1:355113-366712 GCA_003427395.1 Chara braunii | reverse complement strand
CATAACCAGAGAGACAGAGACTCAGAGACTCTTAAAAAAAAAAAAAAAAAAAAAAACGACGTTCAATTTTGAATGCGAATTTAAATCCGCGTTTAAATGCGAATTTGAACGTGAATGCGCGCTTAAGGTGTTCAAACGGTTACATAGCATATCTGTTAAAGAGTTGAGGAATGGTTCCTTCAGTCGGACAATGTGACAAATGAATTGTCATCCTAGTAATTTCCTCGTTAGAGCAAGCAAAAAACTCATCGTTGAGAAGCGATTGTAACATGGAATAAGCCTTTAAATCGGAAACATTCAATGGGTCTGGAGGAAGAGGGGATCGTCGTTCCAACCGCATATCAACTGTCGGTTAACTGTCGACATAGGCCCAGTCAATGTCGGAACAGACCCGAGCCTAGGTCCAGGTCAACGTGGCTGCAGACCCGAGCCAGACAAGCGGGCGGGCAGACACGCATACACACAGACACACAATCACACATACATACAAACAAACAAATAATTTGTCTTTCTGTCCATCTATCCGTCTGACTGTCTGCCTGTCTCATGCATGTGTACCTGCTTGTGTATCTGCTTATCTGCCTGTATGCCTGCATACGTCTCTATCTTCCTTTCTGCTTGTCTCCCTTTTTTTTTTTCTTTTTTTTTTGAACACCTTGGTTGAGGTACAGCCGAGACCCACATAAACACGAGAACAGACCCAAGTCCACACTCAGGTCAACATGGGTACCTTCGTAGGTTTTTTAGTATTTTTTCTCTGTTTATTTGCCTATAAGTAGATGACAACTACATTGCACCATACCATCAAGATGTGGTGAGCTGCATGACACCATACCATCGAGATGTGGTGAGTTGCATGCCAGTGCATGGCATCATCTCATCGATGTTGTGAATGATGAATTCCTTCGTCTGGTTTTTCTACTCCGTAGTCAACTGTTCGACTCTCTCTCTCTCTCTCTCTCTCTCTCTCTCTCTCTCTCTCTCTCTCTCTGAGACTCTCTCTCTCTTTTTGAGACTCTCTCTTTCTTTCTCTCTCTCTCGATGGCTTAATTCTCAACATCGACATCGTCCATGGCGGTAGCTCGACTTCACGCACGAAGAGAAGGGTTGGGCACGGCGAGCCTACAAACCCTTTTATTGTAAAGTGGCCTGACGGGAGCCTTTTCGATCAACGCAGGGATATTATTGATGGTGCGAAATCCACAAGTGGCAGGTTTGTGTGGCAGTTGAGATATATCTGGGGGATCCAGGCGACTATGGAGGAAGAAGAGAGATAGAGATTTGCAGAGGAGAAGGACAGAGAACAGGATTTGGAGGTGAAGAGGTACTTATAAAAGGAGAGAGAGAATCCGAGGGAGCTTGAAGAAGTGGCCGTGAGGGAAAGAGATATGGCACGAAGCCTTTCTCCTGCCGAAGTGGAGCAAGTGTCTTGGCTAGCTCTCGACATGGCCAGGCGGATAGAGAAGAAACTCGTCACCACCAAGGACAATATGGAAGCCCTTCAAAAGAGGGGGAGAGAGAGAGAGAGAGAGAGAGAGAGACACTCACACACACACACACACACACAGAGAGAGAGAGAGAGAGAGAGAGAGAGAGAGAGAGAGAGAGAGAGAGAGNAGAGAGAGAGAGAGAGAGAGAGAGAGAGAGAGAGAGAGAGAGAGAGAGAGAGAGAGAGAGAGAGAATGGGCATGCGTACACTCAAAAAAGCATATGTAATATGATTATCCCGCATACATCGGAAAGATATGCAACTCGGTGTAAAAACACACGCGTCGCCCCGACCGTCCTGACGCGTTTTGTCGCCTGTGGGCAAGGCGATCTCATTAGAACAGTTATTGCGTCAAAACGGATATATTATATTTTTTGAACGAAATCAAAACTGACTTTTTTGGTCAAAATACGGTCGGAATGTTTGGCTCCTGGGGGCCAGGCCCCTACATGTATTTGGTCTCTGCTTGAGACCAGATACATGTAGGGGCCCAGAACGCCGGACCCCCAGAAGCCAAAAATTCCGACCGTATTTTGACAAAAAAAGTCAGTTTTGATGTCGTTCAAAAAATATAATATGTCCGTTTTAACGAAATGGTTGTTTTAGGGGGCTCTTCCTCCTCATACCATATCGATCTCGTTATCACGAAGTGTGGTTGGTACCCGACTCATCTCAAGTTAAATATCTTGCATCCTCTCAACTCGTCTTCTCTTCTCTTTCACCTAACTGCTACTTGTTTGTTACGGGGCTACTTTGATGCTACTGGCTATGTGTCTAGTCGTTTCTTCAGATCTTCCCGCCAATTTTCTAAAGTTATGACTGCTGAACTCTGCCTTATCCCCTAACTCTACATCTTAAGATCGATATTTTAGTTGACACTTAATTATCCAAACTTAGCACTAATCTTCGTAATCATTTAATTCCATGGTCACAATATCCAGAAGACGTTACCGGCGGGTTCCCCTTATACGGGCAAAATGGAGGCGAGATACTGTCGATTCACCGAAATCGAAAACTTGGCATACTATGAGCCCAGGTACTTCGACATAATGTTGTGCTGCTCCAAGCATATTATATCGATAAAATTCATTAAAAAAAAAAATCATCGAAAAAAAGTTCATTCATTCAGGAAATCCGAAACGTTCCATTGTCTCTGGCACTACTTTCTTCACTGAAACGATTCTGGGCCAAAACGTTGGCCAGAAATGAATACTATCCTACTTAGTAGACGAACAAAAACTCAAAAACTTCAAAACTGGTTTAGAGTAGGAAATGAAAAATGACAAAGAAGATAGAAATACATGCATTGTTCGTACTCTGAACCCTCAGAAATACTTCATACAACCGGGGTACACCTGGGAGAGAATATCCCTACAGAAACCTCCGGTAACTCTAGCGAACTTAGCGAGATCCCTGAGAGAGACCTTTGGGGGGTAACCCAGGAGGCGAGATTCATACACAGTAGCCGTAATCGCCGCCAATGCCGCATCCTGCGAATTTGATAGCCTGCACAACCTTAGGAAGCTCGCGAAGAGAGTCGCTTTCTCAGTAGATTTCTTCGAAAATGATGCAAAGTCTTGCATAGATTGGACCCGAATCTTACCTTCTCTCAATAGATGAAGTTGGTTCCTCGACCGGGGGCAGATAGTACTGTCACAGGATCAATCGATACGATGCTCAACGATCCTAAAAAATCGAAGGAATTTCATCCTTCATCTTTCCGTACCAGTTTCAAATTGTGATCGTAACACCCTTCGAAGAGTGTCATAATTTGTAATGACTTATCATAAGATCTTGCTTGCTGCATGTTGCAAGCCACAAACATTGTGACGTCATCGATCATTTTGATCCCCCTTACTAAGGCAGCGTCTTTTCCTAGACACATAAGGAAATCGCTCTTGGCCTTGGCACATACCAGACACGGAAGTGTTGGACTAGAACTCCGTCCCATAGGGATTCCAAATTGTTGTTTCACGATCTCCCCCGCACACCTCACATATGTGTTGTCAAGCTCATACTCCAAGCTACATTCAATCATCCTGAATGTCAAGAGGACGAAACCAACTTGGTTCCTCCTGGCACGTGTTATGGCACATATATTCCCACACCTGCTCACCTGCACCCCCAAAATCCCTTTGTCTTCATGGTATCTGAGCAACCATCTGACAACATCCATTACTGCATAATGTGATAATATCTCGAACATGTCTTTTATATCATAACTCCTGACAACAACGTTCATCCCTCCTCTCCTAATATGCTATTGTATCTGCTTGCATCTTCCTCGCAACGAGTTCGTTGACTTGAGATCAAAGTGGTAATTTCCTCTGAAGCCAAGCAACATGTACCTGATAGCTCGTCCCAACCTGGCTCCTGGCAGTTTTGCCGCATCATGGACAACTGGAGATATGGGTCTCCATCTGTCTAAATCCTTGTCCTTGGGCAAGACGTAGGCTTGCCCAATATTTCCGCTTATTCTCCATATCGCAGTACCCCCCAAATCCCTTCGTTTGTATTCCTCCTTCATTTTCGCCAGAATCTGCATCTCCGACTCAAGGACCGGTATGAAGCTGTGATTCCAATTGAACGCCAACTTACACGTGTGCAGATATAACCTTGGGCAAATGACCAAGGTCATCCCCAATTTGCGATCTACAAGTACTACCCTAACCAAACTTTCCATAGTGTCAACCTATCCAGAAACTTTCCGACACGTCATCGCCAGACTGTCAACGAACTCTCTGTATGTGAGACACTTAGCAAATTTGCACGTCTTAGCCTGAGATTAGTCATACCTGTCAATGTTTTGAGAGCAGTGCTCAAGCATTGCTCCAAATGATCGATGGACAACTCATGTCCAGTTGTGACGTTCCTGGAATTCTTCATGAATGAAGGGATGCGAGGAATGTCTTCTAATCCGACTTTGACGTGGCCACTCATTCTGGGTAGGCCATACATCGTACATGTGCAAAAACATGAGCTAGCCTGGACACATCTCCATTGGTTATGCAATAATGAAGCAACTGACACTCTCTTCCTAAACACTACCGGTTTCCTCTATGCCACGAAAGCCGCAATGTGCACATCACCAATCGTTCCATGTACTATTGAGGACGCCGGACTCCGAACCTCGCGACTACTCAAATTCAGGAAAAATGGTACTTTGACATACGACTTCGTCCTGACATCGACGTTGTAGCAGGCTCGTACAACCTTCACCATAGTATTCTTCAGGGTATTCCTGGTCTTCACCTGTCTGAACAAGCCTGCTCTCCTATATAGCGCCATAAGTTCGGTTGAGTTCTTCCTATACATCTCTCGGATTCTATACGACATTCGCAACAGATCTCGTAATACATACTTCCTATGTTGGACACTAGATGACAGAATACGGATGCGAACCACACGGAATACCCCACCTTTCTCGAGTTCTTGCTTCGCGTCTTTGATCTTCTTGCTCACACCTCACACATCTATCACGCTCTCTCCCACTTTCATTTTTACTATTCTCCACTTGTCAGCCCACACTGTCCCGCCGCTAGATTCGAGAGTCCGAACCGGATCCAGAAGCCTTAAATTGTCGATAATTGAGACATTACCGTTGAACGTGATCACCATCTCCTGATGTGCATATCTACCCCTCGTTCCCCTTTCCCTTTTTCCTTTCCTCTTTCTCATTTTCCGCGGATCCCTCCTCCCTTGCGTGTTCAGAGTTGGGCTATACTTACGTATTAGAATCCTCTCCAGACCAATCGGATCCACAATGCTTACTCCGACCGGAATCGCCAAATACTTCTCCCATCTGAAGATTCTCAGCCACGTATGCAACTTCGGTGCATGGTCGAGCTTCCCCTTTGTGGCTCTCCTGACGTGTTCTACCCATCTATATATGATACCCCGCGTTTTACATCCCAAATACGAGTGGCGACACCATGGACTCACCATCATATACACCCCGGGGTCAAAGATAGACAGATTTCCCTTGTCAGCTTCCACCATACCAATCCATTTCTTTACCCACGAAAAGGATCCGTTAATAATAGCAAGCGAAAATATCCCGATGATAACGTTGCTCCAGAGGTCAACGCTGCACATTGTACCTTTCCCCCTTCTCCTTATCAACTATTTGAGAATGCGTGAGTAGTTCATACTTACTTACCTACTTATCCGCAAGTGCGAGAGGTGCGAAGAAGTTCCCTAAAATGCCAACTTCATCCGACATTTCACGAGATCACCAATAGCTGTTTCTCGTTTAGTCTACTCAATGCCTTCGGAATTGCATAAATCCCTCCATTCCGGAACTTTCTTGGTGGAAAACTTACGATGCAGTTCCAATTGGTAATCTAGGATCTCACTTGTTCCACGATTCGAACATGATGGCGTTCGTAATTCTTCGACTGGATCATTGACTATGATAGGAGCGGGTCGGGTCCCTCTTTTCTGCACCCGAGATACTCTCATCTCATGCTCCTCCTTTCACTTTTTTTCTATCCTCCTCTCAATCACTTTAATCGATCTCCCGGCTTCCTTTTTCACCTCCTCACTCTCTTCTTCGGATTCCTCCAACTAGTTGGTTATCTCCTTCAACATTCGTGCCTTGGTGGCCGGCGACTTCTTCTTGACCTGTGTGAAATTGATGTTCGTCGTCTTCGTGTGATGTGACAAAAGTCGTACTAGTCTTGCTTCAAGGCGAGCTTCGTTCGCTTTTGCTTCTCTCATCTTATCTGCCTCCTTCCTGGCTTCGTCTTCTTTTCTTCTCCTTTCTTTCACTTCCTTCTCCCTCCTTTTTTCTTCCACTTTCTGTTTACGGATCTTCTTACCGAAACACTCCTTCATTTCTTTTGTTTCATCGCTATGATTCTACATAGGAGCTTGGATTGATGGAATCTGCATGATTCTCCCACTCCCCGAACTCCAGCAGTTTCTAGCGTAGTGACCGAGTTTTCCACAGATGTAACATGATATTGATCCAGGCTGAGTCGCAGGAATTCCTGTGCCGTACACTAGTGGAGGTAATTCCCTCATTGGTATTTGATTAGCCATCAAACGTACTCGACTCCTCTTTCCTCCTTCTCCTCCTCCGATCACTCACTATGCACCCGATTCTATATACCCTCCCCAAAACGTTCTCCATTTCCGAATATAATTCCTCCTTAGTAGTTGAATCTTGAAACTCTAATGCTACAAAGACTAGCAGTGTCTATCAAACGATATTGAATAATCTTTTGAACCTCCAACCACCGCCTTTCTAGTTCTATGTCTCTAAAATTACTACCTGACATTCCCCTTATCCTATTATGTTTTCAAGAGAGATAAACATACGAGCTCTAAACAACCAAGTCTTTCTTTCCTCCCAAGCTTTCATAATTTGGACAACCATATATCCACATACCAAGGTCGTTATAACCACGCCCACTTTCTTCAAGTACATCAACGACGATGATCTCCTTCCGTTCATTCTTGAGGAGAGACGATCACGCTCGCCTATAAGTACTTCGGTCTGTCGTGCCTCGAGAGTTCCTTCCACGTCATCTGCCTTATGCCCGTCAGGAGCATCGTGCTAAGCTCGAAGCCGGTTGGCAACATCACATGCGCCCGAACCTCCAAATAAGATCAATGATTCCAAACTGGAGGACGACTGAATGATTCAAAGATGACGCCCCAAAGGCACTGTACGTAGCCACCGTACAAAATGTCTACACACCCCGGTTACCACGCTACAAGAGATCAGAGATGGCACAAGCAAGTAATGGAGAGATACACCGTATGTGAATGGACATGCGTGCATACATCTGAAAGATATGCAACTCGGCACAAAACCACACCCGTCGCCCCGACGCGTTTCGTCGCCTGTGTGCAATGCGATCTCAACATGGGGCTCTTCCTCCTCATACCATACCGATACCGTTACCACGAAGTGTGGTTAGTACCGGACTCACCTCTTGTTAAATACCTTGCGTCATCTCAACTCGTCTTCTCTTCTCTTTCAACTAACGGCTACTTGTCCGTTACGCGGCTACTTTGATGCTACTAGACCCGACTCTTATCTGTGAGGGATACCATTCATGTTAATATGCTGATAAGCTGATAGCTGGTGAGGAGTGCTAAGTAGGCGGGGGCTGAATGATGGTATGATGAAGAGAGGGGGAAGGGGAAAGTGAGATGGGATAAGGAAGGAGGTAAAGACCAAGAGAGGAAGTGAAAAGGAACTTCTTGTGGCATCTATGCACAGGCCTAAAGCGAAGAACAGCCTGATAACCAGCCCAAAGCCAGTCACACTGGGGTCCCCCAACGACGGCGACTCTCCCCCCCTCTCCCAGCTAACACCTGCTATGTAGCCTACTGCGGCTCGAGCCAACCGAGTGTCCTAGTTGGGAAAAGAGAATAGGATTGAGTCTACGTAATTTCCTAACTAGAAATCTACATATGGAACAGAGAAAACAACTCAGACTAAGATGGACTAACAGTTGGGGGGAGAATGGTTGGGAGGGTCACACACACAGTAGATAGGTTGGAGATTAGGAGGCAGAGATATAAGATTGAAACAGAACAAGGAAGATGTATGGATGTAGTCTACAGATTGGGCCAAGGAGTGATGACCAACTGGCCTGAATGTGTCACCGCTGCCAGTTAGTTATCCCGTGCCTATGTAACCAAGAACCGGTGCCTGCCCCGATATGTACTGCCCTGCTTGGCCTTCCTTTTTTTTTTTTTTTGTTAAACCACTAGTACCTCTGAGCCTGTTTTTGCCGACCCTAAATAATAGTGCGCGCTGAATTTGTTGAGCCTGTATCCCGCAATACCCTTCACTTCTGTTTTCTTTTTTCTTTTCTGTATTTGGAATCAGAACGTTTTCACTTGTGGCGTTGTCGGCCTCTGATACGGTCCGACGAACGGACACACTTTAGGGCGGGGTCACTATGGCTGGTGGCATTGTCCTTTTTTTATTTTTATTTTTTTGTTTTGGCCTGTGAGGGGCGTGTCGGTTCGCCGGCGACCGGTACTGCGGATTGGAGGGCCGTGGTCGTCCGCACGTGGAGCGACGGACAGACGACGACGATTGCCATCGCCAGCAGCGCGTCCCGACCTCCTATTCTGTGTGTGTGTGTGTGTGCGTGTGTGTGTGTAGGGCTGTGTTTTATCAATCCCCAATCCGTTCAGCTAATCGACGTAGCGGGTGACATCATGTCTTCCCGACGATTGGCTGTCGTGTGTGCATGCTACGAAGTTCACATATGTGTCCCGGCAATTGTCTCTCTCTCTCTCTCTCTCTCTCTCTCTCTCTCTCTCTCTCTCTCTCTCCCTCTTCTAAACAGACCCATCCGCCATGTCACTTCATAATGTTGTTTCATCTTGTTTTTATTTTATTTTTTCGTTTTTGTTTTTTTTCCCTCCGTCAAAATTCTCTTATTCTTTGCAATCTTTCTTTTAACATAGTGTTCGTGAAAACCTAACAAAAAAAATTATTAGGTTGCACGAAAATTTTTAAAGATTCTGATAGTACATTTTTCAGGCCTCCTACACGGACAAAATTTTATGTGAAGTAAATTAACCGTAAAAAAGGAATAGAAAAGTACTTTTTCAGAACCACTCGAAGTGATGAGGAGAGAAGCAAGGTTTTTTACGAAAAATCACTACCTTGCAAAGCATCGTTTGTTCAGGCACCGAATTATCCCAATTTTTTGTTTATGAGAAAAAATCATATTTATAGTTCTATAAGATATGTAGCACGACGAACCTATTTGGGGGTCTCCCAAACATGCACACATGCTCTCCTGTTCATAAATACATTTGCTTCGATATGTTCTCTCATACATGGACAAATATATTATTTTTTAGTGTTTTTTACTAAATAAATTTTTATTTTTTAATTTAAAATTATGGTTGGCTAAGAATTTGAAGATGTCTCCCAGGCAAAAGTTGTTGGAATTCTTCTTTTACATAACATATATTTTTTGACAAGGATTTTACAGTAAACTTAAAAATGGAGTTATATTAATTTATAGTTCTATAAACTCGATTTCCCATAATCTGGTTTTTACCAAACTCCAGAAAACGACTTATAGTTCCATAAATGAGTATTCACAGAAACTGTTTTTTTCAACATCTTTTGAATTCGCATTGCAGACCTTTAAGATTGTCTTGTTTGAGCTATGCTTTTTGTCAATCTACTAAGAACGACTTATAGCCCTATAAAATGCTCTTTGCTGGAAAAACAATTCTTTCATATTTTGAGAACCGCTGGACTTTCTTCTTGTTTTTTTGCCTCCTTTATCGGGAAACAGTTCAAAAAGCTCTCTTTTATGTGTCAAAAATAAAAGTTTGACTTTCATTTTTTCATTCTATAAAAAATGTTAGGTTTTCTGGTTTTGTTAGGTTTTCACGAATACTATGTTTTTTGTAATGTACTTATTTTTCCGTTCTTTTGTATTCTGTTCATGCTAGTGAAGTGTAGTCATAGACTAACCGTTGCGTGGCTGGTCGATTCCACGTCGCCGCTGCAATGCGACCTCTCTCTCTCTCTCTTTGTATATATATATATATATATATATATATAAAGGTCGTCCTTACACATCGTGTGTGCGTGTCTGTGACTAGTGGGATTGCTGTTTACATGTGTGTACGGCGTTCCTTGACGTCGCGACCATCCAACAAACCATCACATGTACCGCGCTCTATAAGGTCAACAGATTCGGGGAGAGAGAGAGTGAGAGAGAGAGAGAGAGAGAGAGAGAGAGAGAGAGAGAGAGAGAGAAAGAGAGAAAGAGAGAGAGAGAGAGAGAGAGAGAGAGAGAGAGAGAGAGAGAGAGAGAGAGAGAGGTGGCATAGCGGACGGCGCTCCGAGCCACGAAGGTCGGAGGGAAAAAGAGCAGCGGGTACACCGGAGAAGGAGCCTCAGGGAGAGCACGAAAGCGACATCTCGAGCGAGCGAGCGAGCGAGCGAGAGCGAAAGAGAGAGAGAGAGAGAGAGAGAGAGAGAGAGAGAGAGAGAGAGAGAGAGAGACAGGTGTTATCGGGAGGGCGATTATTGGAAGAAGAAGAAGAAGAAGAAAAAGAAGAAAAAGAAAAAGAGGAGCAAAGGCCGGCTTCAGATCGGGCAAACATGTCCGGGTGATCAATGAACAACTTCTCACAGGGGGGTAATGCCAGTAACACGCCCAGTAGCGACGTGGCAGGTCACACAACGACCATGTGGACGATGGTCCATGGCGACAACGACTCCGTGGAGGGGGGCGCTGTTCCGTTAGGGCAGAATGTGGGTGGGCAGGTCGTTGGTGGCGGTGGGGGGGGGGGGGTGGTGACGGATGATACCGGCGATGGCGGGGTGTGGGGAACCAACACTTCAAGTTCCCGGCGGCGGCGGGTGGGGTTGGGGAAGCACCACTTCCAACCGGTCTGGGTGGGAGGCCGGCCCCCGCCACGCGCCGTGAGGATGGGGTAACGACACCGTTATTTGGCCGAACCCTTCTGCTACTGGTAACCGCCGTAATTACAGTCCTCCAACTTCGGGTGATGAAGGAGGTGATGGAGGCGGGGGCGGGGGTGGTGATGAGGACTAGTAGGTTATGTTAGGATTGTTTTTTTTTAATTTTTTTAGAGTTTTTCTTTCATAATCCACTTCTTGTTTTTCTCCTTCTTCTTCTGCTTCTTCTTCTTTTCCTTGTTCTTCTTCCATTCCTTATCATTCTTCTTCTACTCCTTCGGTGCTTAGCAATTCTGAAAATTAATGATTACACATTTACATTCGTTCCGAATTCCGTTTGCGAAATCTTGTTTTTTTGTTTTTTAAATTTATTTTATTTTCTTTTTTTATTTCTTTTTAGTTTTTGTTGTGTTGGATGTCTTCATGACTTGATGTAATGCGGTATTCCCTCGCCCTCTTCGATTATTCAATCAGGAAGGGAAAAAAAACAAAAAAACACTGCAAACGTGTGTCAATCAATCCATCGATCAATTGAACAGGGGAGTGGGCAAATCGAGCCTGGTTGATGGTTTGATTGATGATTGGGTGTGTATGTGATTATGTGTGTATGTATGTGTGTGTGTGTGTGTGTGTGTGTGTGTGTGTGTGTGTGTGTGTGTGTGTGTGTGTGTGTGTGTGTGTGTCAC
>BFEA01000699.1:343331-348331 GCA_003427395.1 Chara braunii | reverse complement strand
GTTTAAAGCAATAGACTGGAGCAGACCATTCAGGAGACGTGCAATACTCTTTCCACAAGAAAACAGGATTGTCATTCTGCATATAAAACCTAAATGCATGTGGACGAGTATGACCGATCAGTCTCTTAACCAGGAAGGGCTTAACAGCAGCTCGCCAATCAACAATTTCATCCATGAATGTGCACGATGAACGTTCTTTTTGAGAACTGGCAACGAGCTTGAAGAGGTTGAGCATGGTATATGCATCGTGCATTTTCAGTTTGCGAGAGAAATGACTAAAAGTGGCATCAACGTCCGTATGTGTGTGTCCCACTAACATAAAACCGAATTCGACTTCTTTGTAGAAGCCAAATTTCACCAAAGCTGCAGCGATTGCCAAAACGTATTTGTTTTTGTTTTCTCTCCAACAGTTGTCAGCTTGTATCCTCAGTTTAGGAGGCAAGTCGCTCGTCGCCTGGATGTCGCGGATAACTTTCATAATGGATGACACTACATCATTTGAATCATGTGGATAGCAAGGGTACCATGTGTGAACATGGACCGATGGTGAGCGGCCGTGTGCAATAATAACTGTTAGATTCGTTTTCAACATCGAAATATTTGCAAATGCCTTCGATTTGTTCTCTCCGCCAAAGTGTGGAATGTTCGTCTTGCTTTGGTCCATGCCGTCAATGATGATGCACCAACTGTTGGAACCCGGTCTCTTCGACTCATCCTTCCACACCTCATACGCAGCACGATGTTGGAGTTGCAAGTCCAAGTGTTTCTCGTGTAACGAAACAAAGTACTCACGCACACGCACGAACTTTGCGGAATTGATAGATTCTTTGTATTCAACACATTTCTCGCATTTCGCAAAGTTTTGATCAATGTCATGAAATTTCACATGCCAAAACTGCGTTCTCCACATGTTGTAAAAAACTTGGAGAGAAACACAAGGAGCACCCACGTTGTCGAATTGCGACTTTAGCAACTTCTAAATATCAACCTTGTTATAGCAAGGAGACAATCTCAACACCACTCTTGATTCCCCCTCTTTGATCTTCATGTCATTGGGCATGGAATCTTCGTTATCTCGCACGAAGGAGCTTAATTTTCCGTACATCGTTGCATATGTTGCTGATGTGCGTCTGAATCGAGTACTGCCATGCTCCGGCATATTTTAGCCTTGAGACAAAGTCATCCTTTTTTTGAGAAATGTATTCCTATATACACCCAGTGTGAAACACCAAGCACTACTGCACACCTTTCGTCTCCCCACAATAGGTTGAACAATCTCCTTTTCATCTTCTATGAAGGTGAACCTCTTCAACGTTTCAACCCACCAGGCATCCCTGCTCTGCTGGTTCTTAGAGTAGTATGCGCTCCGGACAGCTTTGATGTTGTCCAGGGTCATTGGAGCGCAATACTCTCGCTTACAGCAAACCTGCCCACGCACACTCGCCAGTGCTTTTTTGGTGAGTTTTCTATGAACTGATTGTAGAATCTTCTTTGACCACGGCATTCTGAGACGAAAAGTATAAGGACGCTTCTCTGAGGATAGACATTTTGGAAAAATGTCATCGTAATCAGAGATCACGTCACAATTTTCATCGCCATTTCGACAACAGTGGTCACTGTTCCGGTCAGCGTACGTTTGCGGAAGATCGGTTTTATCTGGAGAACTATCAGCACTAGACGACACCGAAGCACTTGAATCTGAGCCACCTTCATCACTCTCACCAAACAAAAGACCTGTGTACTCGAAATCTCGAAGTGAACTCCTCGGCACCCATACGACACGATCTACATCGGATGCGTCGTTGTCAGTAGAGGAGGCCTTACCCTCCTGACCTTCAGCACTCTCTGCATCACAGGTTCGAACCGGGCATCGAAGGATGGGATACGCACTTTCACATGTAGTGTCCGCACACACAATTTTCGTGACCTCTTACGAGCAGAAAATTCCGTAGCATTATCGACATGTTCGTGACCACTTCGAACATCTTGTGAACACACTGGCAGGTGCGGTGGAGGAAAATCCTCATTGAGCATTGTATTAGACGCCACACAGTTCATGCTTTCCAAGGTTATGCTGCAAGCCTGCCGTGGCATAACATGCACACCACAAGCCATGCACGAGACGTGTCTGCGACAACAAAACAGCAGACCACTGTCAAATGAAATGAGACAGACAAACATCCCTACACAACAACGAGAAACACAACCCTATAAATGACCCTGAGAAACACAACCCTACACTGAACGGGGGGGAACAGGAAACATCCGAGAAAGGATAACACACGACCGTGGAATCTGGGCACCAATCCAGTCATCAGGCCCAATCTGTGCCAAAGGCGCAATACACGCGAAAGAGTCTGTCCAAGTCGGAGATCGAACGACAGTGGGAAGCGTAGCGCATATCGAGTCAGGGCACCAGCAACTGGAAACACAGCGTGCAACAACATGAAAAGGCGGAGATCTTGACGCGCAACAGGAAACGCAAAACATGTCACGTCGGGCACCAGCTTCGTTAAGGTAGAGACCACGACGTGCAAAACCCGGCGGGCACCAACAATGGAACGGCGAAGACTCTGGCGCGCAGCACACAGCTTGGCACGAGGGCATTGATAGAAAAAAATCTATATTACTCCAGGAACTACAACGACTGGACACGCGTGGTAATCACCACCCACGCAGAGCGGGCAGGAAAACTGCAACGAGTGAGCAGGAATACCATCGTGGCAACGCGACCGTACCATCGTGGCAAAGCGACCGCCTCGCCCAACACGGAAGGGTCCCGCATCTTGATTCCCGGTACATGTGGTACTCACCACCCACGAAGAGCGGGCAGGAAAACTGCCATGAGTGAGCAGGAACAACGCGACCGCCTCGCCCAACATGGAAGGGTCCCCCGTCTTGATTCCCGGGTACCAGACTCCGAGGATTCGAAGCAAAATTCGCGCAGAGTTCGTTCTACGGCGCATGACGAGTTTCCAGATGGCCAGGCTTAGAAGGCAAACGACTGAGGCAACACCAATGTCGCGCCCAACACGACAGGAGCTCCATTGTATATTACAAGGTGGGGGTCGTGTCGCAATCTCGCAACAAGCAGTCAGTGCTACAAGAGACAAAAGACAGCTACCCGGGCACTATGTTCTGCTGGCGCAACTCGCACTTAACTCTGTGCAAGTCGAAACGTAGGTGGGGGTCGTGGCAAAAAAGCGCAGGGTGTTCGACAGGACCGTGATGGCGTTCGACACGACCAAGACCTCGTTTGACCGTGGCGGACACGACGACCACTGTGCTCGGCACGACGGCCACCGTATCCGACCCGATGACCATTGTGCCGAACACGGCGACCATCGTCGACGATCGTGTCGGACACGAAGACGGCCGTGCTGGATACGATGGCGGTCGTGTTCGACACGACGACGACCGTGTTCGACACAACGTCGGCCACGACGACGGCTGTGCACGACAACGAGCCGGACACGACGACGAGCGTGTTCGACACGATGACGGCCGTGTTCGACACGATGGCGATCGTGTTCGACCCGACGACGATCGTGTTCGACACGACAACTAGGGTGTTCGACACGACAAGGATCGTGTTCGACACAACGACCATCATGTTCGACACGACGATGACCGTGTCGGACACGACGACCATCGTGTTTGACACAACGACCAGCGTGTCGGACACGACAATAATCGTGTTCAACACGGCAACCATCGTGTTTGACACATCGACGACCGTGTCGACCATCGTGTTCGACACGACGATGACTGCGGTGAAAGTGTTCGAGAAAACTAGTTGACGTCACCGATAAACCAGCACTGGACACGGCCGTCCACGCAGGCTTTTCTCTTTCTTTGGGGGGGCGTGTTGGCCGAAGCGGCACTAACCTGGAGAGCGGGGCAGTTGTGGTGTCATTGTGTCCCAGAATGCGAACAATGACAACAATGCGAACAATGAAGAGGCACTAACCTGGACCGCTGCTCTGATTCTCCCAGAATGCGAACAATGACACAATGTCGCGGGTACTCATGTGCGCGAATCGCATTTCTGCTCTGCAGCTGAACGTCATCCCCGCGCCTCTGCTTTGGCCAAGGGGGGAAAACGATCACGGCCGACTGCAGTCATTGGATCGTCCCGGCCGTTCGTATTCCCGGATCGGACGGCCAGCAGGCGCGCGCAGAGGGCCCACCCGGAAAACCACATATATGAGGCAGGCCCACCACTCCCCATTGGAACATCCCGACCGTCAGTATCCCTGGATCACACGGCCAGCAGGTACCCGCGAAGGGCCCTCCCGAAAAACTATATATATGAGGGAGGGTCACCAGTTCCTATTTTCGTTTCA
The DNA here is from genome assembly GCA_003427395.1 of Chara braunii. Taxonomy (NCBI): domain Eukaryota; kingdom Viridiplantae; phylum Streptophyta; class Charophyceae; order Charales; family Characeae; genus Chara; species Chara braunii. The sequence continues at coordinate 343,985 of BFEA01000699.1, read as the reverse complement.
GTTCGGCAATGCAGCAGTAGCGCAGCGCAACGCAGTGGAGGCTCGTGTACAGCGCGGCAACGGAGCGCAGGGATTCGGTCCATGCATAACAGACCACCTGGTCGACGCGACGGCGGACCACAGCGCTGTCGAGAGGCGTGTTCAGCGCGACGACGGAGCGAGCATACAGCCCAAGATCACGACGCACAACCACAGCGGAGCACCCCGAGTTTGAAGGATCGGACAGTGAGGACACAACCACACAACCGAGATGCAACCACGTAACGCCATGTGGCACTTCCGGTCGTCGAGTCGAACACGATCGTGCCAGATCGTCGAGTCGAACACGATCTCGCCCGATCGTCGAGTCCAACACGATCGTGTCCGATCGTCGTGTCGAACATGATCATGCCCGATCGTCGAGTCGAACACAACAGTGCCCGACAATCGAGTCGAACACGATCGCGCCCGATGTCTGATTGTCGAGTCAAACACGACAGTCGAGTCGAACATGCTCGTTGAGTCGAACACGATCGTCGAGTCGAACACGATCGTGCTCGATCGTCGAGTCGAACACGATACTGCCCGATCGTCGAGTCGAACACGATAGTCGAGTCGAACACGACACTGCCCGATCGTCGAGTCGAACACGATAGTCGAGTCGAACACGACACT
>BFEA01000699.1:325579-338731 GCA_003427395.1 Chara braunii | reverse complement strand
GAGATGACGACGAGGAGAACAGCGAGGAAGATTGGGAGCACGATGAAGAATGCGAAGAATATGAGGAGGGTGGCGGAGAAGAGGAAGTAGAGAGTGAGCACACAATCAGCGAGAGGGGTGGGCCGGGCGAATTAGAGGGTCGTCTAGGGGTTGAGTATGAGGACGAAGGGCAAGAAGAGGAAACGACCGGCGAGGGAGGTATGCAGATGTGCATTGGGGTTCCAAACGAACGCAGCTGCTCGCGTCGGGTCATGGGCATTGAGAAGCGGTTCCTGGGCGCGGGGAAATGCACTGCGAAGTTGGGGTTGAGCCGGTGCATGCCGATGCAGTCCGACTAGGTGAGAAGAAAAGGAAGAACAGACAAGAGAGGAGAAGTGCTTTGGACAGTAACAAAACCAAGCAGGAGGGGGGAGCCAAGCAAGAGGAGGGCAAACGCAAGTTGAAAATGCTGGCAGTTGAGGAGGTCGTCCAACGTACGAGGGAGGCTGAGGAGGCCATGAAGAAAAAACGGCAGCCAAGGAAAAAAGCAGCGAAGGGAGGTGTGATGGAAAAAACTTTCGTTTTTCCACCGGACCAGCCAATGTCGGATAAAGACAGTGTGGGCAAGACAGTCACCAGAACGCCCGGTTTGCAGATTCTGCCGCCTGGGAATTATTCTGGTCATCTGAGCAAAGGCTTCTTCCTTGAGTTCGACGAGAATGGTAAACAGAGGCCGGAAATGCAGTTCATTTCTGTCAAGTTGGACAGGATTCTGGATATCCCTGATGAGGAATTCAGATWTAATCAACGCTTCCTCGATCAGGAGCTTATTGATGACCTTTACAAAACAATGGTTGAGTCGGGTGAGGCAGCTATYAGAGAGAGAACGACCGGGGCAGCCGGGGTGAATGTATGTGCATTGTACGAGAAGCCTGTCCTTTTGTTGATTGGGCTACATGATACAATGCATACTAACGCTTCCGGTACGAATGTGAGGGCGAGAAGAGTGACGCCCGACGAATTCGATCTCCAATCCGTGCGCAAGTACTACTGGTACCCTCTCAGTGGTCAACACAATGTTGCGGCAGCGATTAAATGTTATCAAGAACGCCCTGACATCGCCCGTGAGCTCCGTTTGGATTGTTGGACTGCAAGGCCTGTTTACTATTCGGATAGGAGCATGGAGAATTACTGCACCTTGAGCACTTTCCAAAATGCGAAGAACAAATGGAATACTCCTCCGCACCAGATTGCTATCGTTAAGAACATACGAAAGTTGTGGCAAGTAGCCGGTCGTCCTGAAGCTATAGGCGGATCTGCTGCGGATGTCAAAAATAAGGATTACAGAGAGTTTGCAGCGATGGCTCTGCGCGCCACCGGGAGTGATCATTTGGTTACTCTTTCACTTCAGGCTTGGAGCAAGGAGTGGTCCGACTTCCTCGGGCCTTACATGGTATTGACAAGGGCGACGGACGATGTGTTCGAGAAGGTGCAACAAGTGTATTCTGTTTGGGAGAGGGACAGTTGCCGGGGAGAGATGGTGTGAAGCCTGCCACCAAACAGGGTGAATCGGGGAAAGCGCCGAGACCTAGCCCCGGATTCGAGTTGGAAAAAGCAGTCAGGGTTCTAGTGCACTGGATTCAGGGTACTAGAGGACCTGGTTACCTCGTGGCTGTGCGCGATCCGGATGTCAGATCATGGAAGGCTATGTCTACGTTGGGGAGGCGTGAGAGGCTTCAGCTGTTGCGAGACATTCTCACGGGAAGTGTCATACTGGCTCCAAGGCTAAGTAAAGTTGCTCACACTGTCGGGAAACATTCGATGGAGACATACGTGGCAATGGTGAAGCAGGAAAGAGCAATGTTGAGAATATTTCAGTACTTCGTCTTCATTTCTGACCCTCACAAGCAGCCGTTAGAGTGGAAGGAACCATTCTTCGACAACCTTTCTGATTTGTTCGCTAAGTATTGTGATCAAGGATTGACATCGGAGAGGTGGATCGACCAGCGACGGCATTTCAAAGAAACGAGTTGGGTGCGGTCATTTCCGGCTACAGTTGGAGGCGAGGATGAGAAAGGAGAGGAGGGCTTCAAGAAAACAAAATCGCTTGCAAACAAATGTCATGAAGAGTTCATTCAATTTGTCATCAAGTTATTGCGTTGATCTTAAACTGGGGGTTCGCATAGCATTCGTATGTCGGGACAAGCGAGATATATATATTTCCAGAAACAGGACGTGACATCTGTATTCGTGTCGTTCCAGTGGGGACCGAGTGATGTTTCAGACGAGATGGATTGCAAGGAGATGTTTAGAGCCGTCAGACACCTTACGTGCCACACAGCCGTCCTGGATTTGTGCCGCCCGACCCAGATGGGTGCGTGGACTGAACAAGTGTTTGATGGACTCAAGAAGTTCATGGACAAACTTGACGGCGAGTATTGGACATTGTTGTGCTTCGTTACACGCCCTTGCGAGTTCACATTCTTGAGGCGAGTCGCGATGTGGGACATTCACTTGGATCTTCTCAAATGGACTCGTCTACAACAAACAAARGGGAAAGTGTATAAGGTTGCAAACTTGCCTTTGGAGGACACAGACAGAATGGTGGTCATCATGTACTCCAACGACGGGGATTTTCATCGCAACACTATTTCCTTGTTTGAAGATATTCAAGCTGCAGGTCCATCATCTGCCGAGCGGGTAGCTGACATATCGGCACTTGTGCGGAGAGAGAGAAAGCCGAAGATGTTGACTGATGTCGTGGAGAAGAACTTTCTACCATCAAAGTGGAAAATGATAGGTATGGATCTACCGGAGAAAATGGTCTATGGTGGTATGGAAAGGGAGCCGAATGTGACGGTGGAGACATTGGACCATTTTCGTCCTGCGGATGAGGCTGTCGTTTTCCTCGAGAAAGGTCATGCGGGATTGGTTTGGGAGCTGTTAAAGAGTCACCGTTATTGCATTGTGCTGGAAGGGGAGGGTATGAAGTTCGAGTTCCTCACTCAGTTAATTGACAAGATGGTCAAAACTCGAGATTACTACGCCAACTTTACTAAGCCGCCTCCTCGACATGATGAAGGGCGAGATCTCATCTACAAGATTGGTCAAAACGTGGTCAATATTTGGGAGTTTCTTCGAAACAAAGCCGCAAGACAGAGGGGAACGTACTTATGTCCTCAGAAGAAGAAAAGTGGAGAAGCTCTTGAGGGGTTATCATAAAGCACCATCAAAGAGGGAGGTTTCATTTCTCGACCGCTTGGAGACAATGTACTTCGACCGACAAATCGGGGCATTTACAATCGCAGGTTATGCGACTTGTTTTGTGGATGGTGAGGACTTTGATGCCGACGACTCAGAAGAAGAGAGTGTTGATGGCACTTTGCAAGCGGCTTTGGCAGCTGAGAGGCAAAACGCTTGTAGCCCGACTTCGCATTCGCAGAGAATGGGTGTTCCAGGCACATCGTCCGGTTCTGGAGGAGCTTCGAGCATGGCGGTTTCAACGGATCAGTTAATGACTCAGCCGCCGACTTCTTCTATTGTTACACCGACTCAGATGGCGGGCATCAGGAGGAAGTCTAGATCCGAATCTTCTAGCAATGCTCTCCCCAGAGTTGGTGGCAACTCTGGCACCATTTGCACACAACCCAAGTACTATTATGAAATTGCTACGGTCTCGAACTCCACAACAACCTCCACCTGATGAGCCTTTGGAGTACGAGACTGGAGACACAATCCATGCAGATATTCGACTGCTTCCGGGGCCTATAGTGTGCCGAGGCGATTATATGGTGACGGATGATGCCACATGGGGTCATCACATTATATGGCACCCCCAACACTTCCAACCTGCATTGGCGAGATGGATTATGGCTATAAAAGAAGAAGGGGAGTGACAGTTTTGCCTCCACAGACATATGTCAGGATCGAACTTTCTGAAACATGACAAAAATCAGATTGCCAAGCGACTCCTGCGACTTAATCCGGAGGTTTCTCAATCAAGACTAGATGTAAGAACAAAAGAAATTTTCCAAAAGTTCAAAACATCGCAGTGGCTTAAGTATCAGGAAGAGTTCTATGATAGACAAACCGGTCCGGCTTATGGATATTATTGGCATGTCAGAGAAGATCTTGGGGAGAGGAAAAAATCAAGCGGCGGTGGTGACCATGGCAAGGGATCCGGATCAAGCGGAGGTGTGCATGACAAAGGATGGCGATCGGGGAGCGGTGCAAGTGACAAGGGTCCGGAACCAAATAATGGTGCAAGCAGCAAGGACGCAAGTCGTGGGGAATGGCAAAAAACTGAAAAGTTTAAGGGGCGTCAAGCAACAGAAGGCAAGGGATCAGCACCAAGCGGCGGTGGGCATGACAAACCTACAGGACCAAGCGGCGGTGGTTCAACTGTCGAAGGGTCTGAGGGGCCTCAAGAAACAGAACGCAAGGGATCAGGATCGAGTGGTGGTTCAACTGTCGAAGGGTCCCACGGTCGAGTCGAATACGACAGTGGCCTTGCATTAGAGCGTTCCCGGCTTGACCAAGCAAAGAAACTCACGGTCAAGTCGAACTCGACAGTGGGATCGGAAACGATCGCCAGTGCGACGGGCAAGGCTTCGGGACCACGGGGGGGCAGTACAACTATCGGCGGTGCTTCACCTATCAAAGAGTCACACGGTCGTGTCGAACACGACACTCGTCCAGCATTCGAGCGCTCGCAGCTTGACCAAGCGAAGAAACTCACTGTCGAGTCGAACCAGACAGTGGGATCGGGATCAATCGCCGGTACAAGTGGCAAGGCTTCAGGACCAATCGACATTGTTTCACCTGTCGAAGGGTCTTACGGTCGAGTCGAACACGACAGGGATCCACTATTGGAGCGCTCCGAGCTTGACCGAGCGGAGAAACTCGTGGTTGAGTCAAACCCGACACAGCAATGGGGATCGATTGCCGGTGCGAGTGCCAAAACTTCGGGACGAAAAGGCGGTGTGAGTTGCGAGGGCGTGAGTACAACAGACCAAGTTTGAGCGACTACGATGCTAGTGGGCGAAAGTGTCGCTATGGAAGTGGATATTACTGGTACAATCACGGAATTGCAGATGCCGTCATCGACGATGCCAGCCGAAAAAAGCGGCACTTTCCATGACACTTTAGAGGGCGTAAAGGAGAAAGAAACTCTCCATGTACAGGGCATCGAAGAGGATGAAGGACATATAGTACTAAGTAAATCGGAGCAAGCTGTACTTGTACAACCTCAACAAACGCTTGAACAATATCAAACACCACAGTCTGCTAACCTCATGATAGCTATCGAGGAATCTCCTATTGCGCCATTGCATATGGAAGGTGTGATAGAAGGTCGTGTTGAAGAAAAACTGAGAGTTAACCATCGAGGTGAACACTTTCTTATCTTAGGAGCAATATCTAATACTATATGCGGATTAGTGGGTGCATCACATGCACTCATCTCCCATTGTGTCGATCCCTCAGATGTATTGTTTATTTACCTAGCTTTGGAACTGTGCATTTTCTTAAGAGAAATACTGCAATTGTTTTGTATGAAGACTTAGTGCAATTGCCATATATTTTGTATTGGTATTCATGAGTCAGTTTCAACAACGGAAAGTCGGACTTGTAACTCATTATGTTTTATTTTGTCAATCATGCAGGGCGACGAAAATAACTGTGGAAAACGACACATGTACACTTGCAAAGGAAGAGAGAGAAGAATATCATTCGTCGTGGCTTGCAAGCTTTGTCAACTTTGCCATTATTGTCAAAAAATGAGAGAATAAGTCGTACACTCATGACATTTCCATCTGTGAAGCCAGCTGTCTTAAGGATGTTTAAAGCTGTTGGAATAAGCCTCACAGAAGAGAAGAAATTGCATTGCGAAGGTTGCAGTTTATCTGTTATGGATAGCAGCACTGATGACGAAACATATAGACAACCAACAACATGAGCTCATATCTATGTCGTCTATCACTTGTTTTTGTGTGAAGTCTTAGTCGCTCTGTTGTTGTTTATATGTGTGTTTGTATGCAGTGCATGACCCTTCGTTCCAGATTCCTTTAGCAACAGTACGCCTTACTGTAGAAGAAAATGAGTATCTTGAAATGATTACCGACAGCACTGAAGAGAATGAAGAATACGGCATTATCGATTACAAGGGGAGATGGAAGGTGGAAAAGAAAGACGTCATGCTCGCCGCCAAAGATGGAAAATAGTTAAATGATGAAGTCGTCAATTTGTACCTGCTAGTCGTTCAGATCACCAATGACTACATCAAGAAGGTGGATTCGACATGTGCAGAAGTGGCAAAAGATAAAAGTTCTTGTAGCATTCCATCTGTGCATATTCTAAATTCTTTTTTCTTTCCCAGATTGTCAAAAGCTTAGTCCGATGAAATTGCATACTCCGAAGGGACAAGATGGGTGAAAGACATAAATCTTTTCAATTTTGATTTGGTAATTATCCCTCTCCATTTCGAAAATCATTGGGCCTTAGCTGATGTCAGTATAGATCGCTCTAAGTGTAAATTCCGCCTCGTAGACTCTCTCCATCGTGTTGACTATGGTCCAACCCTCGAACTTTTGGCAAGTTTTTTCAGAGCGGAGTTTCAGCGACAAAATCTTCGGGAAAAATATAATGTGGAGGAGCCTACATCCTACTTTGATACATCAGTAGATGGGATTCCTGCTCTAGAGGATTCTTCTAGTTGTGGTGTTTTTATATAAGGTTTTGCATCTTTGCTTGCAAAAGGTCACTTCCCTCCATTCGGTTTCTCACAAGATAGTATTCCTGATATGAGACTTAGAATAGCATTTGACATTTTATCCATGGTTAGATAGGAAAGTCGATGAGAATTTCAGGTTCTAGGTTTGAAAAAATGAGGTTGACATGTTTACTTAGTGTAAGCATTCCGAGTGAAAATGTGTATTGTAGGCAATTTTGAAAATATGTTGACAATGTATAATGACATTTCCTAGACTTCTCATCAGTTGTTGATGAGGTTGGCGTGTTTTACTGAGTGACATGTTTACAGAGTGGATTGCCAATCCTTGAGTGACATTTTTGCAGCTTGTGTACGTGTGAACATTCGAGGTGAAAATTTGTGTTTGATTTCCTTCAACAGCTTTCATGTATAACCATTGTTTTATCTTTGTTTGCTTATTTTTCCCTCAGTTCTTTGTGTCATTTTACAGTTAAAATAAAAAGTGAATATGAAAACAATTTTACTTTTAACGAAAACACCGTTTCAATCAATCAATCAATTAATCAATCAGTCAATTAATCAATCAATCAATTAATCAAATCAATCCATCCATCCATCAATCAATCTATCAATCAATCAATCAATCAATCAATCAATCAATCAATCAATCGATCAATCAAATAAATCAATCAAGCAATCAATTAAGCAATCAATCAAGCAATCAATCAATAAAATCAATCAATCAATCAATCAGTTAGTCAGTCAGTAAGTCCATCGGTTAGTCAGAAAGTCAGTCAGTCGTTCACTCAGTTAGTCAGTCTATCAGTCAGTCGGTGAGTCACTACATAAGTCCATCAGTTGTTCAGTCAGTTAGTCAGTCCATTAGTCAGTCGGTGAGTCGCTACATCAGTCCATCGGTTGCTTATCAGTCCGTCAGTTGCTCACTCAATCAGTCAAATCGATCAATCAATCAATCAATCAATCAATCAATCAATAAATGAATAAATCAATCAAGTCGATCAATCAATCAATCAAGCAATTCAATCAATCAATCAATCAATCAATCAATCAATCAATCAATCATTCATTTATTCATTCATTCATTCATTCGTTCATTCGTTCATTCGTTCAGTTAGTCAGTAAGTAGGGCACATACCCTACACACACACATACACAAACTTCAATCAACCAATCTCTCTCTCTCTCTCTCTCTCTCTCTCTCTCTATCTATCTATCTATCTATCTATCTATCTATCTATCTATCTATCTATCTATCTTTCTTTCTCTCTCTCTTTTTCTCTCTTTCTCTCTTTCTCTCTCTCTCTCTCTCTCACACACACACACACACACACACACACACACACACACACGCACACACACACATACACACACACACACATACACACACACACACACTTCAAATAATCTATCAATCAATCCATCAACCCGCCGACCACGCAATCAATCAATTGGTTGTGTGATGATTGATTCATCAATTGATCGATTGGTCGAGTGATTGATTGATTTATAGATCGATTGGTTGATTGAGAGATTGATTGATCCATCTGTTAACCAACTACACAACCTATCCTTCCCCAAACAACCAACAAGTATATAAATCAATCAATCAATAGATTAATAAACCAAACAACAAGCCAATCCATAAATTCCCCGGTGTGAATCATCGAATAAATGAATCAATGAATGAAAGAATGAATCAATCAATCAATAAATTAATCAATCATTCATAAAGACATTCATGTCTTTGCAAAAAAAAACAAACTAATGGTGGAATAAAGTGATCACGATTGTCGTTCTTTGTGAATGAGTGGAAGTCCCTTCAATTCATATCACAATTCGTTTCAGAATAAAAAAACAACGACATAGATGCACGGTCCAACAACTGTATTGTAATACACAAATGTTTGCTCGCAATATGCAAAGTTGTGAGATCATGAAGTCTACACAATACAAAACCGTGGACAACAATGTTTGGGGCAAGTTGGCGGCCGTTGGCGAGAGACTGCGTGAAGTTGGCGAGTCCATGGCGGCAGTTGACACAAGTCTGTGTGACGCCGATACGACACTCGCATTACTCCACAAGCCACCCATGGTCACAAATACTGATGTGCGCTCTATGGTTCAAAAAAAGGGAAAAAAATAATAATGAGATCTCTTACCTTTATTTTTAGGATTCCAAGAGCACGCAAGGGCGTGCCATCCTAATTAAAAAGGCATCATGATTTACAATCACGAGTACGGTGAAGGCATGCGAGAAGATGACCTAAAAAACCCGAAAGAAATACACCCTCACCAAATAAGTAAGAACGAGAAGTTGGGAGTGCAAAATATTACAAAACGTGACAAGACTCCGGAACCAAAAAACATTTGGACATGCAAGAAAAAAAGGATAGAGATCTGCTCAAGGGCCATGAATGATTCGAGTGTAAACAATTTTATGACACGTTAGGAGTACATGGGAAAGACTAAAATAGTATTGTGCAAGAATGTTCGCGATACAAGGACAGCCAACATAGACCATCGGCACCGACATATTATTCAAAGATTGACTTTCCTGATTCGGATAACTTGGTGGATTGAGGGAATATGCATATTTCCATGGTTGTTTATTTCATAACACTGTGTCTCGTGATGTATTGTATTCCGCAGCAACTCTTGTCACACATATATTCACACAATTATCGGAGTCCAGTGTGTATCAGCATGTCGCTCGAGAAAGATGCACGATGTAAGACGAGTTATCCAAGACGTTGTCAACAATCTCTGTGTAGCTAGGAAACGGTTGCATGCGGCATCAGAACTTGCTCGGAGCATGCACGCAGATTTACGAGCACTGCGTGACGAGACTGAGGCGCAAAAAAAACGTGTGGTTAAAAATAAAATTATGCTGGCGGAACATAAAAACGAAGCTCCGAATGCAGTCCGGACACATACCGACGATCCACATATGAGACAACAGTTATCGGGTGCGGTGAGCGGGGAGTGTAACAACGAGGGTCGGTGTCATGTATGTGGTCGCTATCCTACTTGGAGCACCACAAAGGCTTCGGAGTCTCCGCTATGACACTGTGATAACAATGTATCATCGTCTCAAGCTTCAACGCCTTCAGTCACATCGAAAAAGGCACTGTCATTTCGTTAACCTTTTAGTCTGGTTGTCATGGTAAGACGGTAAAACATTTTTTTACCTTGGAACATACACAGTTGTGGAACGTGCACTTAATCTTTGTCGTCGCTCGTACGTCGTACGGGGGGTCTCCGTACGGCCTGTGCGTACGGACGACGATCGCCCGAAGGTGTTTTAGAAACCAAAAAAAATCAAAAAAATAAAATAAAAATATGGAGTTGTAGATCTTTTCGAGATCTACAACCCCATATTTGTTTTTCTATTTTTTGGCCTTAAAGAGCATTTTAAAAAAATCAAGAAGAAAAAAAAAGAATTTGGTAGCGAAAAAAAAAACGGGCAGTTGCCCCGCATGTGTGTGTGTCTACGTGACACCGTCTATCGTGAATCCTGCGTCCGCGTCCGAGGCTGAGGAGGCCGGCCGTGGGCCCGCAGCTGAAACCGCGTGGCCGAGTCCGTGCGCGACTGCGTCACGCCCGAGCGGGGGCACGCGCTCTCGGCCTGCGCATGTCGGCCGCTATTGGCCTATACAAAAAAAAAAAAAAATCCAAAATTTGGGCGGGTGGTTTTTGATGTGTGACAAAAAAAAAATTAGAAAAAAATAATAAATATCGATTGATTGATTACCTTTTTATTGATTGATTGATTGATTGATCGATTGATTGATTGATTGATTGATTGATTGGTGGGGGAGGGGTCCTGTCTCCCCTCCCCCCCGCTCAAACATACACACACAAACACACACACACACACACACACACACACACACACATACACACACACACATACACACACACACACATACACAACAGAACGAATGTACACACACCCACACACCCACACACCCACACACCCATACACACACCCACCCACACACCCACCCACACACGCACCCACCCACACACACAGACACAAACACCCTCGCATGCACACACACACATACACATATACTCATACACATAAAACGTATAAGAAATTATTAGGATTATAAGGATTATTATTATTATTATTATTATTATGTTTTTAGACACATATACATACACACATACACATATACACGTATATACAGACCCACAATGAATAGAATAAACACACACTTACAAACACGCACATATGAATATGGTGATACATTTAGGCTCATAAAAAGAGTAAATAAGATATTACATGCACACACCAAGTCGAAACACACATACATCCACGCGAAACTTACACATACGGACCATTATAAAATAAATAAATACGCAGAACAAACTAAGAAAGATGAACAGACACCTGCGCACGCACACACACGCACACACATAGGGCCTGAAAGACGCATTAACACAAGCACAAAAACACCACGTATTAGACAGAATCCCATAATAAAAGCAGGCCTCTATACAAAAGAAACCACCCCCCCAACAAAAAAAAAATGCATACGGCCCAATAAAGAAACAAGAAATGAGAACCCGTTTCCTACAAAATAACCACAGGTAAGCACACTGGCGCTAAAGCTGAAGCATACACCAGTACACCCCGACAGAAAAACGAAATATAGAAACCCATATACGACTAAATCTTCAAAAAAAACAAACTACTAGCACAAGCACCCACTAACGGTAGACTTCAACAGAAAAATTCCCAAGAGAAATGAAAGTTGAAAAAAATATTCCAAAAAAGAAAAATCCTTCATGTTGATCAATTATAATTCCAATGGTTGTCCAATTATGAAATTTTCAGTTTTATTTGACAAGTTCCAGTCTAAATATGAACTTTCCCTTCCAACTACATCTATTTGTTCAAGATGGAATGAAAGTCTGGACGAGTTTATGAAAGATTTTAATTAAATTTTCATTCTATTACAACAAAGATCTTCTAATTTAGATTGGATTAACATACTCATGATTGAAAATCCTTGCTCAGAATGACAGTCCAATTAAAATATTTCATGAACTCATCCAGACTTTCGTTTCATCTCTAGCATGCAGTTCAAATAAGAAGGGATACCCCATTCTTGGAATAAAAGTTTTCAAGTAAGATGGAAAATTTTTAAATTGGAATGACATTTTTTAAGATGGAATGAAAATTTGAAATTTAGAATGTAATTTTATTATAGAATGATTATTTAATTCTGGAATTTTTGTTTGTTGTTGAAAAACAACAGACGAATGTACAAGAAATGTCATCTTCTCCTAACCCCTTCTCCTCTTCCTGTTGAAGAAGTGTTATCTTCTCCTAACCCCTTCTGCTCTTCCTGCCCCCACCTTTTTCTCCTTTCCCCTCCCCACTTTTTTTCTTCGCCCCCCATGTATGTTTAGTGGTAAATGGCAATGTGAAAATAGGAAATGGCTGGCTATAGCTATACGTGTACGAAGGTGACCCATGCAATGAAATAGCAAAAAACTATGCTCAATCGTGACAATGATATGCTATTATTTTCAATACTGTTCCTGGCTAAGCCAAGTTGTTAAATTGCTTTGCAATTTGTCACACGAAACACACACTGGCTTTTGAGCCCTGATACAATGGTGTGGGTAGACTCCCCACCTGACAGTATAAGTATAATAGCATTGCACCTGACACGACATGCTTGGATCTGCTAACTTGTCATGATTGATCCTGTGATACACGACCGAAATGAGTACGCAATCCGCAATAATCACCCATCTATCCACGACATACTCCTTTCAACCTCCACACCTCCAACCCCTCCTCCACCCCACTCAACCATAGCCCTGTAATTATATTTCCTTACCTTGACACCTATAAACCCACACCTACCTTTAGATTTGTAATCCTGATTAAACACCCTCGCCCTGCTACGATGCACTCCAATCAATATCCCCACTACCCCCCCTCCACCCTTATCAACCATAGCCTCGGATTTTCTAGACACCTATAAATTCACACCACCCGCAAATTCCTTATTCCTGATATAACTCACTTAACACGAACGCACCCATAGCTACCTCCCCACCACCACCCCCGCCTCCGCCCCGGGCGACTATAACCCAGTATCCACACCCATGTACCCAGACACCTATAAACTCACACGAACCACTTAGTCATTAAATCCTAAATAAGAACAATATATAACCTCACACCAGCGTTGTCGACCCCCGGGGTCCCGGGGTTCCAGGGGTCGGCACCCAGGATCCCGGCATTTTTTGTGTCCTGCAAAAAATGGCCCGACACATGGTCCCCCCTGGGGGCGCGGACCTCCCTTGGCGGGAGCGGGGTTGCCGCAGCGCGGGGGCGGGGATGTGCTGGCGGGCATCTGTGTCGGGGTTGCGGAGCCGGTGGTGCGGTGGCGGGGGTACCCTGCGGGGCAGCGGGGTTG
>BFEA01000699.1:259132-270126 GCA_003427395.1 Chara braunii | reverse complement strand
ACTACTTCACCCACTCGGGATTTGTTGAAATCACCACCAGTTTCCCTCCTTTACGCCTTCTTCTCCCGTATCATCAACTCAACGTCGTCCCGTGGCCGGCCATAGCCCCCTATTGGCCCGGTACGTTTTGCGTGAATTGCCGACATAGCGGCGAACAGAGAGCCCCGGAATTCCGAAGGCCCAATCCAAGCGCGCGGCGGCCTGCGCCACGTAGCGGCCCCCGACAGCCAAACTTTTCAGGACCACCTCCACCGCGGAGGGATTTCCCCGTCAACCGTCGCCCACAGTGCCCCGGCCCCGTCTGACCTTGAGTCTCTCGCGCACACACCCCCTGCTCGCTTAATTATATTCATACCCTCAAGACTCCCCCACTTCCCCAAAAATCCTTGGCACACCCCTTTTCGCATTTCTTGGCCCACATTCTACTCCGATCAGGAAGTCGCGCTAGGCGTGAGGTTGGTATCGGAGCCCGACATGTGGCTAGGGTCTTAGGATTGATAGCACGTTAATTAGGCGACCTGGCTAAACGTGGGCGACCTCGCCCCCGGAACGGGCATAGACGCAACCCTATCGTCACCCGAAGCAGATTGGCTAATCGACGAGCAGCCAATATGGCTGCCAATGCGCAGAACCCAGTTCCGCAACAAATTGCTAACCCACCAAATCAACCTGGCCCACGTGCACAAGCTCCCATGACGCCACCTAATCTCTATTTGTTTGATCCCGCACACCATCTCGCAGGAGCATGGCTGGTCATACTTAGAGCCCAACAGTACACTGACAATGAAGCACAGATCAACATTCCAGCTCGAATGGGAGGAGACGTTCATCATTGGTTTAGTACCTATGTATGGGTGGATCTCCCGACCTTCGAGCGGGGGAACCGATTCGATTATGTTCACCCTGAGCAAGCACTGTACATGATCAAGGACCGAGTGCAAAAACCGCTCGAATCCGTCGCGGAGTATCGAAACCGGTTCTACAGAATGTTTGTAAAAACTGAGCGAGGGGAGCAAGTAGGGAGAGATCAGTTCATTGACGGACTACGCAGCCGGACAATAAGGGCTAAGTTGCGTAAGCAATTTTCCCCCATCACTCACACGCTACAACAAATTATGGCTGCTGCGGAAGAAATGGAAAGGAAGTTTGCGGCGAACTTCCTGGAAGGAGAAGACTACCCTAGAGACGGAGATTCGACCGAGCTCGCACGAGCGAGAGCGGAGTTGGCTGCTTTGCAGAATAAGTTTGAAAACATGGGGTTTGTATCAGGACCTGTTACCTATAATGAATAGATAGGCCCCAAAGGAGTAATCCTAAGCGAGACTCCGAGCATCTCTGCTCCTATGATGCCCTCACCCGTCAGGGCGCTACCCCCACCACCAGTTGAGGTTCCCGCACGAACGAACGAATCGGCGGCCATTTTCTAACTAACCAAAACCTTGATTAGTTTGATCCAGGAAAGCAAAAAGGAGCAGCGAGAGCACAATGCTCGGCTGGAAGCCATGATGAGGAACATGCGGCCCATTGCGGTATGCGCCCCTCCGATGCAGCAAGGATTAGCTCCGGCACCTGCGCTCAGAGGAGTCGCAAATAATCTGAATGGCTGTTATGCCTGTCATCAGCCAGGACATCTAGCCCGCGATTGCCCCCACCGACCCCCACAACAGCGGATCGGGGTCGCACCTATGGCTGCGGCTCCCATCGCCAACGGACTTGGACGAGTCGGAGCTTTGATGGAAGAAGTAGAGGGTGGGGGAAGTGCCCTGGCCACCACGGATTAGGTCGCCGAGCTAATCCCACTAGATCAGTACGTATCGCTGGGATACCCTGGGCTTGGAATGATCGAAACAATCAGACCAGCGCCAGAACCGAAAGAGGTGGCAGAGTGGCGACCGTTTCTAGGAGAAATGGAGTCGAGAGGACCCACCTTCGTCACTGGAGAGATCGAAGTATTAAATATCATCTGAGCCCTGGACCATCGGATCCCCCTTCCGATCGGTCATCTACTCTCTATCTTCGAGCAAGCCAATGAGCGAATGCTACAGCATTGCAAGGCAAACCGAAAGCGATTCGCCCTCGCCCGAACACCAAATGCAAAAGCCAAAAGCCCCGCGCCAGAAGAGAACCCAACAGGCACTCCGGATCCGATACGCGTGGGTTTAATTCAAAAAGACGATCATTTCCTACGGATTAAACCAATTCCATGGAAATCTGCAGAATGCGATATAGAAATTTGGGGAATTCCTTACAACGCAATTATAGATTCGGGAGCAGCGGTGTTGGCAATTTCACTGAGAGTGGTCGAAAGGGCAGGTAGGAAAAACGATCTGATCATGCTCACTGAGAAAGATCAGCTCGTTTCAGCAGATGAGGAAAAAATCAAAACTGTGGGGAGAATGACCTACGTCGCCTTCCGATTAGGAAAAGTACATGCGTTGCGGGATGTTGTAGTATTAGATGTCGTAGTACGATGTTTTTTTCGGACTTCCCGCCCTTGTGGCGTTACGAGCAAACCTGGACTTCGAACGTCGGTCGATCGTCCTCCGAAATACCGGAGTAAAACCCTACGCAGTGCCCATGCGATTGACCCTTCGCACTAATATTAACGCGGTTCCGCGGGTTTCACCGATGATGGCAGGGACGCTCCGCATGATCTCCTGGGATGAACCCGCAGAGGAAAAAGCATCAAATAATGCGGACAGCAGTGACGAAGATAATCCCGAGATCTTAAAATTAGCACGACGGCGCGTTCACTACCCGCCGCCTAAAACGATAGCGAGAACGATGCAACTGACCAGCCGAAAAATTCAAAGAACCAAGGCAATGATCTTGGGTGAACCCCTCGTACAGATTTCGAGGATGGTCGATTCTTTGGAACCCCCTCAAACCGTGTACGAAGGAATCACCCCCCCTCCTCGCCCGGTACAGCGACAAGAAGCATTACTGTGACATTACGGATCTACCCAAATCCTTATTAACATCGGCTAAAGAAGTGAGATTGTTACGCTTGGGGGCGGAAGCAAGATCTTTGGAACCCCCTCGGCGTTTCGAAGCAGAAACAAACGGACTGGGGATAAAGATCGCAACTAAGGAAGTGCCATGGCAGGATGTTTGTGACGGGATTACCCCGGAAGGACACGTGGCCATTCGGGAAGAAGATGCCCAGATGATGGCCACGGTGTTCTCCAGGCGATCGGACCATTCATTCATCTCGGCGCCTCCACCCGATTTGGCAAAACAGGCAAGCACGAAACAACTTGACGTCCGGCTCTGGGATCAACTTTTCGAACTGCACGTTCCACAGTACATACCGGATGAAATCCACCGGGTAATTGCGGATATTCTAACGGAATATCAAGAAGCGATTAGTGTGTCAGACACTGACATTGGGTTGTCGTTGGTATTTGTGCTGCTGGGAGGCCTGAAAATCGTGAAATTTGGATGACGTGTTTCATGCCAAAATTGCCTGAAAATGCACTTTTGGGTTACTGTTAAATGTGTGTGTGTGTTTTTTTTTTTTTTTTTTTTTTTTTTTTTCTACCTTTGTATTTGTTCCTTCTCTTATTCTTGGGTAGGACCGCCATGAGCGGCAAAGACGGGATGCCGTTAATGTGTGTGAATTTTTTTTTTTTTTTTTTTTTTTTTTTTAAATGTTAGTAAGAAGTGGACTCTATATATTGGTGTGGAGTTTGGTTGAAATGGCCTTATGCTTTTCTTATAAATTGACCTGAAAAATGGGGGGTCGGTTAACCTTCTCTCAATCCAACACGAAATTCAAACAGGAAATCACTCCCCGATTCATTGCAAACCTTATTGGTATTCCCTGATTGAACGCAAAAAAGCCCTCGAACGAATTTGAGAGTTCGAAGCCAGTAGGTGGATTGAACCCGCTACCGGACCCTGGTCCTTTCCCGTAGTATTAGTACCGAAGAAAAATGGGGTGATTCGCATTTGCATTGATTATCGCAAGATGAATGAAATCACGATCAAAGATGTGTATCCCCTTCCCCGGATTGATGATTTGTTAGATGCGATTGGTTGCGCTAATTATTTCAGCAAGTTTGATATTCGGCATGGCTTGCATCATATTCTGGTAAGGAAAGAAGATCGACCGAAAACGGCCTTTGTGTTGTTTGAGGGCACGTGGCAGTGGGTTCGGTGTCCTATGGGGATTTGCAATGCGCCTGCCACGTTTCAGCGAGCGATGAACATGACGTTCCAGAACTTCGTCAATAAGACACGGCTGACGCAAGGGATGATTAACTTTTGTGTGATCGTGTACATGAACGACATCCTGGTCTATTCGGAGACCTATCACGTCGAATGGACATTGGGCGCATTGAGAGACGCTGGGTTCAAGATTGCGCTTGAGAAGAGCGAATTTTTCCTCTCGGAAATTTCGTTCTTAGGCTACATCGTGACACGTGGTGGCCAGACTCGAGAAAAGTTGCGGCGGTGAAGGAAGCCCTGGTTCCCACGTCACTGATGCAGGTTCGAGCCTTCTTAGGGCTGGCGTCGTACTACCGGCGCTTCATTAAGGTTTTTGCCGCGATTGCAAGACCACTAACGAATCTGTTACGGAAGGTCCAGCCTCTCAGCTGGGACGCGGAGTGCCAGCAGGCCTTTGCGACCCTCAAGGACGCTCTAGCAACGACCTCTATTTTGATTCGGCCGGACCCCTCGAAGCAGTTCATTCTCATCACGGACTGGCAACCGGAGGCTATTTCCGCTATTCTAGCGCAGAAGGGGAACGATGGGCGTGAACACGTCATCGAATACGCGTCGCGCACCGTACCAGACGAACGAAGAAACGACTCCGCACCTCAAGGCGAATGTCACGCAGTAGTCTGGGGAATCCAACACTTCCATCCGTCTCTCTACGGACAGAAGTTTCGCCTCATGACGGATCACGAACCCTTGCTTGTGTTGAAGAAACTCACCAACTACACGGGCATGATTGGCCGATGGGCGGTGCGACTGCAAGAATACGACTTCGATATCGTCCATCGAAAGACAAAGCGACACGGCAACGCGGACGGGCTGACACGTCTGCATCGACCTGCCAAGGTACCAAAGGGCGAGGAAATTACACTGTGGAAAGAGTCGGAGTTGACCAATGAGCCAAAGTACGGACAAGTGGCAGTTCCCCCACGTGGCAAGAAGCAAAACGGTGGCGATGGGTGATAAAGGTAACCTCACTACCCCTCTTTCTCCCCCGTCCTCCTCGTCCTTTCCCTCCTTACCTGACAAATTTTGCTATTTTTGCGAAGCTATCTCCCGCGTCTATTCGGTCTCCATGCGTCCTAACGGGGAGGGATACGCGGATTGGATAGACTGCCGACAGTGTGTCGCACGAGCCCATGGCTCGTGCATCCAATACCGGAACGATAATAAACCGTGGTTGTGCCCCTTGTGCCGAACCGACAAAAGTCCGACCGAGGCCCGCTTTTTGGATGCCACGTCAGAAGGATTGGAAAAGACCCGGAAGTTTAGACGGGCGGAAGTATGGACGGATATTGCCTTAATTACCACCCTAGTAGGTAACCCCCTTCCAGGATTTCACCAAGGAAGATCGGAGGAGGGCCAACGAAAGGGTTCGGGACTATCGATGGGTAGAAGGTAGATTAGAAAAACGAAAAACGGATGGCAGTGGGATTTGGATGGTAGTGCCAAATCCGTTCATGAGGTATGACTGGGTTAAGACAGCCCACGAAGAAACTGCGGCCCATTTTGCCGTACGAATCACGGAGTCCGCTATCGACAAAAATGAGTGGTACTGATCCAATATCTGCGACGATGTGAAGTACATCGTCGCCAACCGTCAAGTCTGCATCGCTGATAAAGCGCCGATTCAGCCACCAAGGTCGATAGTGCCCACGGTTGTTGAACGGTCATTTTGGAGAGTAAGCATGGACACTACCGACATAGTGGTGCCCCCTGGCCCTAATAGTTGCGAATATTCAGTCCTATTGGTATTTGTCGACCATTTCTCGAAATGGATTGAAGCGTATCCTTGTCGCACACGACAAGCCACGGAAATCGCACGATATGTCAACCGTTTCCTCGGGATGCATCAGGATACGGAAGAGATCCTGACCGACAACGGGGCTGAATTCAGGGGAGAAGTGTTAAGGAATCTGGTTCTACATGGCGTCGCCATACGGAACACTGCACCCCACATGTCACAATCCAATGGGCTGGTCGAAAACGCTAACCGGGTGATAAAGACAGCGTTGCAACGAAACATCGCGGCACGGGATCCGAGACCTTGGCCCGATATCGTCGATCATATCATGGCGGTCCATCGCGGAACGCCCCACGAATCGACAGGGTTGAGCCCCCAATTAAGGACCAATAGTGTCGCTTGCATTTCAATACCAAGCCTCCCGGATGAGTCTACATTGAACCGACGGCCCACCAGGGCCACGGCTCGGGACAAGGCCAAACGACACCTAGAGTTAATGGAACGGTCGCTGCCCACGCTAAGCCCGAAAACGACAGAAAATGACTGAACTAGCCCAAGGCCGACAGGTCCGGAGCTACGAGGCCCGAAATGGGAATGCAGGTCCGCGGCCCCAGTACAAATTGGGGGACATGGTGCAGGTGAGGAAATGTGCTCGTCAGGGTAAGCTAGCACCACGATTCTTCGGGCGATACCGCGTGATCGAGCTCGGCCCCAATGGCGTGGACACTGTGCGTCTCGCCCCTGAAGTCTCTGGCAGCCGATCGGCGCACCCGATCACCCGCCATGTGTCCTATCTTCGCCTCCTCCCCTCTGCTCCATCCCCTTCTCCCTCGATCTCTCATTCTGAGGAAGCCGAAGACGACGGCTCTGACTCTCCGCCATCTCCCTCTTCATCTTGCTCCCTCCCTGTCTCCCCGTCACCTTCGCCATCGCCATGAGCTTTCTAGAGGAGAAAGCCCTCAGCGAAGCATCGCTTGCGCCCCGTGATCGGTTGACGATCCGGCAAGTCCATCATCCTCACGTTAGTCAAGACCTTCGGCGGCTTGCGCACTTCTTCGGCACGGAAGGCGTATATGCAGCAGCGGTGTTCGGAACTGAAGGCCGTCCTGACGCGGTGGTACTGGCCGAGGCGGTAGCAGTTCATCAGCGGGCGGTGCCAGGTGTCAGTCGCATATCGATCGTCATCGACTTCAGTGGCGATCTCTCCACACTTCTTCCTTTGCGACATTCGGCGGTGAAGGTGTCGCTGCGCATGTGGGCGAACGATCTGGTCGCCGAGTGGACTCAGCTGCTGGCTCGCCCCGAGGATACAATCGTGACGTCACGAGCAATCAAATACGACGGCCTTCGGATGTACCAGCGCGATCCGCCGGCAAAGCTCCCTGTCCTAGTACCCTTCCCCCATCCCCGATGAGTCTCTCTCCGATCTCCGTTTTCGATCTCCCCTCCACCTTCCCCACCTTCTGGTAGTCCGATATCCATCCTCGCCTTTCCTACTGTCTAAAGCCCCTTGCTGTCCCTGATATCCATCCTCCCCATTAGGTCCTGTGGCGCGAAGACTTCATCGAGATTTCATTGTGCTTGGTTGAGGTACGACTGATGTGGATCGAGGACGAAGCGAACCCGCCTTGCATAGAGCGCCTGGAGTTGTTGTTCATCCAGGCCTGGCGAACCAACGTTGAGGGAGAGCTCCTCGCATTTCTATTCGGTACAGTGCGACCCGGTCATCAGAAACTCATCACGCAAGAGCTCACGATCCCGGTAGCGCAGCTGGCGGACGATCTCCCCCTCGACATCATCTCGCAAGACGACGAGCATCCAATTCCCCATGTACTTTCTCACGCATTGACGCCCTATCTTCAGTGGTTGGCTTGTGTAGAGGGAGTTGCAGAGCGCATCCCGCCATAGCAGCAACAATATCTGGACCCCCGGACGGCTCGCGATCCTGCCTTCTTCCGGCATCCTACGGCGGAGCAGCTTGCGGCCATTCGAGAAGAAGAGGAGGAGGAAGAGAGTACCAGGAGTGACGAAGACGATGACGGCCTGGAAGAAGGTAGGAATAGCGACGAAGAGCTCGAGGAAGAAGACGAAACCCCCTAAGAAGGAAGCTATAGCGAGCATAGCGAGGGGGAACAGAGYGAAGAAGAAGAAGAAAGCGAGGAAGGAGAAGAGGAGCACGACGAAGAGCCTGCAGGATCGGAGTGGGAAGCCGTGCCAGAAGAAGTGCTGCGTACGTGTACGGAGGCTGAGGATCCCGAGGCGGCCCGCAAAAGAAAAGAGATCGCGGCCGGGAAGAAGGATTTGGAATTCGCAAGCACGGCGAGTCTGCGCATCCACGACGACCCAAGCTGGGATCCGGAGCCGCCATGGCCTGAAGATGGCGACCTCACAGCCACGACTCCGACCCCATAAGCGCGGCGACAGAGCCGATCCCCCTCCTCCTCAACCCGTCCCCCAGTTCGCCAACGTACCGATATGGGCGATCGGCCTTCGTCCCCGATCACTCTCTCGCCGTCCCCTTGACCACTTCACGCTTCGCCAGCTCACCACTCCCATTACGTTCCCCTCCAATCCGTTTCCCCACGACACCTTCCGCCACTTCTACGCTGCTCGCCTCGCTACAGTGGTGCGCCCCCACCCCTCCATTCGATGCGTCGTTCCAGCCCTCTGCCTCCATGTCCTGCTCCTTAGTGCCGCGTGGCGAGGCCACAACATGATCGAGGTTTACTGCGTGATAACGGGGACCATCCCCGTATGCGAAGATCGAGATCGTTTCCGCGCGACACTTTTCCGGACTTTCATCACCCTCTATCCTGATTATCTCGCATACCTTCCTCGCACTGGCAATCGCTTCCCCCGCTTTCACCGCATCGTTCGCTACCAAGAGCTTTCGGAGACTGTAGACGGAATGGAAAGCCTTCTGCCCCCGCTACCCATAAACCCTCCACCCCGCCATGCTGCCATGCACCGACTCCCTTTCCCCCTCCCGATTAATTACTGATGCAACCGGTAATGGACGTGTGACGCAGCGACGGCACGAGAAAGATCCCATCCTTGGGTCGTTGAGAGCCCAATCTGAGGAACTAGTAGAAGAGCGGTGTTGCCACGTTGGATGACGTCCACACACAATCAAACGGTAAGTGGCATAGAAGAAAGTGCTCCGCGTGTCGATCAAGTACAGAAATCGACACGTGTCAACAAGCAAGCAGGAGCTTGCTAATATTGGAACCCCCTGGGCGTCACATATGTGACGAACCATTTTCTGTGACGCGCGATTTTTCTGCGCGGTTGCAACGAGGGGTCCTAAGCTGGGAAGATTGGGCCAATTACGGGAAATCGGGATTGGTGGAAAAATTGCATCAGTACCCTTGCTTTTTCATCTTTTTCGTCGCTTCTTGTCGAATGACTGAGTTCGGAGCTGGGTGTGTCTTGGGACGGCCGGTTGATTGGTTGGTCGGATGGATGTCCGCCGCGTTGTTACGCGCGCGCACGATTAATAAATGTTGACGTCGTTTTTTTCGGTTCGATTTCGATCTCTTGGGCGCGGACATCGCGCGGGAAATTGCTTCGTTCTTTTTTAATTTCCTTTTAAAATCTTTTTCGGATTTTGTCGAGCCCCCGATGGCTCTCGGAATTTCGGACTTTCCTTCTGCAACTTATGCTTTTTGCTTTTTCGCAATAGATAGGAATTTAGGAATTCAGTAATTAGGAATTTTTCTGCCGCGCGGCTTCTTTTGTCTACGCGCTTCTTCATGCGGCTGCAACGGTACTCTGATTAGTGGGCGCCCTTAATCGTGTGTGTAACTGTAATTTTGGGCGGGCGCCATTGTAACTGTATCTTTCTTATTGCACTTCGTCTCTCCCGCCCTCCCTCTATTTCTTTAGCTGAAATTTTCGTAGGCCGCGGCTTGCATGCTCGAATCGATGCGTGGCGAAGGGTTACGTTCCCCACGCCGCGGCCCGATCATGCAGAACGCAGGCGCTCCCTCTCTAATCTTTACTCTAAGTCTTGGTAATTCCGTGTTCTTCGTGCATGCATGCACGCTATAAATTTCGATCTTTTGGGCGCGCACATTGCGCGGGAAATTGCTTCATTCTTTTTGAATTTCCTTTTTAAAAAAAATTCGAATTTTGTCGAGCCCCCGATGGCTCTCGGAATTTCGGACTTTCCTTCTGCAACTTATGTTTTTTGCTTTTTCGCATTAAATAGGAATTTAGGAATTCATTAATTAGGACTTTTTCTGTCGCGTGACGCCTTTTGTCTACGCGCTTCTTCATGCGGCTGCAACGGTACTCTGATTAGTGGGCGCCCTTAATAGTGTGTGTAACTGTAATTTTGGGCGGGCGCCATTGTAACTGTATCTTTCTTCTTGCACTTTGTCTCTCCCGCCCTCCCTCTCTTTCTTTTGCTGAAATTTTCGTAGGCCGTGGCTTGCATGCTCGGATCGATGCGTGGAGAAGGGTTACGTCCCCCACGCCGCGGCCCGATCATGTAGAACTCAGGCGCTCCCTCTCTAATCTTCACTCTAAGTATTGGTAATTCCGTGTTCTTTGCGCATGCATGCACGCTATAAATTTCGGTTGCGCGATTAGTCAGCTCTCTTAACCCATTGTTGGAAGCTTGGGGTTGCGCGATCAGGAAGGGTCGGCACACGAGCGAAGTAAGAGGTGAGTAGAGTAGGAGTTGGGCGACCCTACGGGCTGGTGCCGAACGCGAGGGATTGACGTGGGTAGTCACGGGCGAATCCGACGGGTGAGGGAGGACTAAGCGGGGTGACGACTTCGTGGGTTGGTGCATGACGACGGACTGTCCGCATCGGAGAAGAAAAGAGAGAGAGAGAGTTGAGGTCGATGAACGTGGATTTGTTGTTTCTTTGTCTCTTCCCCCTCTTCATCTGTGTACATACATTTTGATTGCGGCTCAGGGCGATTAGCCCGTTCTTATTTTCGTTTCGGCTTTCGGAAATCTGGGCTTGGATTTTGCTCACACTTGTCCTTGCGATATCCGTCTCAATGGCATTGTGCGTAT
>BFEA01000699.1:225361-243341 GCA_003427395.1 Chara braunii | reverse complement strand
TGTGTGTGTGTGTGTGTGTGTGTGTGTGTGTGTGTGTGTGTGTTTGTGTGTGTTTGTGTGTGTGTGTGTGTGTGTGTGTGTATGTGTGTGTGTGTGTATGGAGGGGGGACCAGGGGGCAACCCCTCCCCCACCAATCAATCAATCAATCAGTCAACCAAAAAAACAAAAAGTATAAAAATAACACAGCATGTCCATTTATGTGTATCTGTGAGTGTGTGTGTGTGTGTGTGTGTGTGTGTGTGTGTGTGTGTGTGCGCGTGTGTGTGTGTGTGCGTGTGTGTGTGTGTGTATCGATTTTGCAACTGTCTTCTCTCTCTAACGACGTTTTCGTTAAAAATGAACTGTTTTGTAAAAAGTGAACATAATGAAATTAACGAAGTAACCGAACAAAAGGTAAATTGTAGAACAAAAAAAATAGGATTCTTATATTTTGGCACAATGTAATCCTGGAGCAGCGAAGTGTCGAAATGATTAGAATATAAACGAAAAAAATGACATTATATGCGAAGGAAAAAATTGCGAATTTTGTAAAACCCTTGACAAATTTAAACAAAGAGCAGCTCTCCAAAGTCCAAGACCTTAAGTTACTTCAAACTATAACAACACCCTTCATATGGAGACCGTGAAAGGAAATTTTAATGCAAAAGTCCATTGGCAATTATATTAAAAGCAAAGAAGTGTCGCTTACATCCGCTCAATGGTGCGTCTATGAACTCTTAAAATTACACATTGTGAAAATTTTCGTCAAAGTTGACTATAATTAAAATTGATTTCTAGGCACTGCCAGATAACACTTGAAAACGATATTCTAAGGCTATCGACTTGAATCAGATGTAGTACATAATGAACATATTCATACGATCTGCGTGATAAATTTCACGCTCTCCTCATGTGAATTGTCCAATCTTCTACAGTGTTCGTCTCATTGTGCCCATTGAACGTGGGGTCCTTGTACTCTACGTACGTTTCTATGAGTTCATAATCTCGCAGCAGAAGACTTCGTAGATATGTAATCGCTGTGTCCACGAGCCCATCCACGAGTGCTTTGAGCGACGGTTGGTCCATGATCCTCCTTCGAAATGCTTCCCGTCTTCGTTCGTCGATATCATGTGCATTGGATATGTTTGCACTTGTAGAATTATCGTTATGAATAAGAAAAAAAAGTTTGCAGCGCTTTGGATACTTCACGCTGCACAGTACAAGGTCATCACCTGGAAGTCGTTGTGGTAAAACTTCACTGCTGAATAGTACAATTCTAAATACGGTGCGAGCGCTTCTCGCGGATATTCTCTTGTTCCCCAACACCTACGACCACAAATGTACGAACATTGTCAAGGATAATGCTTCCAGCAATCCGGTGTGACATCCACACCTCTGACACTGAGTATTGCACCATCGAAAACCACTTCAAGTGTGAAAAAGATAGACCCCATATCATGCCATACATTTATGCCCCACACGATATTGTTTGGCGACCATCCAAACGTTGAATGAACCGTTCTGCAACACATGAAATACAGAAGCTCAATGACAACTAATTGATACAGCAATACGCTCGAATGAAATATGATTACCTCTTCTCAACGACATACTTAAAGTTTACTAATCTTCATCATCAGGAAGTAAAAGGCAAACCAATGCAATATAGTTTAACTATATATGAATGGAAGCTCAATGATAAGTAAATGGTACACCAACACGAATGAAATGAGACCTTCTCAGCGACTTATCCTATTGGTCTTCATCATCGGGAAGTGAAAGACATGCCAAGGCTTTCTCTTTGACCGATTTGGGAATGTGCACTCCATTTTTCAAATGCAATGTCCTTGATGACCAGCTCCACAAAACACAGTCCGCGTGCTGCTACTGCTGTGCTGTTGTGCTGTCTTTCTTCCATATCTTCTTCCATGCATTTGCATATTGCAAAGAAAGACTTTTGACGATATGTTGGTGCACCCAATATTCAATAAGAACATGATCGAAAGCAGGCGACTTCCTATCGTTGTCAATATCAAAAATGACTTTACCCATCCACACGGGAACTCCCTGATCGATATCATCTTGTGAAGGACGCAAGAGAACGAATTGACCCTTTTCGACATCCACAACCGGGTCGAGCTCTACTTTTGGACGCTCATTGGCTGGCCCAACGAACAACGGCTCCTTATTCTCATTGCTCTCCAAGAGGAAGGCAATATCAATATCCTCTGCATCGTCCTTCATAATTATTTTCCACGAGGGCCAAAAGTTGGCCAGTGATGTTTTCGCAAAGCCAGACCCATAATTTTGCTCGATTGTGTCCAGGAAAGTTTTCCAGTGTGAAAGAGCACTCTCCTTTGAGAAGCTAACCTCATCTTTCATTCCCAACCACTCGTGCCGCTTGTTTTCCAACCACTCAACAAACGTCTTCACGCCTTCAATTCCTGATTTGAAATCCGAATTCTTATCCTTAGCGGGCTTACCACGTGATGTTTCTTTAACAGGTCGAATAGGTGACTGGAGAACAGGTGAAGGCTCGAATGACCACTCGGGTCCAGCATATGCTTTATTTTCATCTCGTTTAAAGTAATAGACCGGAGAAGACCAATGCGGAGAAGTGCAATACTCTTTCCACTGGAACACAGGATTGCCATCCTCCATATTAAACCTAAATAAATGTGGCTTAGTATGACCGGTCAGTCTGTTGACCACGAAGGGTTTAACAGCTCCCCGCCAGTCAGCAATTTCATCCATGAATGTGCACAAAGGACGCTCTTTTTGGGCACTGGCAACGAGTTTGAAGAGGTCGAGCATGGTATAAGCATCGTGCATTTTCAGTTTGCGAGAGAAATGACTGAAAGTGGCATTAACGTCTGTATGTGTATGTCCTACCAACATAAAACCGAATTCGACTTCTTTGAAGAAGCCAAATTTCACCAAAGCTGCGGTCAGAGACAAAATGTATTTGTTTTTGTTTTATCTTCAGCAGTTGTCGGCTTGTATCCTCAATTTAGGGGGTATGTCGCTTGTCGCCTGTATGTCACGCAGAACTTTCATAATGGATGACACCACAGCATTGGAATTATGTGGATAGCAATGGTACCATGTGTGAACATGCACCGATGGTGAACGACCGTGTGCGATAAAAGTTGTTTAAATTGTTTTCATCATTGGAATATTCGCGAATGCCTTCGACTTGTTTTCTCCGTCAAAGTGTGGAATAATCGTCTTGTTTTGGTCCATACGTCAATAATTCATGAAATTTCACATGCCTGAAGTGTGTTTTTCAAATGTTATAGAAAACTTGGAGAGAAACAGAAGGGACACCCAGGTTGTCAAATTGTGACGTAACAACTTATAAATGTCCACCTTGTTATAGCAAGCAGACAATCCCAAAACCACTCATGATTCTCCATCTTTGATCCTCATGTCATTGGGCATGGAATCTCCATTGTCGCGCACAAAGCAGTTTAGTTTCCCAAACATCGTCGCATACGTTGCAGATGTGCGTCTGAGTCTAGTGCTGCCATACTCCGGCATAATGTAACATTTTCACAAAGTCACCCTCTTTTTCAAAAATGTATTCCTGCATACACCCAGTGTGAAACACCATGCACTAATGCACACCTTTCTTTTTCCCACAATAGGTTGTACAATCTCTTTCTCATCTTCCACGAAGGTGAACCTCTTTAACGTTTCAACCGACCACGCATCTCTACTTTTGTGATCCTTACATAATATGCACTCCGGACAACTTTGATGTCTTCCATGGTCATGCGAGCGCAACAATCTTGTTTACAACAAACTTGTCCACGCACACTCGCCAGTGCTTTTTTTGTGAACTTTCTGTGAACTGTTTGCAGAATCTTCTTTGGCCGCGACATTCTGACACGGGAAGTATAAGAAAGCTTCGCAGACGACAAACGTTTTGGGAAAAGGTCATCAAAATCAAAGATGACATCAGAATTCTCCATATCGTTGCGACAGTAGTTGTCAGTGCCATCATCATCGCAAGGTTGTGGATGATCAGATTTTTCTGGAGAACTGTTGGCGTCAGATGACATCGAAGCACCAGATTCCAAACCATCTTCATCACTCTCGCCAAACAGAAGGCCTGTGCACTTGAAATCTCGTAGCGAACTTCTCGGCACCCACATGATCTACATCGGATGTGTTCCTGTCACCGGAGCAGGCCCTACCCTGACCTTCCGAACCTTCTGCATCAGAGGTTTTCACTGGTCCGCCTAAGGCTGGAGATGCACTTTCGCATGTGGTTTCCTCACACACAGCCATCCGGGACCTTTTATGATCAGGAGATTCTGGAGTTATTTGAACGTCTTGAGAAAACATTGGCAGGTCCGGCGGTAAAAACTCATCATTAGGCAGTATATTAGATGCCACTTAGTCCATGCTTTCCAAAGTTGTGCCGGCAGCTTGCCGTGGTGCATGCCCACCACAAGCCATTTAAAACGTTTCTGCGATGACAAAACAGTGGACCACTGGCACAAGATATGCATATCAGTAACAAATCCGCAGCTAGATGGATCACATGCGGTATATATAGAGTGCAACACATGTGGTTCAGCGCGGCCACCGCTAGCCACACACAGCTGATGTAAAAGATCAGGCCCGTGAATGCGAAAAAAAACACAGTCTTCAACAGAAGCGATGCACGAGAGACACGGTGACTGACTGTCGTGTTGAACGGGATGATCTTCCGCCGCGGTCGTGTTGAACATGACGACGCATCATCGCATTGCACAACACGATAGACGTACGCGGCGACAACCACCATCACGGTATTCTCACGATAGCGCGGTCATGTTTAACATGTCCTCGCTCGACCGTTGTCTTGTCGCGCTCGATACCCGTCTCTGCACGACAGCCACCGCGGTCGTGTTGAAGACGATGATGAGCGACCGCTGGCGTGTTGAACACGACGGTGCTTTTGTGGTGAACATGTCCGCGCTCGACCACCGTCATGTTGAACACGACCACAAGCATGGCGGTGATCCACCGTGGTCGAGTTCAACACTACGAAAGCGACCTTCATCGCATTGAACACGACTGTGGGGTTGTGGGTAGCCACCGCGGTCGTGTTCGACACGATGACATCGACCGTCATCGTGTTGAACATGACGATGGGGCCGTGTTCAGCACGCGGCGTACATGCCCGCGCTCGACTGTCATCGTATTGAACACGACCGTGGGGTCGTGGGGTGCCATTGTGGTCGTGTTCGACACGATGACAGCGACCGTCATCGGGTTGAATACGACGGTGGGGTCGGTGGGTGCCACCGCGGTCGTGTTCGACACGATGACAGCGACCGTCATCGGGTTGAACAGGACGGTGAGGTCATGTTCAGCACGTGGTGTACATGCCCGCACTCGACCGTCATCGTATTGAACACGACCGTGGGGTCGTGGGGTGTCACTGCGGTCGTGTTCGACACGATGACAGTGACTGTCATCGGGTTGAACACGACGGTGGGGTCGGGGGGTGCCACCGAGGTCGTGTTCGACACGATGACAGCGACCGTCATCGGGTTGAACACGACGGAGGGGTCGTGTTCAGCACGTGGTGTACATGCCCGCGCTCGACCGTCATCGTGTCAAACACGACGGTCGTTACTCGATGATGGACGGCTCTGTGAACTGTGGGAAAAATTTTGTTGACGTCCTAAAAAACCACGAGCGACGAATAGTGGGAGGGGATGGGCGTGATTGGGGGATTGGGAGGGGGGGGGGGGGGGGGGTTGGCGGGGTGGCGGGGGCGGCGAGGATTCTGAACAGGCACGGATCGGAGCAGCAATGCAGCTGCCGTGGCGGATCAACGCAGTTGTCTGTCGCGTCGATGCGAAGGTGACACTGCACCGGCCTTTTTCTGAGGGAGCGACACAAGGGAAAAGACCCTTGGATCCTCTTGCGGAGCCCGTTTAAACAGTCGCAGAAGGCACCGGCAGTCGAATCGTTGCCCCCCTTGGCACCGACTCTCACCGCGGCACCGGTT
The DNA here is from genome assembly GCA_003427395.1 of Chara braunii. Lineage (NCBI taxonomy): Eukaryota > Viridiplantae > Streptophyta > Charophyceae > Charales > Characeae > Chara > Chara braunii. Next base: position 237,351 of record BFEA01000699.1, on the reverse strand, counting down.
CTCGCCGTACCTGATCCCGGCTCTCAGCCGACGGATCGACGGCCTAGACTTTCCCGGGATTCGAATCGTCGCCCGCTTGGCACCAGTTCTCACCGCGGCACCGGTTTTCCCTGTACCCGATCCTCGCCCTCAACCGACGGATCGATGGCTCAGACTTTCCCGGGATTCGAAACGTCGCTCCCGCGACACTGATTCCCCCACGGCGCCGGGTCCCGAACCCACACCCCGCAGGCCGCATTCCCTCGCAGACCCTCCACAAAAAGTATAAATAGTGGTGTGGGCCCACCATTTCCCATTTCTGCTACTTCGTCGAGAACAACGGAGCGTTGCGGAGGTTCGCGAATCGTCAAAAGTTGGCGGAGCGCTGACTCGCAAATCGGAGGCTCGCGCAGAACGCAACGGAGATCCCGCTCGCACATCGGAGGTTCGCACAGCATCGGAGCGAAGTTCCGAGCATCCGCATCGAAGGCAGCGGCGGAGGCCTGGGAGAACGGTAAACCGCCGTGAAGCAACCACGTGCTGCCACGTGGCATCTCCGCCCATGCAAAGGCCACCGTCGAGTCGAACTCGAAGGGGGACCAGCGCCAAGTCCTATGGCCATTGTCGAGTCGAACTCGACAACGGCCCAGGGTCATCGTCGAGTCGGACTTGACAACGGCCTGGGGTCATTGTCGAGTCGGACTCGACAACGGCCCAGGGTCATCGTCGAGTCGGACATGACAACGGACTGGGGTCATTGTCGAGATGAAATTGACAACGACCTAGGGTCATCGTCGAGTCGGACTCGACAATGGCCAGAGGCCTTGGCGCTGGCTGACCGTCTACTTCGACTCGATAGTGGCCAGCCGGTCGTCGTCGAGTCGAACTCGACGGTCGGCCAGTAGGTCGTCGTCGAGTCGAACTTGACAGTGGCTAGTATGGCGTCGTAGAGTCGGGCCGGACGGCCGTCGTCGGTCCGACTTGACGGTCGGCAAGCGCTAAGGCCTCTGGCCATTGTCGAGTCTGACTCGACGATGACCCCAGGCCGTTGTTGATTTCGTCTCGACATTGTCGAGTCCGACTCGACGATGACCCCAGGCCGTCGAGTCGAACTCGACGGTGGACCAGCGCCAAGTCCTATGGCCATTGTCGAGTCRAMCTCSMCAAYGGCCCGGGGTCATCGTCGAGTCGGACTCGACARCGGCCTGGGGTCATTGTCGAGTCGGACTCGAYCACGGCCCGGGGTCATCGTSGAGTCGGACTCGACAACGGACTGGGGTCATTSTCGAGATGAAATCGACAACGGCCTGGGGTCATCGTCGAGTCGGACTCGACAATGGCCAGAGGCCTTGGCGCTGGCCGACTGTCGACTTCGACTCGACAGTGGCCAGCCGGCCGTCRTCGAGTCGAACTCSACGGTCGGCCAGTAGGGCRTCGTCRAGTCGAAMTCGACAGTGGCCAGTAGGGCGTCGTARASWCRGGCCGGACGRYCGTYGTCGAGTCGAACTCGACGGTCGGCAAGCGCCAAGGCCTCTGGCCACTGTCGAGTCGAACTCGACGACGGCCGTCTGAGCTTTGTCGATTGTCCGTCATTGATTTCGACTCGACGAACGCGATGATGGATAGCCGCCGATGGAATTTCTCATCTTGTGTGTCTTCTCCTTCTGTATTGGACATTCGCAATGCCTGGTTGTTGTGTGTAACTGCGATGGCTCCTCGGTGTGTGAGCGAGTTCGACCTTAGCAATGGCTCCTTGTTGTGGTCGTCAATCGTTTGTGTGTGTAGGACATTCGCGATGGCTCACCGCTTCAATTACTCGTTCCTTTTGAATGCTAGCGCGAGGTACATACGGGGTTCAAGGCGGGAGACTACTATACTTGGGGCCCGTGGAGAAGACTTCGACACGGACCCTTGGATGAGCGTTGTGCCCTGGCTTGAAAGGCCCTTCGATGCATGGTCCGAATTAAACTGGGAGAACACCATGAAAGACTGCCCTTTGGCATCTGATTATCGACTAGCTTCCAGCCAGGAATGGGGGACATTCATCTTCCTCGACCACATCCTCGTGACGAAACACATGCCGGTGTTGTCTGCAGCATTTCGTACCCAAGACTTGTCTTTATCGTTGACTGCTCACAACGTGTCGTGTTGGCCGCGCTTGTGGGGACCATCGATGAAGGAGGAGTTGCTGGACTGTGCGAAACAAAACCAGTTTCTAGAGAAATATCCCCTTCCCTTCGAGGACACTTGACGAGGAGTGTGTCGTACTTCTGCGTGCAAGTTGAACTATGTGATTTCTCTTTCGCTAGGGTTCTGTGTGTTTCGGTAAGAAATAGAAGTAAGACTTCAGCGGAGGCAAGTATTTACGTGTCCAGAAACGAGCTCATCGTTGACGGGGACTCGATTATGTTACCGCATGGTTATAGGAACTGTAAGTTTGATGTGAAACTGGTGGGGCAGGTTGACGGACCCCGGCAGTGGGAGGAGGTCGAGGAGTACGTGACGGTCATTCGAGATGCCATCGGTCGCACTTTAGCCAGAGCATGTGGTTTCGTCTGTGCGCGATACGTGTCTCACTTCTCCGCCACTGTTACCCTGTGTAGTCCACAACTTCTAACGTACGGTTCATCCCTAAACGCACTGTACGGTTTCAGGGCTAAACGATAGGCGAGGTTGTGGGGGAGGTCATGAGATATGAACAGTGTGAGACATGTGAGCTATTCAGCTGTTCAACAAAAGTGAGAACTGAGACTATGTATGCGTGGGAGCAGTGAGTTTGATGTGAGATTTTCGATGCCGATTAAATACGTTGAGACTGTTAGTCGCTCGTTGTGGGTGCCGGTTGCATGCCTTGCCAATTGAATGCTTCGGATTGATAATGGATGTAGGCTTTCAATTGATGTGCCTTGATTGATGTGACTTGTTGGTAACGTCGCTCCCTATTCAGCAAAAGTGTGAACTGAAACTATGTGTGCGTGGAAGATGAATAGTGTGAGAAATGTGGGTTATTCAGCAAGAGTGTGAACTGAGACTGTGTGTGTTATGGAAGCAATGGGTTTGATGTGAGATTGTCGATGCCGTTTACGTACGTTGAGACTGTTTGTCGCTCGTTTTGGGTGCCGGTTTGGGTTTGATGTGAGATTGTCGATGCCATTTACATACGTTGAGACTGTTTGTCGCTCGTTTTGGGTGCCGGTTGCATGCCTTGCCAATTGAATGCTCAGATGTAGGCTTTCGATTGATCTGCCTTGTTTGATGTGACTTTTGGATACGCCGCTCCCGTGTTCTGTTTGCCTGCTATTGGATACACCGCTCCCATTCTCTGTCAAGATGGCCACCAACGAACGAGTCCAGCCCGATCGAGTCGAACTGTCGCGCTGGCCCGCCACATTCGAGTCGAACTCGATCGAGTAGAACTCGATCGAGTAGAACACGATCGAGTCGCGATCTTCAGGGTCGCGCTGGCCCACCACGATCGAGCTGGCCCGTCAGGCTCCAGTCGGAACACGATCGATTCGAATACGATCGAGTCACATACGATCGAGTCGAACACGATCGCCTGGACTCACGATCGAGTTCAAGCAACACGATCGTGTCGAGCACGATCGAGTCGAACACGATCGCCTGGACGTACGATCGAGTCGAACACAATCAAGTCGAACACTATCGCCAAGACTCACGATCGAGTCAAACACGATCGCCTGGACTCACGATCCAGTCGAACACGATCGCCTGGACTCACGATCGAGTCGAACACGATCGCCTGGACTCACGATCACCTGGACTCACGTTCGAGTCGAACACGATCGTGTTGAATACGATCGACACGCACACGATCGCCTGGACTTATGGTCGAGTTCAGGCGAACACGAGCAACCTAGATGGAGTCGAACACGATTGAGTTGGCCCGTCAACAAGATCGTGTCGAGCACGAGCCCGATCGCGATCGAATTGAACACGATCGCGGTCGATTCGAACTCAATCTCTGGGGCTGCCTTGTCACGAAGGAGCTGCGCTGCCTTATAACTATCTGAAACTTTTCACTCTTCTACTCCTCGTGCCATGCGAACGTTGGGCGACCTTCTGATTTTTGGCTTTGCGGTGATCTGCTGTGTTGCTTTCAGATTCGGCAGGGCTACAAAACATGGAAGGAGAGGGGAAGGCAAGTAAACGACGAACAAGTAAGAATTCTGGGAGCATGGAACAATCTCCAAAAAAATCGAAGGGGACGCTGGCCGTTGGGGTGGGGAGTCAGGAGGCACCGGGGTCTAAGCGGCAACACACCCCGGTTCCAAGGGGTGCACCTTCCACAGGCACTCCGTCGACTCGTGTTCGGGGCTCTGGACCGGATAAGGCTATGTTGATGATTGGCGGGCCTGCGGGTCAGGAACGTGTGCCTGGTCCGCAGCAAAGAAGATCTGCAGTGGATGTTGTGCCCGGACGTAAACCGTCTGGTGAACGTAAACCGTCTGGTGAAACGACTACCGCGGGTCGGCGAGACGATGTGCCCGTGGTTGATCACACGGACAAGTTCTGGATGCTGGACTGGGTGGGGGAGATCGGACAACCATCGAGTGGCCTTGTTCTATACGTGGTCATCAAAAAAAATATTGTGCCGGTTGGCGGCCTGGTGAGGTGGACTAGACAAAATGCGTCGTCTGCAACGTTCGAGTTGATGATGGTCCTGAGTGGAAGAGGGGAAAGAATACCGAATGTTAAACACGTCGCTCTTCGATGGCCCAAACACGCGGGGTTTGGAAAGTCGCTGGTTGGTGTGTTCAACCCACCTGGGACAGCGGAAGTGAAGTTGCCTAACCTCGTCGACGTCCTCGGGTTTTTCGACAGTAATGTGATCGCGGGCGAAGAGACACTTGTGCATCCAGAAGACCGCATATCGGAGTCTAAATGCGTGCTTTCGAAAACCGTGGAGACACGGCCTTCGATCACGATCCGCGATACGCCGCCTGGTCCGAAAGCTGGGCAGATTGGAGAGAAGGGTCCGTGCCGCGGACTGGTCGTGCCGTCAGCCCCTATGAAGACCTGGCCAACGACGACCAGACCACCAGTTGCCTTGGGCAGCCGACCGCGCTATGTTGCGGCCACCAAGGGACCTCTCCCCTTGATGGGCCAGCAACGCTATGACTACACTGTGCCAAACCGCGCAGAGGAAGCCCATGAGTATTTTAAAGATGAGGATGAAGAGAACAACGAGGAATATTCGGAACGAGCAGGAGGACAGAAACAGTATGCTGCGGGTGTCGGCGGCATGACGAGGCGTCCAGAAGAGACAAGTAAAGTGGTTGGACAGGATGAAGACAGTGAGCACACTATGAGCGAATTGGCTGGAGAGGTTGGTCTGGCAGGAGGATATGGGAGCAGCTACGAAGGATGTGAGGGGGATGTGCATCCAACACGAGGGGGGGTGCACCATGCGACAGTGGCTGTGGCTGGGCATACAGATGTTGCAGGGCTCGCTGAGCGAAAGAGGAAGCACAGGCAGGAGAGGAGAAGTGTTATGGATAGTAAACGGAGTACGCAAGAAGCGGGTGAAAAAAGACAATTGAAAAGATTGCCCGTGGATGAGGCGGTCCAACGAACACGGGAGACTGAGGCGGCCACGAAAAAAAAGCAGCAGCCAAAGAAAAGAAAGGCAAAAGGTGGTGTCATGGAAAAGACTTCCGTTTTTCGAGCGGAACAATCACAATCGGATGAAGAGGTCAAAGGCAAGACAATTACTAGGCCGCCAAGGATGCGAAATGTGCCATCGATGACTTCTTGTGGTGTTCTGAGCAAAGGCTTCTTCCTTGAGTTGGACGAGCGTGGGAACCAGTGTCCAGACATGGAATTCATTTATGTCCAGTTCGACAAAATTCTGGATATCCCTGACGGGGAATTCAGATACAATCAACGCTATCTTGTACAACAGACGATTGATGACATTTATGACGCAATGGTTGCATCGGGTGAGGCTGCTATCAGAGAGAGAACGACTGGAGCTGCCGGTGTGAATGTTTGTACATTGTATGAGAAGCCTGTCCTTTTGTTGGTTGCCCTCTGTGATACATTGCGTACTGACGCGTTAAGGAGGATTGTGAGAGCAAGGAGGGTATTGCCCGATGAATTCGACCTCGAATCTGTCAACAAGTACTACTACTACCCTCTCAGCGGTCAGCATAACGTGGCGGCGGCAAGAAGGTGTTTTGTTGAACGCCCTGACATCGCACAAGAGCTCTGATTGGATCGCTGAACTGCGAGGCTTGTTTATTATCCGGATAAGAGCATGGACAATTACGGCACGCTGAGCACTTTCCAGAACGCCAAGGACAAATGGAATAACCCACCGCACCAGATCGTGGTCATCCAGAACATACGGAAGTTGTGGCACGAATCGAACTGTCCTGAAGGTAAAGGCGGCTCAGCGGCAGAAGTGAAAAATGCACATTATAGAAAGTTTGCAGGAGAGACTCTTCGTTTGACCGGGATTCGTAATTTGGTCGACATGTCCCTTACTACTCAATGGAGCGGCCAATGGTCTGACGCCCTCGGGCCCTACATGTTGTTGGCAAGGGCGACAGATGACGTTTTTGAAAAGGTGAAACAAGTGTACGCCGCTTGGGAAGCTGGACAATTGCCGGGGAGAGATGTTGTGAAGCCTGCTACCAAACAAGGTGAATCAGGGAAGGCACCGAGGGCTAGACCGGATTTGAGTTGAAAGGTGGAGTTAGGTATCCGGTTCACTGGGTTCAGGGTACCAAAGGACCGGGTTACCTCGTGGTTGTGCACGATCCGGATATCAGAGCGTGAAAGTCTTTTTCAGCGCTTGGGAGGCGTGGGCAACTTCAACTGTTGCGAGACATTCTCACAGGCAATGTAATACTAACTCATAAGCAAAGTGGAGCTGCTCAACGTGCCGGGAAACATTCAACGGAGACATACGCAGAAATGGTGAGGATTGAAAGAGCAATGTTGAGGATGTTTCATTACTTCGTCTTCATTTCTGACCCTCACAGGAAGTCGTCAGAGTGGACGAAACCATTCTTCAACAACCTTTCCGATTTGTTTGATAAGTACTGTGATGAAGGATTGACGTCCGAGAGGTGGATCGACCAGCCTCGCCATTTCAAAGAGATGAATTGGGTGCGAACGTTCCCGGCTACACTTGGAGGAGAGGAGGAAAAAGAAGAAGAGGGCTTCAAGATTACAGCATCACTCGCTGCGAAGTGCTCCGAAGAGTTCATGCAGTTTGTCAACAAGCTGCTGCGCAGATCAGAAACCAAGGGTTCGCAAAGCATAAGAATGTCGGGCACGACGAAATATATACATTTCCAAAAAAAAGAACGTGAACTTTGTTTTCGTCCCGTTCCAATGGGAACCAAGCGATATTTCAGACGAGATGGATTCCAAGGAAATATATAGAGTCGTCAAACATCTGAGTTGCCACACGGCCGTGCTGGATTTGTGTCACCCAACCCAGATAGGGGTGTGGACTGAAGAAGTCTTTGATTTCAAGCGAGTTACAAGTTGGGAGATTGACATTCACTTGTCTATTCTAAAGTGGACTCCTCAGCAACAAACGAAGGCGAAGCATTCACATAAGGTTGCGAACTTGCTTTTGGAGGACACAGACAGAAAGGTTGTCATCATGTACTTCAACGATGGGGATTATCACCGCAACACTATTCCCTTGCTTGAAGACATTCCAGCAAACACTTCAGCTGCAGATCGATCATCTGGCGAGCAGGCGGGTAACTTATCAGCACTTGTGCACAGAGAGAGAAGGTCAAAGATGTTGGCTGATGTCATGGAGAAGAACTTCACGCCCACGAAGTTGAAAATGGCAGGTATGGAGCCAAAAGAGAAATTTGTGTACAAAGGTATGGAAAGGGAGCCGAATGCGATGGTGGAGACATTGGAGCATTTTTGTCCTGCGGATGAGGCGGTTGTTTTCCTGGGAAAAAGGTCATGCGGCGTTGATTTGGGAGTTGTTAAAGAGTCACCGTCATTGCATTGTTCTGGAAGGGAAGGGTATGAAGTTCAAGTTTCTCGTTCAATTCGTCAACAGGATGGTCAAGAGTGGAGGTTACTTTGCCAAATTTGTTAAGCCGCCTCCTCGACATGATGAAAAGCGTGATCTCATCTACAAAGTGGGTCAAAACATCGTCAACATTTGGGAGTTCCTTTTCGAGACTAAGCCACAAAACAGAGGGGAACGTGCATATGTCGCCAGAAGACGAGAAATGGAATCACTTCTGAGAGGCTATCATAAGGCACCGGCGGAGACGGAAGTTGCATTTCTAGACCGTTTGGAGATGATGTACTTCGACGAACACATTGGGGCGTTTACAATCGCAGCTTATGCAACTTGTTTTGGGGAAGGCTTCGATGCTGAGGACTCAGAGGAAGAAAGTGAAGATGGTACTTTGCAAGCGACTTTGGCAGATGAGAGGCAAAAAACTTGTAGCTCGGCTTCGCAGAAGATGGGTGCGCCGGGCACATCGTCCGGTTCTGGGGAGGCTTCAAGTATGGCAGTTACAACGGACCAGTTTCAACGGACCAGTTACATGGCGGGCAACACAACAACGCTATCTTCCGGCGCAGTTCGGGATGATCCGAGGGTGCAGGCAATGCTCTCCCCAGAGGTTATGCCAAGCCTGTCAGACTTGCACATAGCCCGACTACTGTTTTGGAATTGTTACACTCTCAAACTCCTCAACAACCTCCGTCTGAGCCTTTGGAGTACAAGATTGAAGACATCATCCCTCCGGACATTGCACGACTTCCTGGACCTATTGTGTGCCGAGAGGATTATACGGTGATGCCTGACAACGTATGGGGTCATTACATTATATGGCACCCCCACCACTTCCAACCTGCATTGGCGAGAGGGAACTGGGTAATGGCTATAAAAGAAGAAGGGGAGTGGCAATTTTGCCTCCACGGACGCATGTCACAATCGAAGTTTGTCACACACACCAGAAATCAGATTGGCAAGCGACTACTGCGACTTAATTCGAAGGTTTCTCAATCAAGACTGGATGCAAGGACAGAAAAAACTTTTCAGGAGTTCAAAATATCTCGATGGCTTGAGTATCTGGAAGAGTTCTATGATCGATAAACAAGTCCAACTTTTGGATATAATTGGCGTATCGAAGAGGAACTTCAAGACAAAGCTGGGGAAAGGAAAGGAGCGAGCGGCGATGAGAGTGGCAAGGGATCAGGATCAGACGGCGGTGCGCTTGGCAAGGGAACAAGATCAAGCGGTGGTGAACATGGCAAGGGATCGGAACCACGGGGCGGTGTCAGTGGCAAGGGCCTGGGACCGAGCGTCGGTGCAAGTGAAAAGCCAATAAGTCATGGTGAACTGCAAAAACACGAAATGTGTCAAGGGCGTCAAGCAACAGAGGGAAAGGTATCAGGACCAAGCGGCGGTGCACATGACAAGGGATCGGGTTCGCCACTGGGATCAGGACCAAGCAGCAGCGCACATTGCAGGGGATCGGGTTCGCCTTTGGGATTAGGACCAAGCGGCGGTGCACATGGCAGGGGATCGAGAGGCGATGCAAGTGGCCAGGATTTGGGAGGAAGCGGCGGTGCATGCGTCAAGGGCGTAAGTCATGGAGAACGACCGAAATGTGTCGAGGATGTCCTTCCGGATGACCAAGTTTGGGCGACCACTGTGTTGGCGAGCGAGAGTGTTACTGCGCAAGTGGATAATACTGGTGCACTTGCAAAATTAGAGCTGCCATCGTTGGATATGTCAGCTGAGAAAAATGAGCATGAAGTCTCTCTGGACATGAAGAATGAAAGCGCGACTGCAGGTGCAAAAGAAACTGTCAATGTACAAGCCATCGAAGAGGATGAAGGACATATAGTACTAAGTACAGGGGAGCAACATACGCTTGTACAACCTGAACTTATGGTTGCGAAATCAGAAGCACAACAGACTGCTAACCTCATGATATTTATCGATGAATCTCCTTTTACACCATTGCATGGTGCGATAGAAGGTAGTGTTGAAGACAAAGCGTTAGTGAGCCACCGAGGTGAGCACGTACTTATCTCTAAGGGAATATCTAATACTGTATGCGGATTAGGAGGTACATGCACTCATCTTATAGGAACTTATTTTTTGCCTAGGTTTGCAACCGTGCGCTCGGTAATGAGAAGAAATGAAGTAGAATATTGTGTATCTCTTATTTGCAGTTATGTGAAAAATTGAACTTAAACCCATAATGTTTTGTCTTGTCAATCATTGTCGTTTTATATTGCTGAATATACAGGGCGACGAAAAGAACTGTAGAAAACGACGCACGTACGTTTGCAAAGGCAGAGTGAGAATAATATTATTCGTCGTGGCTTGCAAGCCTTATCGACTTTGTCGTTATTGCCCAAAAAAGAGAGAAGAAGACTTACACCCATGACATTTCTATCTATGAAGCCAGCTGCCCTAAGGATGTTTAAAGTTGTTGGAATGAGCCTCAGAGAAGGAAAGAAATTGCGTCGCGAAGGTTGCAGTTTATCTATTGTGGATGACAGCTCTGATAGCGAAAGAGATAGACAACAAAAAACATGAATTCGGGTCTACGTCGTACATCACATAACGAAAAGTCCGTTTTTGTATGAAGTCTTAGTCGTTCCATTGTTGTTTATATGTGTGTTTGTATGCAGTTCATGACCCTTCGTTCCAGATTCCTTTAGCAACAAAACGCCTCACCGTAGAAGAAAATGAGTATCTTGACATGATTACAGGCAGCAGCGAAGACAATGTAGCATACGACATTGTCGATCACAAGGGGAGTTAGAAGGTAGGAAAGGAAGACATCATGGTCGTCGTTGAGGATGAGAAATGGCTAAATGACGAAGTCGTCAATTTGTACCTGCTAGCCGTCCAGATCACCAATGACCACATCAAGGTTGATTCGGCATGTACAGAAGTGACAAGGGATCATGAAAACTTTTGTAGTGTTCCTTTTGTGTACATTTTCAATTCATTTTTCTTCACTCGATTGTCAGGTCCTTCGAGGTTTGAAACCGCATATTGCGAAGGGATGAAATGGGTGAAGGACACAAATCTTTTTTATTATGACTTAGTGATTATCGCTCTTCATTTTGGAAATCACTGGGCCTTAGCTTATGTCAGCATAGACAGTCCGAACTGTAAATTCCACCTCATAGACTCTCTCCCTCGTGTTGACTATGTTTCAGTCCTTGAACGTTTGGAAATTTTTTTCGAAGCGGAGTTTCATCGACACAATCTTCACGAAAGGTATCATGTGGACGGGCCTACATCCTCCTTTGATACATCAGCAGATGGGATTTTTTTTAAAGAGGATCCTTGTAGTTGTGGTGTTTTTATGTTAGGTTTTGCATCTTTGCTTGCAAGAGGTCACTTCGCTCCATTTGCTTTCTCACAAGCCAATATTTCAGATATGAGGCTAAGAATAACATTTGACATTTTGTCCATGGTTAGATAGGAAAGTCAATGAGGTGCGACTAAAGCTACAGTTCGTAGTTAATATTTTGTTGATGAGATTGACATGTTTACTGAGTGTAAACATTCGAGGTAAAAACTTGACATTGTATTATATTTTGAGCACAGGCAACACGGGAGCAAGATTCTTTTGAACTTGTATAATCATGACTGTCACATTAAATTTTTCCTTCAACTTTTCATCTATGAGCATTGTTTTGTCGTTCCTTCGACTTTGCATTGCTAAGCTTTGATATATGAACATTGTTTCGTCCTTATTTTACTTTGTCGTTATTTTGCTTTGTCGTTATTTTGCTTTGTCGTTATTTCGTCTATAATTTCCCCATTTCGTTCTGCCATTTTACAGTTAAAAAAAAAAATGAACATGAAAACAATTTCACTTATAACGAAAACACTGTTCTATGTGATCTTTGAAGCTCTCTCCCCCCCCAAAAAAAAAAGAGTGCATCGTGTGTCCCTGCTCCCACGTAAGTAAGAGAGAGAGAGAGAGAGAGAGAGAGAGAGAGAGAGAGAGAGAGAG
>BFEA01000699.1:161329-172533 GCA_003427395.1 Chara braunii | reverse complement strand
CACACACACACACACACACACACACACACACACACACATGCACGGATATGCACGTGCACCCCCAGACAAGTACACACGCACACCCGCGGACACACACAAACACCCCCCCGTCGAAAGAGCGAGTCTCTTTGTTGACTAATTATTTAGTAATAACTGCTAATCAGCAATAAGTTCAACCACTTCTCAAAAACAATAAATAAATAAATAAAAGAAAAACAAGAAGGAAAAAAAAATTGAGCACTGCCCCAGCGGTAGAGTTTTACAGCGGCACGATGGGAACCTGCAAAATTCTGGTCGGGCCCACCTATATAAGAGGGCGCTCATACCATCCCCCCTGTAGCGGTTTCAGGGAGCCCCGTAGGCTGTAGCAAAATATTCTTTGAAAATAATAAAAAGGAAAAAGAAAGAAAAAAGAAAAAAGAAAAAAGAAAAAAGAAAAAAGGTAAGCCAGTCGTAGGGCATACTCACACGACGACCCCAAATCCGCAAAATAATATGCGGATTTGGGAAGGTGAGTATAGCTATGAGCTAATACCTCGCATAGATAAACTAAATGACGTACGTATACCACATGCATCAGCCACTCAAACACAGGCAATGCCATGGGGAAGTGGAAGAAGAAAAGGGGATGAGGAGGAGGAAAAAGGAGGAGGAGAGAGTAGAAGAAGACAACCTACGCGAGGACACATGTCCCGGATGCGACTGTTTAAAGATAAACATTAAGCACGGAGATGGCGAATGGCCCTACTAGTACCAGGATCGTCAGGAGCCTTAAGTCGGTGAGCTTTTGGGCATGGTGTACGTCACACTGCTGTACCTTTTCAGATGGGACAAGGTCGCGGCCGTCTGGAGAAATGGGGATTTGGTACTTGGCTGGTCACACGGCGCCATCTACAAATTGTGCAAGAACTTTTGTGAACGAATTTTTGCCAATTTGTTGAAGAAAATGCAAAAACAAAAGAAGGGCATTTGCGGTCACCTCCAGAGGTGACGGCAAAATCCATTGCCCCCCGGCTTCCCAGGCCGCTGACAAATGGGCACGGGAGTAGTACATTTGCGAATTTGGTAGATCCGTGTGACCGGCCATTTCCTCTTTTTTTTGGGATTTTGGGATTATAGGTCCCTGTGTGAGTATGCCCAGGCAGCCCAGTAGACTTGAGGTAGTGTCACCCATATCTTTCCTTTTTCCCCTTTCTCTGATTTTTCCCATAAAAGCGCCCTCTTACTGTCCCACCGACACGTGTTTAAGTGAGAATTCGTTTTCCTGTCAATTACAAAAAAGTACGCAAAGCAAACGATTAAATATCAGATAAAACAAATACATATCTTTTTCAATAAAAGATTACGGTCAAAGCTGGAGGCTTCCAAGTGCTCAGAGGCGCAAAAAAGGCAAAAAAAGACAAAAAAAAAACAAAACAATGAAGCGCGGGCAGGCATTAAAAAAAAAAAAAAAAAAAAAAAAAAAGCGGGGGGGGATTAAAAAAAAAAAAAAAAAAAAAAAAAAAGAAGTTTTTTTACCATTTTTGGACCGTTCCACAATTTGGGCCTAGGTGCACCACTCTCTATCTTCTTTTTTTTTTTTTTTTTTTTTTTTTCCCTTAATTTACAATTGAGGGCCCAGTGCCCAAGGCAGAATAAATATGTCAACTAGGAATCATATGCAGGGGCTGCATGGTCTCCAAACCTACTCTGTGAGGTGGAGCTGCACCACTCGCTATCAATCAGTGTCATCCTCGACTGGCCAGGTACCGATCTAAAAATCTTCCCCACATAATTAGAAGCTTTTTTTTTTTTTTTTTTTTTTTTTTTTGTAAGGTTGTGTTTTTTGTTGGTGCACTTCTCTTTTTTTTTTTTTTTTTTGTAAGGTTGTGTTTTTTGTTGGTGCACTTCTCTTTTTTTTTTTTTTTTTTTTTTAAATTGTAGGGGCTTCTTGACACGTGGCGTTTGTGCTTTGGCGCGGTTTGAAAAAAACTTGGAGACTTGGCGGGCATTTAATAAATTGAGACTGATTCGGCCGTTTCTGCTGTCAGCGCGCTTTGAAAGTTTGATTAAATTCGACACTTGGCGCGCTTTATATAAATTGAGACTGATTCAGGGATTAAGGAGTCAACATAGAAAAAGAACAACATCGAAAAAAGGATCATCATTTTTTCGAATTCTACGACTCCTCCTTGGCCCATGGTTTTTATTTCAGCAAAACAAAAGAGAGTTGTACTATATTTAAATTTTAAAATAAATAGACGGACTGTTTGAGATAATTGTCTCCTGTTCAAAAAAAAAGAAAAAAAGAAAAAAAAGGGAAGAACTAGGGCGTTGTCACGGTTTCAGTTTGAAAATGATGCGTTTCAGTCACCAGTTCGCCATTGTTGTGTGTGCCAAAGCGAGGAAAATCGTGAATGTGATCGCTTACGACGGGGGGCGGCGTTTTTAGCGCTTTCGGCGCTAATCTCGACGAGCGTTAATTCCCTTCGGAAAATTAGCGCTACCGGGGGATTAGGGTTTGGATTACTACGATTCCGCCGGTAAAGCACTCGAGCAAGGTAATATAGCTGATGCCACACTTGATTATGGCTTCGGAGGACAGCGATTCAAGGTGGAAAGAGAAGATGGTTTCGGGTGAGAGGGAGCCATGGGGTTTTCCCGTCTTGGGTGAGCTTGGCCTAATCCCACAATTTTTCTGTATAGCAACCTAGGAAGATGAATTAAGACATCGGATGCTTTTTTGAGTTTGTTAATTATCCCATCATGGATCTGGATCTGTTCGTGCTGTTGATAACTTGGCTGGTGTCGATGCTCGTAGCCAGGGGAGGCGGTCAGAGCGAACGTTCTAGACGAGTGTGGGGAGTAGTGGTGTTCTTAGGCTTGGTGAGCTGTTTGCCTAGGATTTTTGAGGTTTCCTTTCTTTGCGGCGTCAATAGTTGTAAAAGGAGGTTTCCTCAGACAGATTGCACGATGTCGACGTCTATCCAACCGCAGGGTGGGCTTTATTCAGACGAAGATAAAAGTCAAATGAAGCAAATTTTGAGCGATTGTTACCAGAACGGTATCCTTCCTGAGGACTTCGCCCCTGAAGTGGTGGAATCCGGAGAAGGATACGTTCGAGTCTTAGTCAATAAAAGTTTCTTTGAAGTCCAAGCGGAATGGCTGAGGGAACACTCGGTGAAAATTCATTTTGGGGATGACTCTACATCCTTACCGGTCAAAGTGAAAAACAGACTGGTAAGGATATATGAAGAGGGCTACGCAAGGGCAGGGGAGGTAAATGTTCCTCCTAAGAGAGGGATTTTTCGAAATGAAGGTAAAAATTTAGTTACCTATGTGGCGAGTGCTAAGGAAATAGCCCTATGAATGTTAAGGAAAAAGCAAGACGTCATCGGATTGGAGAGCAAAAAATATACGTTGACGTTCAAACAGTGGATGAATGAGCCGGAGTTGTATGAATGGAACGAGGCTCTGAAATTCAAATTGTTTTTGATACAGGTGATTAAAGTCCCTGTCTCAGTGCTCCCTCATTTGAGAGGTGCCGTAGGGAAAGCATACGGTAAAGTTCTACGGGCCGCTCCAGCGTACGCGGACCCCATCTCACCTGACCTATGGAATGTCAGATTTGAGCCCATCTCACCTGACCTGTGGAATGTCAGATTTGATCTGGTTCCATCCGCACGGGTGTCATACAAAAGGACGTTGATAATTGACATGGAGGAGTATGGTTATGTGGAACTGGACGTCGCATGCGCGGACTTCCAGTGGTGCAAGGCTTGCAAGCATTTTTTTCATGAAGAAAATGACCCGATCTGTCCTTTTGCAATAAAGAAGGGTAAATCTGTCGATCCGAATCTGAAGCAAAAGCAAGGCTACAAGGAAGCCCTAATGAAGAGTAAAGAGAAAGCGGATCATTCGGAGGATAAGGATATAGAGCAGAGGAAGACGAAGGATAAAGAGGGGGAAAGGTCTGTGAAGCCGACCTCGTCTGACGAGCCGAAGGGAAACAACTCAGGGACAAGTCGCTTAAGGGGACTGAAGGGGAAGGGAAAGAGGATAAAGAGCCGAACAGAGAAGGGTCATCCGACCCAAAAATGGAAGGCGGCGGGGAAAGCTAAGAAGGGGGGGGAGAAGGAAGAGGAGGGGCTCCCAAGGCTGGATGACCAAAAGAAGGAGGTCGGCAGGAGTCAGACAGAGGGGACAGAGAAGGTAGAAGGAGACAAGGAAGAGGAGGGGCTCCCAGGGCTGAATGACCAAAAGAAGGAGGTCGACAGGAGTCAGACAGAGGGGACAGAGAAGGAAGAAGGAGACAAGGAGGATGTGCTGAAACAGAACTCAGAGGAGGGAAACGAGAAGAGGGGAAAATTTCTGAAGAGCCCTCTGGTTACTACCTTGAGCAAAGACGCAGCAAAAATTTTGGAGGACTGTGTTAAAAAGATAGCGGAGGCTAAGATGGGGTTTCCGGAGAAGGGAGAAGTTCCAGGGGTAACTCAAGAGCCGCTATCAGAGCCGCCATCAGCAGAACCCATCCCTAATATAGGGACGGATCACAATGAGGTTCACGATGAGGATCCCAAGCAGGATATAAAGATAGATGATATGGAGGTGGTGGAAGCGGCCGAGATATTGTTTAAAGCAAGAACAACAAGGGAAAAGCAGGTATTAAGGAAAGAGAAGAAAGCCTTGCTGAACAATGGTAAACGACAGGCAGGTTGAGAAGGGGAGAACAGTAAAAGACATACGGGAGGGTCAAACCCGGAAAATCCTTCGGCCAAGAAGGGGAAGCTAAATAACAGCGGATCTGTCCTCCGAAAGTCGTATCGGGATGCCACTCCGATTCTGGCCTATCTAGTAGACAACACAAAGAAAAAACGTCAGATGGAGAAAGAAAAAGAAGTCCTACAGTGGGATTTGTCTTGTGCTGCCCCAATGACTACTTTAACAAGGAGAGACAAAGAAGCCAAGAAATCAGTCGAGTTACTGGTTCCTCTTATCTGTGTTAACTCGCAGCAAGGCCCAAAGATGTTGACTCAGATGGCGGAGGACGAATCGCTGAACTTTGCTTTTATTAGAGTTCATACTCAGCCGTCAGATGAAATGGTGGTAGAGGTGACACATAATACAATTCTGGAGGGCATGGGCTCAGTCTGTTGCCTACCAGAACCGAAAAAAGGAAGACATGTGGTGGATTTGAGGGAAAAGGGGAAAATAGTCCTTCACTTGGCTTTCTTAAATCTACTCACGATGGAGGGCACAAGGGATCAATGGGCGTAGTCCAAGGTTCACTGGTTCCCCTTGTCATCTCTTGTTGAACCAGGGTCCTCAAACATTTCGACGATAAGCCTGGGTTCTCACCTTTCAGCCCAGCATATCGCAGAATGGCTGAGAGAGTCGGGTGCCGAAGGCAAGATTGGAACAAATTTTTTTTTAAAGCAATTGAGTCCTCAGGTCGTCCCCCTGGCCACACCAGAAGATATGACAGAAGGGACACAGGGTTTAGAGGACCCGACAGTAATCTTCATCCAACTTCATAGCGGCAACGACCAGCTTAATGGTCCTGCCGAATAAATTCCGGATTTCTTGTTATAATGTCAGAGGACTGGGGGAGGCTGAGAAAATAATGAGATTAACTAGTTGCATCCATTCGCAAAACTCTCATTTTACATGCTTACAAGAAACGAAACTTGATGTAGAGAAAATCGAGGAATTTGCTTCATGGTGGAAAGGCCCCCAGTTTTGGGCCCCTGCGGAAGAGTCTCGGGGAGGGGATGCCATCCTGATTAATAAGGACCTGGAGATTGACGTGATTGACTTTTTTGCGGATCCTAGGGGTAGATGTGTTTGGGTGAAAGTGGCGGTGGGGGAGGAGGACTGGCAATTATGTCGGTATATGCCCCAGTTTGCTACAAGGAGAGGTTGGAATTTTTAGCTGCTATCCCATCTTGGATCCTGGATGTAGAGAATCTTGTCATAGCAGGGGACTGGAATACGACACTGAACCCAGGGTTGGATTCCCCAAACCCGTCAGCACTTAGGCAAGATGCTTTGTTGTTGTCAGCATTGATGGACTCACAGAACTTGGTGGACGTGTATAGGATCTTGAATCCTGAGGAAAATGGCTTTACTTGGCATGGTCTGAGACCAACCCCAACATCCCCCATCCCTAGAAGAAGGTTAGATTTCCTCTTGGCCCGGGGAGTTCTATGGGACAGATGTATGCTGTGTGAGAATGGAATTGACACAATGTCGGACCATTATCCAGTCTACATGGATGTCGTAGGGAAGGATCAGTTTGACACCAGCCGTCCCCCTTTTAAATTGAATGTGAATTTGCTAAAAATAAAAGGGATTCCAGAGTGGGTAGACAATCAGATAAAGGCGTGGATGAAAGCTCAAGACCTCTTTGAAGAGGAAGAGAAGTGGGCTGAAGTAGGATTGGGAATACTTATCTCTGCCTTGAACACTTTCTCCCGGCTGTGTGCAGCTAATCGCTCTTGGAAAGAACATACACTGCGGGTACAGATAGCTGAAGCGGAAAAGAAAATGGGGGGGGATCCCTTCTCATATTATTATTGGTCTGAGAAGAGGAAATCACTTTTGTTACAACTAGAAGGTCTGGAGGCAAGTAAACAGGAACAATGACTTCAGTGGTTGAAACTAAGGGGACTGGTGGGGTTTGACCGAATGACCAAGATTACTTTTAGATCGATTATTTTAAAGCAAGCAAAGCCAGTGATTCGGGAATCGGTTCATCCGTTTCTGTTAGATGTTCCCACAAAAAAAGACGCCTCAACATTATGCTCCTACGCGATGGCATACTTATAAGACATAGTTTCTTCCCGGAGGGGGTGGGATACTGTGGATACGGACATGTCGGTGGCTTCAAGATTTTTGGGAAAGAATTCAGGGGAGGTTACTCCCTCAAGAAAGAGATTTGTTAGATGCCCCCTTCTCCCAACAGGAACTGTTTATGGCGGTAAAACGAATGGCAAGAGGGAAATGCCCGGGTTTGGATGGGCTCCCATTGGAATTGTACCTGGTATGCTGGGACTCGTTGGGTCCATTTCTAACTCAGATATTTAACCAAACTCTCAGGTCCGGTTCGTTACCAAAAGCATGGCTTAAGGGGGTTATTTCTTTGCTCTATAAGAAGGGGGATAAGAGAGAGGTAAAAAACTATCGCCCTATATCGTTACTCAATGTAGCATACAAGATTTTGGCAAAAGCCCTGGCTATCAGACTAGCCACTTTTTTGGCGAAGTGATTCCCATAGAGGAGCCAGAGGAAGGCAAGGATATCCTGCTGTGCATTCTAAGGGCATTGGTGACTGCACTTGCAGCTGAACATGAAGGTCTTATCGTTTCGACGACCGGGTGGGGTGTGGCAGTAGAAGATCCCTTATCACGCCCGGGGTTGTGGGGGGAGGTAAAGGAGTATGACGGTTACCAGTAGGTACTTCAGTAGGGTGTCATATAGCGCCTTCAGGTATGTGGTTTCGTGAATCCTGTGTCGGAACTAATGGAGCGATCTCTTCGTCAATTAGCGTTCGTGTATCGGGCGTTTGAGAGCTGAACCGGCCTAATAATCACAAGCATATGTTTTCTCAGGTCGATGACTATCCTTACGAGGTGATTGGTTTTGTGTATGCGTATTTTCGTAGTCCACTTGAGGCGCAACATGCGCGCTGTTAGCGAAAAACTTTTTTCGAGGAAGGGATGGTTTTCAGACCCTTCGTGGGTGTGGGGTATGTACGTAAGGTTGTCCGTTCGCCTTGCGAGTGGTAATTTCGTGCTTATTTGCCCTTTTCAGGGGTACTAGTGCACTGGATCGTTCAGTCCTATCACTTGTTCGGTAGGTGTGTGCAGAAGAGGGAAGGAGTTGTATCAAGAACAACCTTTATTTGAACGTGCTATAAGGACTTGGATCTTTTTCTAAGACGGGTAGTGGGATATAGCTTTTTACAGGTGTGGTTAAGTCGAAATCATACCGCCGAGTTTTGCCAATCTTGTTTTGCGTAGCCCCACCCTTCATGTTTGTATGCTGGGCATTACGACTCGTGTGTACCATTGCTTGAGATATGTAGAGAAATTTGTGCATTCTAACATTGTGAATTTTCGATGTGTACTGGAGGTTATACTTCACTCAAGGCCTGATGTGTTTATCTTTATAGACAAAGGCATATTGCATGTACTAACCCTTTGAGCAAAAAAATATATATATGAAGTTAATACGAAAAAGCAAGGTCGATCTTCTATCCTAACAAATCTTTTCACAAGGCGCTTGTTGCATCAAGTAGAAATTAAGCATATACATATGACAAACCAACATGTGCGGTTTTATTGGCAAGAATGAAAGGACTTATACGTACCGCGGTACATAGTTCTTATAAGATCATGAGTTATTCAGAAGGGATTGTCCATACATTCTCGTGAAGAGATCTACTCCCGATAAGTATAGGCAGGCCAACCAGCGGGCAGACTTTACGTGCACGTTTCTTTACGCGAAAAACGGTTCTTAGAAGAAACACATTACTGAGTGTATTCTTACCATACAAGCAGAACATGCAACATGCCGTATCGGGAGACAATATATGAAGGACATAGCGGATTATTTAGGAATTGTTAGGCAAATTATATAGCGTGGTATTATCCCTAGCGAGCCATCTATCTGAGTGTAAGGTGTGCATGGAAGTTTTTAGCTAGCATGTTAGGAATTTTATCGTACAAAAAAGATATCCGTATGCATGCGTGTTAAGCACTGTGAATGCTGGGTATGTGTCCGTCGGTGATCGTGTTAGCAAATTAAGTCGAAAAGTAAGGAGATATATGTATTAGATATTAAAGATTGCATAGTTATACGAATTTAACAGTTTTTGACGAAGAAGGCCTCATACGTGCCTGTGTACCGGCGATGGGAGAGGAATTCTTTCAGTTTCGACAAAACAGTCATTTTGATCCAAGGTTTGTTACATCAGTAGGGCTACATACGTGTATATTTAGCTCACAACTTGACCTGTAACCTAAAGCACCAGCTCTATGTGAGTTTTAAGAATAATCTTCGTATCGAGGGAATAATTAATTAACACAATCTGCGAAATTCATAATTACGTCATTTATGGCGGATTCTGATCGTAGAAGAATGCGAGTACTAAATTTTAAGAACGTGATCATCCGTAAATGTCAACGTCTATACGGAAGCGAATTTTTTTTTTGGCTCCGACAGCAAGGTATTTCGACCGATGATAGTAACAGGAGCGCCAAGTACTCATGGCATAGAGGTAGAGATTGAGAGCGTCTACTGCAGTAATAAAACCGATTTAAAATAATCATCATTTCACGCATATCGTTGTCTGTTAATGATAGTAAAGTTGTAGCGTATATTGTACAAGTGGGTAGATGAGTCTTTTATTCATCATACATATATGTGTGTGGTGCGCTTTGTTTTCAATGATCCGTTGGTTGTATGATGTGGGGTGACGGTCGGGTGTGACCTTAACATTACAGTTGGGTATGCTCTGGTTAAGTTTTTATATTCGAGGGATCGAGGAACCAGGAAGTGGTTTAGGGTATCAAAAGATGGGGAAGCCGTAGGATCTATTACACAGGTTTTAGTTATGTTGTTTTGTTCATGAAATGGAACGCTTTGTCAGAAAAAATACTGTCAAAGTGATGTTACTTCTTCATGAGGAAAAAAAAAATAATAACCGTACAAACTAGAAGATTTCTTCAGTATTGGTGTAGGAGGCGTAGTCTAGTGAAGTTAACAATCTAAATGGTGGGGTGGGCAATGCACGGGGTCTCGAAGCGTTCAGCCGATTAGCCGAGTGCTATGAAGCCTGGGATTAGGACGCAAGGCGATTGTAAAAGCATGCCAGAGGAACTGACGAAGAGCATGTGCGTGTGTAAACGCCTATGTGTATCTTCTTCGAAGTAGGAGCACGTTCACATATTGGTGGTAGAGCAAATTATTTACTGTACATTAAAAGCGCAGGTACGTCTAGCTTTTACGTGATATTCCGCTATGCTGCAACTATGGCTGACAGCCCTTGTAAAGAACCTCTTGTGTATAAGGCTGCCAACGTGGAGGTAGGTTGAGCGGTGGTTGTGTGTCATATCGACACGCTTATATACAGTCAGAACAAAACGACTCCCCGATGCCGCGTCCCACTTGCAAGTGTTGTCCCGTCGCACACAGGCCACACGTCGAGATCAATCAACACCTTCTTGACTAAAAAAAGGAAAGGCTCTTGCGCCCCCTATCACAGTGTGATGGCTAAAAAGGAGGACATTGCTATATGACGATTACCACATCTAAGCACCTTGTCGCGCTCACCAAAGGCCGTTCGACGTGAAACGATCAAACAAGGAACCCTAGAAATCGAAGCACACAAACTTAAAATGAAAACTAAAATGACAATCCTAGCTGTCAAGTCCCACGTGCAAGCCCTGCCCCTGCTAACCGATGAGGCAAGATCAACCACGCTCGTCCAGTGAAGCATCGCCATCCCTGCCTAAGATAGACCAAGTCATAGGACGAGTTCAAACAGGATTCTCAAAAAATTAAAAAAAAACAAAAGACGAGTTCTAACAGGATTCTCAAAAAAAAATTAAAAAAAAACAAAAGGGGGGGAAAAAACGAGACCATTTAGTAGGTGTGAAAAAACGTAGCATCCCAACAGAAGGAAAAGGGGAAACTACTCCAGATTTCATGAGACAAGGCATTAGTTTTTTTAACTAGTGCAGGTATGAAGGCGCAATGTAGTAAGAGCGGATTCGAATAGCTCCCGCGGATATAGAGGCGAACAAAAGTATACAAATTCAAAGAACCATTCGTGTAAATGCGCGAGCTATTTAATTTAGATAGATCATGGGCAAGCTTTGTTCGTATGAGTATGTACGAAAAGAGGCGAGAGCATATATTGTTCGATCTTTACAAAACGATTCGCAATCAGAATGTATCTCTATCCTGTTGTCACCCTGGTAAGGCAGTAAGTGATATCCTATGCGTACGATGTTCGATCAGGGTTGTAGTGAGACGATGTGCTAGTAAAAAAAACAGAGGGCTGAGGAATGTGCAGGGCTTATGATGTTGGTGGATGGGGGTTGAGTGTGTATGGATTTATGTGGGGTTTTAACTGAATAGTTATATGTGTCGTAGGAGGTATGTGTGCGGGTATGGTTTTTGGTATGTTATAGATAGAGTGGTATGGTGATGGGAGATAT
>BFEA01000699.1:141514-152290 GCA_003427395.1 Chara braunii | reverse complement strand
GAGAGAGAGAGAGAGAGAGAGAGAGAGAGAGAGAGAGAGAGAGAGAGAGAGAGAAAGAGAGAGAGAGAGGGTCAATCAATCAATCAATCAAGCAAGCAATATCCTATCGGATTTGATAGGATCTTGGTTGATTGATTGATTGATTGATTGGTTGATTGATTGATTGATTGATTGATTTGATTGATTTGATCGATTGATTGATCAATCAAGAAATCAATCAATCAATCTATTTCTTTTTTCTTCTCAATTTCCTTCCTCCTCCTTTTTTTTTTTTTTTAATATTTCGACATCTTTAACTTCGACATCTGAGAGAGAGAAAGGGCGTCCGCGCGGCCAAGTCCGCGGCCGCAGACACGGTGGCGTGGCGTCGTTGAAGTCCGCGCGACATCATTCTTGGCCGCGTATTGTCGAAGTGCCTCGCAGTTGCAGCATACGAGGGACTATTTACGGCTCCACACGCGGGACAGGGCAGCCGGCACCGCTAGCCCCGCTTTGTACACTTGACCTTGGGAGACTGCAAACGACCGCCACACTTTATCATCATCGTTGTGGGGGGGGGGAACAGCCATTGGCGACAAAAGTGATGGGTGCATTGGGTGGTGCAGGTGGGTCGGGGGGCAATGATTTTATACGTGCGGGCCGATGCAGAGATGGACATACTGCGCAGCAAATCGAGAGTTTGGCGTTATGTGACGCAGGGTCAAATGATGGGGACGTGGGCAAAGAGGCATGGTGACAACAAGCTGCGCTGCAATTACTGCAAGGATGCAAGCACGTGTGCCAGGGCAACGTGTCGAAGGCAAAGCGCCACTTCACGCAATTGAAGAGGTGCGCGACAACACCAATGTCTGTGTATGTCGACATATGGAACGACACTAACTACGAGTTTGATGCACGCTACCACCGCGGCATCTTGACATACATGAAGAAGCACGGTATCCAGGATAGGTGAGCCGTTGACGACCTTCGAGGGAGTGCCAGAGGCAGGACGAGTGGCAGGGGGTCGCCACCACCAGAGTTTGATCCTGTAGATGAGGTGCAAAACTTCCTGGACGAGGAGGTTAGGCAAGCATAGGCCAGGGGTGGAGAGGAGGTTGGAGGCATGGGGACAGCACCAGATTTGCTGGGAGAGGACGTGGTTATGACTGAGCAAGGGAGTAGGGTTGCACAATATCATGAGGCGGGCACACGAGGGCGAGGGGGGAAGAGGGTAGCCGTGAGTGGAGATGAAGGTCTGCCGCAAGCGGGCAAGAGAGAGGCAATCCAGATTGGATGAGGTGTACGATCCGGATGGCGGACCGCCTTCAGGAACTCCTTTCTACAGTGGGTATACGATGTCGGTATCCCGTTTGCGGCATTAAGGAGGCAGTCTTGGACTCTTGGCTTCAGCACAAGAAGCAGATGGCCGCTATGCCTCACGGAATGTGGGGTGTGTATCCATCGTTCAAGGAGATTGGTGGGTCGGGTATTGTTGATCAGCGAGGGAAGGTTGCCGCGATGTTGAGTGAGGTCCGTGCGTCGTTTGAGTCGGTTGGGGCCACGATTTTGATAGACGGTAGGCAATCGAGAGATGCTAGCCCGATAGTGAACTTCCTTGCAGCGGCCAAGCGCGGTGCCCTTTTGTATGCCACTGTATGCCGCAGTGGATCAGTACCTGAGACGACACAGATCGTCCTCAGGAGGTGGAGGGTCAATTTTTGGTCTTTCCCTCCGAAGGATGTGTTGGCCATTTGCACCAAATTGCACGGACTCTGCGTCCAACTATACATCAGTCGCAAAGCTCCTCGCAAAGGACGCTGATCCCCTGATTTGTCATATCGCTTGGCTCCCGTGTTCGACCGATGTATGCTACTTGATGTTGTCTAACGTGGGGATACGGGTTCCTTGGGTCACGGACACCATATTTTGAGTTTGGGCGTTGGTGCGATTTATTAAATCGCACGGTTCGGCTTATCACCTTTTCAGGACGAAGAGTCGTCGCCGATTGCTTGTGCACCCCGTGGACACGCGATTCACTTCCGTTTTTTTTATGTTTGTGTGTTTGCTCGCCAAACGTAATGCCTTGGAGAGCATGCTTCATAACGGTGAGTGGGACAGGATCCCATGGGAGCCGAGGTTGTGTGCACAGACTCTATGGGTTCGACAACTCATCTGGTGAGCCGATTTCTGGCGCAACGTCACATTCGTTGTCGCCGTCATGACCCCAGTCCACCAGTTGTTGAGGAGATTGGACAGGGGTGGCATGATCATCTCTATGGTGTACTCGTGGTCTCAGGAAATGGTACGGCAGGTGGCAGCTGCCCCTGAGGTGCCCGCTTACATGCTGGTGCCGTGCGTGGAGGCGGTCCAGATCCGCACAATGCATATGTTTGAGCCTGCGCACGTTGTGGCGCACCTGCTCAACGCCCACTGACGTTCGCTCCGTTACTACGAGTTCGTCTACAAGACAACTGAGGACCTCGAGGTGGTCACCGAGTGTGACTCGTTCCTATTAGCGCAGATAGGCGATGATCGGGCGGGGGATACATATTTGTGGGTGCGTGAGCAGATGTAGTCGTTCCACACTCGGATCGGGCACACGACCGACACGGTGATGAGAGGCGGATGCTTCTTCCTTCGGATCACATGACAACCTTGGCGGAGGTGCAGCCGGAGGAGTACACCTACCCTCAGGACAACGACGACTTGGATGTGTAGGAGGAGCCCGCTCCAGAGGATTGGGGAGCCAGACCTCAGTCAACAGTGCCGACAGAGGAGATCCGTGAGGAGTTTCCAGCAGCACAGTTCTCGTCGGCCAGCAGACGTTGCTGAGGTATTTGGTGCCAGAGCCGTGATACTCCATCCTTACGACTACGTGCCTCCACCGCCAGCAGAGACGGTGCAGTCGCCGGGGGCACGGGACAACGGGGACGCCGCGCCCGATGACGAGGCATAGAACGACCCTGAGGATTTGACGTTGGGTGTAGATAAGAGTGTTGAGAGACTCTACTACACGTACGGCGGTGGACCAAACAGATTTCAACCACGCTGCACCGTCATCTGGGAGGGCGACGACCATTCTGTCCCCACTACGGATATAGGGTTGGACCGAGGAGAGTGAGGTGGTTCAGACGACGCAAGGGGTGCTTCTTCTTCAGGGGTTCGTCATAGGCACACGACTGGGGCGGATAGCATGGATGACGACGCCAGCGACGAGGACGAGGAGCCGTTGGTGGATCGCAGAGCACGCTTGGCACGCGAGGCAGCACCTGCCGCCGCTAAGGGCCTCAGGAGATCGGAGAGGCTGCAGGCGAAGAACACCACGCCTTCAGGACATAGACGAGAGGTGTCGGACCATGTGGAGGACATCACAACTGACTCAACTGAGGCACATTTGGGGAGCCAGCGTACACCCACCTCAGGACCTCGAGGTGACAGGGACCAGACCGAGCTCCGCACGAGTGACTTTCATGGGCACAGGCACGGACTTTCGAACACCGGTGTTCGAGGAGTGTCGCACGGGGGAGGGAGAGTGGGGGATGACACCGAGCATCGTCCTATGGAGGGTGCTAGAGTGGAGTCCACAGAGGAGCTCCATGCCCGCTTGGATCGAGAGGAGGAGCAGCGGCCGGAGAAATTGCAGAGAGAGTGGGAGGGTAGACAGGAGTACATGGAGGATAAGCATCGTATTCGGGACTTGGAGACCAGTGCTGTAGTTCCTGATGCGGGCAGGGTCGAGCATCAGGTCCGTACAGATCCGCCTGCATTTGTTGCCGACGCGTCGACACCGGACACACACACACCGTTGCTGTCACCCGAGGTCAGTGTCGATTCCGTCTCCGCAATGGGAGGAGATGGTGGTGCGTCCGAGTATGGAGTCCCGGTCGTGTCCAACGTCATAGTTGGACTTTATGTGGTGTACACATTGCAGCTTGATCCTCCACTCAGTCGTGAGCCACTTGACATGGAGGGCGATTCCGGCGGGATGGAGGAAGGCACAGGGGCCGATGCGGAGGGCGACGACGAGGACGGTGATGCAGGGCGTCCTGCACGTGCGCACAGTGCCGGTTCTGGTCGATCGTCATAGGGGCCGATGTCGTTGGCGTTAGTGTTGCGAGATCCTTCACCGGTGGCGCACGAGGTTCCATCAACTTCCGTGGAGGAAGGCCGAGGTGTGGTTGAGGAGGGGGAGGCTGGTACAGCAAATGACCATTACGACCCCAGAGCAGATCTGGAGGAGGGGCAGATTACACGGGGCCTACTCGATCCATACGCGTTGTACCGTGTGCTAGTGGAGGATCGGATCAGCGAAGGACCAGCAGGATCTCATGGGGTTGGAGTTCGCTCGCCTCCGCTTTACACACCTTTGAGACCTCTGTATTATGGCTCCCCTGCGAGCTTGGAGCGCGAGCGGCAACAGACAGAGTCTGTTAGAGCGGCGGCTTCGGGTGCACGGACGACTCGCATGACCATGAGTATACGACCTCCACCGACTACGCTCGACGGTACACCGCCATCTTTCACGGGTAGTGTTGCTGGCAGAGGCCACATGTCGTCGTCGTCGTTGCCTCGCCTCGACAAACAGCAGTCGCTCCACTGTCCGTGGTCCACAGTGCGACGGGTGGATGATGGTGTGAGGGAGGATTTCGCTGCACAACACGGACGATTGAGGGAGGAGCGGCAAGGCGCACCAAGTATCGGGACAACTTATCGCATTCTCAAAGAGCCCATATATCATGCGCATAGAGACCTACTTTTCGGTTGACACTGGGTCGCGCCTGCGATGTACACTTCTGGAGAGGACGGTGTGTCGACGCCTCGTGGAGAGCGACACCACAGCAGCATTAACGAGTTAGAGTCCCGTGTTGCTATGGAGGAGGCACGATTAAGGGAGTTGCACGCCGAGCACGATAGGGAGTGCGTGAGGATGGGGCGACACGTGCATCAGAGGCCGACATAGAGGAGGAGCTCATCGAGGTTGTCAGGCGCAGGGAGAGGCAGTCGAGATTGGCCGAGGTTGGGACATGTGCGACATGGGGCCGACGAGCGAGTGTTGCACGACATAGTCGTTCATCTAGTGGAGCAGGCAGAGACCGGGGGCAATATAGTAGACATCATGTCGTGCTTATTAGGATGTTTCCCATGTTTTGGTGTCTGGTTCACAGTCGTTTTCTAAGTTTCTCATATGTACGTTAGTTTTGACGTTCTTTATGTATGTTGTTTTTCTCGTTCCTACGACTCGTGTGTAGTGGTGACCTTAGACGGTGTGTGTGGTAGGGTTTTTATGTTTTCGTTTTCATGAGACATGTGTACTAGTGACAACTGTTGTGTACAGTTTTTCGCATCAAGACAACGTTTGTGTATATGGAGAGTTTGCAGTTTGTTATGTATGTGGATAGGACTCACAACAGTTCGACTCATACATCAGTTGTTCTTGTTTTCCCTCCTCGTTATTTGATTGTGTTCTATGAGTCCACAACTCACATTATCTCAGATGTACATCTTTGGTTCATATTTCCTATGAATTTTTGCCCTTTTTCTCACTCTCTCTGAACGTGGTGTGTTTTACTGAATGCATGATCTCACGGTCTTATTGAGCATGATGCATCGTTTCATAATGTGTGAACTCTGACACTTGCAACAGTTGACCTCTATGATATGTTGTGAAACCATTAGTTTATGTTCACGCAATTGCGGTATTAAAAATATCTCAATGTCTTTTACTTGGCTGTGTGTGTTAATTCCTGTTAACTTTATGTTAAAGCCCCCCACACAATCCACAAAACCCCGCACTGAAACTGTGTGCAACAAGAAGAAGGAAAATCGTCATCACCCCCAACCACCAAACATAATCACAATCCCCTAAGACACTACAAACCGTGCACACCAAACAACCCCAAATGCCAGCACCCAAAGACGATACCCTACGCCCCCCCAGAGGGCCCAAATAAGTTGAAACAACCCACCAATTTCGGACCCCAAACCATTAACCACCCCAACACTGCCAAACCCTGCTAAAACATTAACCCCTCCCCCCCCCACCCCCCCCCCCCAATTTTTTTTTTTTTTTTGCCGAACACGCACCTCACCACGTATCACACACCCCCACTTTGAAAAATCCACCAAATGTGGAGTTTTTTTTTCGTTTTCTCACCATCAAAGGGGGTGGAAATCGACCCCCCCCCAAAATTATTATTTTGTAGTTTTTTTGGGTTCGTGGTCATAGGGACGCTTATGCGCAGCCGAACCCCATACACTGATTTCCAAAACCACCTCCCTATCGGCCGCCACGGCGCCGCACGGCCAGGTGGCTGCACGGACGCGTCCGCGGGGTCGCGGCCTTGTCTGCGGCTGCGGACTTGGCCGCTCTTGGCCGGCTCCGACGGGGATTCGTAGGTTTTCTTCGAACCGTCGTGGTAGCTGATTCCTCACCCACGGACTAATCCTCGGACCTCCATGTGGTGTGGTTGCTTGACGAGTTCGCCGACATCTTCGAGTCCCCTACCGATGTGGTGCTGGATCGACCGATCTCCCATGACTCCCATGAGTTCATTCTTGAGGCCGTTGTCGTACCTCCGAAAGAATATATCTATCGTATGATCGAGGAAGAGCTCGCGGTTCTCCGCGTGCAACTCGATGCTTTGTTGGACAAGGTCGGGATCCACCCTAGTAGCTCACCATATGGTGCACCATTTCTCTTCGTACGGAAGAAGAACAAAAATTTTGCTTGTGCATCGCTATGAAACCGGTTGAGCGTGGGTGAGCGCGAGCACGCACACTTAAAGACCCCTCTGCCGCGCTCAAACGCGCCCAAAGCGTTTTAAGGCGTGCGCGCTCGTCAAAAAAAGTGTGCGCACGCATCATGGGGTTGCGCGAAGGCAGGGGATGTCGTGGGGGCGGTTGCGCAGAAGAAATAATTTGTGTGATTGGGGGTGGATTCTTTTTTTTCGGGGGGGGGCTAGGGGGCTGGGGGGCTGGGTGGGGAAGGTGGTGCATCTTTCTCTCTCTGTGTGTATAAATGTGTGTGTGTGTGTCTATGTGTGTGTTTGTGTCTGCGTGTGTGGCACTACGCGTGTGTGTGTGTGTTCAAGTGTGTCTGTGGGCAGGCCCGGCCTGGGCGGGGTCTGTGAGTGTTTTTTTTCTCATTTTTATGTTTTTTATTTTTTATATATACAAACTTAGAAACAATACAATAAAAAATATGGGGTCGTAGATCTCCAAAATATTTAGAAGACTATAGTTTTTAGTATTTATTTTGTTAAATTGTTGCCTGCAAAAAAATCTCTTTGAAAAATAGAATAACCCAGCCGATTCATGTTTTTTTTTTTTTTTCTTTTATGTTTTTTTTTTTTAAATAAAGAAAAAATTAAAAAAATAAAATAAAAACATAGAGTTGTAAATATCAAAAATATTTACAACCCTGTATTTTTTGTTTTTTTTTTGCTCATTATTTTTTAGGAAAACAAGATTTTCGCACGCCCACTCAAAACTCGCTAAGGGCTTTTGAGCGTGGGATTAAGCGGAGCTAAAAAATTTGAGTTTCGACCCTACACTCAATCAGCGAGCGGTAACGCAAGTGCATCAACTATCGTAAACTCTGGGCGGAGCGAAATATTTTTCAAAGTTGGATTTAAGGTTGGGCTATCCTTAGATTTGGATACGCCCGCAAGATCGCTACAAATCCGTGTTCAAGACGCGGTACAAGCATTTTGAGTGGGTGGTCATGCCTTTTGTCCTCACCATTGCCCCGACGACTTTTCAAGCAGCGATGACCAACTTGAACGAGTTCCTCGCAATGTTGGACCGGTTTGTGCTGGTCTACTTGGACAAGTTGGACGACATTCGTGCACTCGATTGACGACGCACGAAAGAAAGAGTTATTAACCTTCATACACGCGCTTAAGCGGTGACGACATTTTATTCTCGGTCGATGTCAATTCTGATGGATAACGGATAACAATCCGTTGGTCTTCTATAAGACCCAAGACACAATCACCATCGCCCGTTGGATGACTTTCATCGTCTAATTTCACTTCTTCCCCGATCACATTTCAGGAAAGTCGAACCGTTTTGTGGATGCTCTTTTACAACGTCTAGACCATTGTACCGCAATCTACTCGACTTTCGAGATTGATGACAACTTGCGGGACATCTTTAATCACGGCTACAAAGCCAACCTCGAGTTTCGTCACAAGGAATTCTTCGTCTTCAAATTCGGCGCCATCGCACTATTAGATCCAAGACGGATATTTTTTTGTCCACTCGTGGGGGAAGAATCTTCTTTGCATGTCAAGTGACCCACACTTGTGTACGTGGCCTCTTAGCGAGTTCCACGACGCTCCTGCCACCGGAAATTTTGGACTCTTTTGGAGTTAATCGTACGATTGGTCGATTTCGTGAGCGCTTTTGGTGATCACTAACCCGTCCTTCTCGGTGACCTCACAGGCTATTGCGAAAAATGTGAGGTTCACAGACGTTGCAAATCCCACAATCATCGTCCGTATGGTGAGTTGCGACCATTACTGGTCCCCTTGCCATGTAGGGAAGTGATTGTCATGGACATCACCGGGTCGTTCCCAAGCACAAGACGAGTGTGGATGAGATCCTCACGATGGTCGATCGACTCACCAAGTTTGCCATGTTTTTGCCTTGTCGCTATCACGCCTGGGCACCGGACTTGGCCGAGGTTCCTTATGCCGGTTGGATTTGTACCAAGGGTTACCCCAAAGAGATCGCTTGTGACCGCAACACTCGGTTCATAGCCGATTTTTGGTTAGCGTTCATCAAACGATGGGGCTCATCTCTCAAACCGTGTTCGGCTTGCCACCCCCAAACCGATGGCCAAAGGGAGAGGTCACATTAAACTGCTCAGGTTCTTTTTCGCACCCTCATTTGTTCCCACCAAAAGGATTGGATTGAACGGCAATCGAATATCGAGTTGGCATACGACTCGTCCATTCATCCGGCTGTCAGGATGTCTCCCTTGGAATTCGAGCATGGCTCGCCAATCACGTCTCCGTTGGACATGATTATCCCACGGGCGGCCTGGAGCGAAGACCACCTTCTCCTCATTCGTCAGATGCAAGATCTTTTTGTTAAGGCACGTGACCAGATGTCAAAGACGCAGCGACGTATGAGCCACAAGGCCAATTGCCAGCGTCTTGCTTGTCCATTCCACGCCGGCGACCTCGTTTGGGTCTCTGTTCCAGAATTCAGCCTCGAACAAGATACCTCTCGCAAGCTCTTTCCGAAATGGATGGGGCCTTGGCCCAGTGGCCCACTCTGGCACCCGTTGGGGATGCACCTGACCTTCTTTTGTCATTCAGGTGCCCACCAACTTGCCGATCTACCCGGTCTTTCATTGTTCTAAGTTAGCTCTGTTCGTTTCAAAGGAACACGATGACTTTCCCGGACGACGATCGCAAGACCCGCCCTCCATGGACAATTTTCAGGTGGTTGGCAACATTATCTCCCAGTGACACTACGTCAACTGACCGACATAGTACTTCGTACATCGTTCCTATTGCAGCCAAAAGGCTCACCGTTGGTTGACCCGTGCGGAACTTCAGGCAACAGCCGCAATGTTCTCACACGTTGCGAATGCAAGTTACATGGCAAGGCAAGACCTTCGGCACTCACGTCCAGGTTCCACCATCAGATCGCCAGCTTCTCCGTCGACCCGGCTTGACTTCATAAGGAGAAGGGGGTGTCACATATTGAGCCTGCACACAGGCCCCGTTTCAGGGGCCCGACGTTTGCTCAGGGCCCCCCAGGCCGCACGTCTTCAAACGCGCGCCCTGGAGGTTCTTAGGCCGTAGGTAGCAATTTCAGGCAACATTTATTTATTTATTTATTTGTTTGTTTTTTTTTGTCTTTTCGGACGTCGTTTTGGACTTATGGTTTGTCCGACCAGACCTTCAGTTTGTTCGAACCAAGACCGCATCTTGATTTGATTGTGCAATCGAATCGATTATGTAATTGCATCACGGAAGTTGGAGGGGGGGAAACCTGAAAAAATATATGTTGTGCAACATCTCCATACAACAAATCATTGTTTGAGCACCATCACAAAATTCTTATTAAACATGTGGTAGGAAGTTAAAAACATAAAAACTAAAAAAAAAAACTAGATAAAAAAAATTACATCCTATGACTCCTATCCAAGTTGTTCTTTTTTCATTTTATATTCTTTTTCCTTGTTCTGAATAAGAATTTCGTGAAGGTGCTCCGACAAATGTTTCTTGTACGTAGATGCTACACAACATATATTGTTTTCATATTTTTTGGAGGTTTGTTTTTTCCCCCCGCTTGCGTCATGCGATTCTGAAATCTATTCGATTACGTAATTGATTTGATTTCGAAATCGAATCGATTACATAATCAATTTGATTTTGGAAGCGAATTGCAGAGGGCCAGATGCAGCTAGGTGGGACTAATCAATCAAATTGAATCAATGAATTAATGAATCAATGTATCAATGAATCAATTAATCAATGAATCAATGAATCAATCACGTATGAGCTATGAATCCCCCTCGGCGGCAGCCAAGCGTGGCCAGTCCGCCGACCCAGTGGACGCGTCCGCGCGGATGCGCGGCTTTGACGCCACGTGGCATCCAGAGGGGAAGGGGGTTGGGGATTCGGGAAGCGCCATGGGGCGGCGCAACCCCGTCCCCACCCCCTCACACAAAAAAAAGGAAAAAAAACCAATTTTTAATTGGGGGGGTTGGGCTATATTACGAGGAGAAATGAAGAAAAAAAAATGAACGTTTTTTTTTTTTTTTTTTTCCGTTGATTG
>BFEA01000699.1:122126-137706 GCA_003427395.1 Chara braunii | reverse complement strand
TGCATCTCTTGAGTGGTAGAGAGAGGCCCGGAAAACTTGTGAAAAGAGAGAAAGGCGATGAATGAAGAATACAGAGGGAAGGTAGAGTTTTGGGCTGTGAGACTCAGAAGCTGTGCATCTCTTGAGTGGTAGAGAGAGGCCCGGAAAACTTGTGAAAAGAGAGAAAGGTGATGAATGAAGAATACAGAGGGATTCCCGGCCTCATCCTTCGAAGTTATAATGAAATGTTGAGTTCTCCGAAAAAAAAAAAAAAAAAAAAAAAAACCAGAGGGAAGGTAGAGTTTTGGGCTGAGAGACTCAGAAGCTAAACCGGCTGATGCTGCCGGGTTAACTGGCCTCGTGACAAATGTGTTCTTTGGAATTTAAACAAAAAACAAAAAAGAGAGAAAGGGCGTCGCCACACCACTCTCGAAATGTGAAAAAGACAAAAATGTGGCGGTCACATCTGGTCATGTTCTAGCCGGAAGTTCATTCTCATTTGTCACATTTCGAGAATGGTGTGGCGATGCCCAAAGAACTGCCTGTTTTTCAGACAGCTCATGGGTGTATCAACTGAGATAGTTCGCTAGGAGTTGTGGCTATTGGGCCCAATAATGCATTGGAGAAGGACAACCTCCGTCGGTCTCGGCACCGATTATGGCTGGAATGGTGGTCAGATTCATCAGAGGCAAGTCCTACTGGAATATTCCCTCACTCGAGTCTTGCGGGGCATGGCTCCTACGTTGAACCAAATTCCCGTCTCTTTTCTTTTTTTCTTGTTTTTTTTTTGTTTTTTTTTCTTCTTGTTTTTTTTTGAAAGGAACTTCCCGTCCAAACCGTGTGGACTTCTAGAGGCACTTCACAAATGACAAGGCTCCCTGGTTGAAACAAGCGGACGTCTTTTAGCCCCTCGCCTCACCGAATGTGATAAGGACAAAACATATAACGGGCGCATGTTTCCATGTTCTCGCGTAAGATACATTTGCCATTTGGTGAGTAGTGCGCCGAGGCGCTAAACCGTGTGGACTTCTAGAGCCGAGGAAAGCAGGGAACTTGGACTACCGTCTTCAGCCGAATAGAACGCCCGGTCATTATAACTGTATTTTTTTGGGCCAACTATCAGTCCCAGACACAGCGATGATTTACAGGGAGCTCTATCGGGTGAAGACGGTAGGGCCTATCGTCGGATACCACGGGGTGTCTGAAGCTCAGTGCTGAGCAGGAAATCCGGATCGTATATAAAGCCCAGATCCGCCACAGAGAGCAGCAAGCAGCTTGCGCAGGTGCTGCAGCTGACGGACGAGCTACTCTCGAACGGCCGAACAGACAAGCTTAGCCCTCAGCCCTGCTGCAGGCGGCGGAGCGGCGGAGCCTATCTCTTACGGCCGGGAAAGGATTCTCCACCCTCCTGTTCCCTCTTCTATCTCTGAAGATGTCCAGCCTTTACTGCAAGAGAGCTCTTGCTCAAGTTGCTCTTCTTCTTGATTGAATTTCCCACTGACGTCATCTCCATGAGAAGAGGAGTCGTCGCCCCCATTCGGCACCCACCCACCGGTCCCCAAACTGGCTTTGATCTGCTGTCCATGATCCCTACGGTGATCATCAGCCCAGCGCCCAAGTGACGCCTGAGCTGCTCAGCTGTCGACGACATGAAGTGGTTGTGATTCTCGTGAGAGCAACGGATATGCGAAATTAATATTGCAATTGGTCGATCAGAAACAAACGGGGAAGACCGATTTGTTGTCGGTGAGGACTCCGGAGTCTGAGGACGAGATCAGACCGTGCGAGCGTGATCACCCCTCCTCTTCACTATACAAGGGCTGCATTCACTTCTACGGCTCGACTGAGAAACAGACCGGTTGTAGGTCTGGCGGATCACAGGTGGGGAGGGTCCCTGGACAGATTGCTCTCTCTCCACTTGTCAGTCGGACCTGCAACTACGCCGCACTCCACAGACAGTGCGTGACTTCTGACACGCGGGGTCTCAAGCCTCGGAGACATCGTGCGGCACAAGCCTCAGAGACTGCTACCTCGGGCGCCCCACAGAAACACACACACACACACACACACACACACACACACACACACACACACACACACACACACACACACANAAAAAAAAAAAAAAAAGAACAAGTAACTGTCAAAAAAAAAACAGAAGAAAAAGAATAAGCAACGGTCAGAATAAGCACCTGCGTTCGAGGGTTCATTTGATTTGAAATTCTTTTTTTTTCTTCCGAAATTAATTTAAAATTAATTATAGAAAACTGCCACATAACAGATCGGCAGGGACTCCAGATGCCCGAGGGTGTCATTTATGTGACATTTGGCTGCAGATCTTCTCACTGACAGGCGTTCACAGACAATCCTACCCTGGGCAGGCCTCTTCATCGCGCCCTTTGGGGAATGGATGACATTTGGCGGCTGAAGTGTGCGTTGAAGAGGGGTCTTGTATATACTAGGTGCTGGCTGAGGTTGCCGTTAAAGTGTCATTTACGTGAAAAAAAAACTCGAATAAGACCAAAACAAAGTGTCATTTCTGTGTAATGAATTGATGATCTCGGACAGGATAACGGGCCCGGTCTTCAGCACGGGGGTCTAATCATGCAAGGGAGGACTCAAAGGAACCAAGCATCTACTAAATTAAATGCCATTGTGCACACTAGAACGACCTATCATTAAATCTGTATTTGCAGTCACTTTCAGCCTAGATACTTTCAGCAAGAATGGTAGGGCGTTCTATCGGAATCAAAAAGACGGTACTAGTGTCATTATGGCTCAGATTTGGGGGGCCACGGGATGGTCGTATCTTTCCAAAAGTTGAGGGCTGGCCACTGGCCAGTGGAGAAGATGACTCAAGTTCTGGGATCGTTTTCAAACCCCTCTCCTCGCCCTGCACCCCCTCCCTCCCCCCACCCTCTCCCACTGAAAAAGAAAAGAGGAAGAAGAAGAAGAAGGAAAAGAAGACGAAGAAGCAAACTTTCAAGTAAAAGACAGCGATTGAGACGTTAGTAATTAATTTCGTTTCATTTTCTTCGTTGGGTTGCATACACGGCCTTCACAAGGAGGCAAATGTATAATCAAATCAAATCAAATCAAATCGAAAGTAAGGAGAAATATAAATGAAAAAAAAAAGTCTAAGGTTTGGAGAGAGAGAGAGAGAGAGAGAGAGAGGTTTTAGTTGATGTGTTTGTATCGGATTGACATCATATAGACCTGATTGAGAAGAAGATCTTACGGGAAAAGGATTGACTGAATGAAGGACTGGTTGAGCATTGAAGGATGATAGTGGTGGGTAGGTTCTCATTTCCCTCCCTCACTGCAAAAGGAGTACCACCACCCTTTGATGGTGATTATGCCACGTGTCATGTCCGGAGGGGGGCTGGTTTGTAGCTTGCCAATTGGACCAGACATGGTCTCTTCTCTGCTAAGCCTTTCTCTCCCTCCCTCCGTAGCCTTACAGCGTTACCGATGCTAAATTAAATGTCCCCTGACGACTCCTTCCTGCTGATGAAGGCTGAAATGCGGCACAGGGACGCCACCAGCTTCGCTCTTCTACGCCTTCTTGCGATTGCCCTTTCAAGTTTCAAGGGCAAACTGCAGATATACGGGCTCAGAGAAAAATTGTAGTAAGAACACCGGTCTGCCCGTGTATTGTGACAAATACGCCTTCCTAATTGCAAATAAACTGTTTTCCTAAAATTTCCAAGAAGATTTTAAATTATGGGGAGGTTCTTTCTTTCACGGCAAATACATGGGAGTGTCAGGAGGTACACTTTTGCAACAGAGGACCCGCCTGCCTGCCGCCTGCCTTGGAGTGCTCGCCTCCGGCCAGGCGCACCAGGTCTCTGTCACGAAAGGAGGTACTGCCCACGGGGACCCGTAAATCTGCCTTGAAACTTTGGGGAAAAGGTATTTCTGCAGCTTGCCAGGTAGATTTGTGGCCATCCAGGGGTGGACCAGTACACTTGGGGAAAAGTCATAAAACCTCCCAGCACAAAACCTTTGTATCCATTTCCCCCCAAAAGAGAAAAGAGTGCGCCGCAGGTCCCAAAATGGCTTCTGGTGTCATTTTTGCACCCTGGCTGGGCCCGCAACGGCCGCTGTGTAAACGTGGTGGGAAAGTGTTTTGCAGGGTGCAAAAATGACCCCTAAAGTGATTTTGGGGTCTGGCTATGTGACACCCGCGGCCTAGGCCCCGGGCAATTCGGCCACTGCGGCCGAAAAAGTCGGCCGCGGCCGATGAGGCCCAGTCCGCGGCCTGGTTTTTCAATAAATTGTTTTTAACCCTAAAGATACGTAAAATATATACATATATAGGGTCACCAGCCCGTACGTACAGGCTCACCAGCCCGTACGTACGGAGGTCCCCGGGCAGACCTCCGTACGTACGGGCGTTTGGGGTCCCGTATGGGGTCCGAACCCGACGGCGTTCGGCCCCCGCCAAAACATATTTCGGGCTCTAAAAATAATTATTTTTTTTGTGAGTTCTCTATGACGTGAGGTACATGCCTGTAAATTTTCAAGTCATTTGGCTAAGCCAAATAAGAATTAAAAATCACCAAAGATGGCGGTGTCAAAACGTGCTCGCCCAGTGGCATGTATTTTTTCACTTTTTACTTTTTGTTTTCACTTTAGTTCAGGGTCTAAACAATTTTATTACTTTTTGAAACTTTTTTAGTGGGTTTTGTATTATGTGAAGTACACATTCTAGATGTGTATAAGAGACAGGAGAGAGAGAGAGAGAGAGAGAGAGAGAGAGAGAGAGAGAGAGAGATGGAATCGTGCTCGGCGAACTTGGCCCGTTATGAGAGGCCGCTGTCTGCTCAGGAACATCAAGCTCGATCGACGGTATTTCGAAGCTCCGGACTGCGGGAGCAGGATTACGGCGTGATCTTCGTCCAGCATCCGAGTCAGGCAATGGCTGTTATCGGAGAGGTTTATCCGTTTAGTGCGCAGACAATGTGCTTAAATTGTTTGGGAGGGGAGGAGGAGCCAATCCAGGACGCAGCGAGAAGGGCAGGTGCGAAGCTGATCTCTGCGCCCCGAACGTGGTTGGATCTGCGGATCCCAGGCTCTCAGCTGAGTCTCAACATCCGCAAGAGCGGGGGACGGAGTTCCACAAGAGAAGGGACAGCGAACAGGGGTCTCTTCGCCTTCCCGGCGACCGCAACGTCCGTTGGTGCCACCGGACCCAATGGGACTGCAGCACGGTACTCTCTTCACTGGGTGTCTGAAGCGCGCCGAAACGGGTTTCTCGTACTGCTTGACACATCAGCTATCATCATCGGCAGAGAGTCCATCGCTCTCTCGACACATCGGCCAGATTTCGTTCTGTGTTCCGTGGCTCCTCCCACCGCCTATACCCGCTACTACTGTTTGCTGTTCCGAAGAGGCGCTTGACCAGCTGAAGTACAACGGATTGCATCCACTAGCCCGCTACTACACTGGAATGACAACCTATCCACTAGCCCGCTAGTACACTGGAATGACAACCTTACCACTCACTGATGGGTTGGGCCCATCTCGATGTACGTCGGATTGCTGAATGAATTTCTGCAGGTGGACTGCGTTGCTGCTTGGAACAACCCTGACGTCCTTAGAGCCTCGTTCCACACTACTAGAGAACTCTTGAGTTTCAAGTGCGCCCCCTAATCACAGAATCGTGATTAATTTACACTTCGCCGCCTCCTCCTTCCATGTGCACTAGAGGCCGCCCTTGAAAAGCGGCACTTGAAACAAAAGGACCCCTGGCTCCCCGTTGTGCGTATACCTCCTGGCGGCCATGCTATCCAGTAGGCTAGCACCAGGCCGAAAAGATGTCCGCCTGTGGCCCGGTGTTTGGGACTCAAGGGACCGGCCTGGGGCGGGGGTGAGGTGCAAGCACGTGCAGGCAGGGCTTTGGAATTCAAAGTTTTGATCGGCATAGTGTGGCGCCCCACGACGTCTATAATTGGCACACCCTCCGAGGTGAACATGGGTCTGTGTGTACTCCGACGCGTGCATGTGTGTTGGACGGTGCAGTTTTTCTTCGCCAACAGCTGTTTGCTGTCGCTTTGGCTTGTGGATACTGCCATCTCCGAGGTGGACATAGGTCCTTGTGTGCATGTGTGTGCTACTTCATGGAGGACGTGGAGTTTGCCGCCATCTCTGTGGACGGCTCTGCATGCGTGTGTACTCCAACTGGCCTCCGCAATCCACAGCCACCACAATCCACAGTTCCACAGGTGGCACCCGGTACCGCCACCGGTAGCTGTTGCTGGCCGGTTGCTGGCTATACAGAGAGAAGGACCGGCCATGAACCAGGAACGCGCGGCATTTAAAAAACATAAAATAATTAACCCGTTCCATG
Organism: Chara braunii; assembly: GCA_003427395.1. Taxonomy (NCBI): domain Eukaryota; kingdom Viridiplantae; phylum Streptophyta; class Charophyceae; order Charales; family Characeae; genus Chara; species Chara braunii. The sequence goes on along the minus strand of BFEA01000699.1, from coordinate 131,375 downwards.
GTTGAATCCCAAGGCCCGCTCTTGAACTCAAGGCACCTCAGGGGAGGTGGGGATTTTGGCTGGGCTGCACTTGGGATGCTAAATGTGAAAACAAAAAGCCAATTCTCGAGGGGGGCTGGAAAGACGATTTTTCCCGACCCACTTGAAGTGAAGTGGTGTGGAACAAGGCCCTTCGAGAGTGCGCGCTATGACATGCAGCAATAGCGCGGACTCCTATTCCGTCACTACCTTCCACAAGAGAATCCCGACCGCAAGGCACATCGGGAATTGAGCGGCAGGCAAAGTAGGAGTTGGTGGCGACAGAGAGAATGCAGCAGCATCAGCTGCAGGCGCAGCAGGAGCAGTATGCCGGTATCAGTAGTGAGGGCAGGAGGGGCGGGTGGCCAGTACGTCGGATTGGTGAATGACTTTCTACAATCAGACCGCGTTGCTTCTTTGATGAGAAAAAAGTCGTCGGCAATCGCAGGCAGCCACGGGCAGCAATCGCGGACTCCGGTCCCGTGGCGACCTTGCACAAGAGAATCTCGACTGCAAGGTACATTGGTGAGTTGAGCGGCGGGTACAGTAGTTGCAGTCTAGTAGCGATAGAGGGAATGTAGCAGAACGATGATGATCATCATCAGCAGTATCAGTAGTAGGGGCCCTAGGGGAAGGGGGGGCGGGTGCCCAATCGCCCCCTTCGGATGTACGTCAGATAGAACTTAGTGTAATATAATGGACAATGCAGCTTCTTGCACCCGCGCTGAAGTCGTCTCGTCAGCCACACGGGCAGCAATCGGGGACTCCGAGCCTGCCGCAAGCTTTCACAAGAGAGCCCTGAGTGCAAGGTACATTGGTGAGTTGAGCGGCGGGCAGAGTAGGAGTACTCGAGATAGCGACAGATGGAATGCAGCAGCAGCAGCACGACAATCCGGACTGCAGGGTACATTGGTGAGTTGAGCAGCCGGCAGAGTAGTAGGAGTCTGGTCGTGACAGAGGGAATGCATCATCATCATCATCATCATCAGCTGCAGCAGCAGTGCTACTACCGCCGTCCCGCGAGCATAAACCCATACGAGTTCAGTTTTCCGAGAAGTTGGAAGATTCGAATAGAACGCATGTGCGTTGCATTTGTATCCAAAAATAAGGCCTGTTCGAATAGCACTTACAGGCATTGTATAATGAACAGAACGTACGTATTCCTTTTCAACGCTCCCGCGATGCATTGCTCCGAAGTATCATCGCCCAGATCTCGGGGATATTATTGGTGGTAGAGGTGGAGGCAGGGATCGAACCTTCGCTAAGTTGTTGCTCTGGCGGGGTGCTTGCAACTTCGGCAGTGTTTAGGTGATGCGAGGCAGGTGGAGGGTTCTAGAGGGGGTGGTTAATAAGATAGATACCATGAAGGGGGTGCTGGTTTGGCTTCGAATGTCAATGCAGGCATAGCCTACAGGCTACAGCGTTCAAGGACCGCCAGAGGTTTGAAGGTGTCATGTATTAGGAGGCAAAGGCTTCGAGTTTGTTAGTTGCACAAAGTGTATAATTATTTAAAATCGCAATGAACGCCGAGATTCGGCGAGAGAGTAATACCCCTTCAGTGCCCCAAGCGGACAAGAGACACATCCTTCTTTTTTTTTTTTTTTTTTTTTTTTTCAAAAACACGTGCTCCATCTATTGGTGGGGAGCAGCACCTGCTGGAAATCCTAGTTGGTCGAAATGACTCTTTCGAATCAGAAACGCTGTGGACACACCACCACCGCTATTTCACGACAATGTCGGACGTCGAAACCAGGGCCCTTTCCCGAGCTGCGATATGTTCTGCTACAACTATTTTCAGCTCCCAAATACTGTGCACGGAGTTTTTTGGTTCCGTTCTTTTTATAAAAAATATGCACCAGGTTAAAAAAAAAAAGAAAAAGAAACGGCGACGGCCTTGGGAAATCTTCATTGATCGGACCAGCCCTTGGTAATTCAGAATGATTTATTCCGTTCATCAAGGTCCAAAGCAGGATTTGAACATGGGTCTATATTTCAACAGTTCACGGGTGTACCAACTGAGCTGGGCTCGTTGGTCACCAGTGTTTTTGTATATGGTGGTACTTATTTGCATGACATTGGGCATAGGCACACCACTCTCGAATGTTCAAAATGAGAATGAAACTTCCCCGTTAGAAAATGTCCAGCAGCACTTCGCGACACATAATTTGTGGACGTAAGCACTGCCAGTGAAACAAGCCTCCTCCTAGAACATGGGTCTCCCTCCACTACGCTACCTACTTCTCCCGAATACGACGTACGGTCATTATAGCAGTATTTGAAGCATCTTTCAGTCTAGATACGTCTATACGTCGTATTCGGGGGAAGAAGGTAGACTCTCCAAAATTCGAGAATTCGGCCTCGCTCCACTTACACTAGACAAACCTCTCGAAAATGTCTAGATACAGCTATAATGACCCGCACTCTGTACTCCTGTAGAGTGCCCAAGCCTGTAGCACCGTTTTCCTCCAAGGTCTCCCATGCTCCACTTACACTAGACAAACCTCTCGAAAATGTCTAGATAAAGCTATAATGACCCGCACTCTGTACTCCTGTAGAGTGCCCAAGCCTGTAGCACCGGTTTCCTCTAAGGTCTTCCATTCTCGTCTTGAAACGGCGCTGAAACTCGCCAGTCTACCACAAGTCTGGGTGGACAAACCAGGCTGGCGGTTTGGGGTTGTGGAATGGGAGAAACCAGACTGAATGGGACAAACCACACTGGACTCTCTACTGTTCAAGTGTCCTTCTAGAGTAGCACCCTCTAGTGTATGGGCCTGGTCACACCACTCTCGAAATGTGGAAAAAACAAAAATGTGGCGGGTGCATCTGGCCATGTTCTAGCAGGAAGTTTATTCTCATTTTGCACATTTCCAGAGTGGTGTGGCAATTCCCTAAGTGGAGCCAAGCGCACTTTTTTCATGTTTTCTAGCGTCTGACAACACTTGGAGAACTCCATACATTTTTCTAGAGTCAAGTGTAGTGGAGCGAGACCCCATGTCTGCATTCCCGGGTTAGACTGTGCAAAGGCCGACACTTCACAGTGACATCATTGGACCGATAGGGCACAAAAGAGAAACAAAAATCCCGGAGTGCAATACTGGGTCTCGCTGCACTACTCGGCGAAAATTCGGAGAGTTATGCATCGCTGCACTAACTCTACTTTAGAACCCCAAAAGAAATTCGGACAGCAGTCAGAAACCACAAAAGAATTGCACTCTCCGACGCCAGAGAGTGCCCAGCCTGCAAAATGGATAGACCTTCGAAGGAACCACCGATTTGCTCCAAATCTGRAGAGTGAACCTTGAGTCTGGGCAGACAAAAGGGGACTTTGCGCTGTCGTTTTGTACCCTCGATAGTTGTAGAGTCTGCTTTTGTAGAGTTAGTGCAGCCATGACCCAAAATCCGGGAAATCGGAGAGTCTGACGACTCTCCGATTTCCCGGAGAGTGGAGAGTAGTGCAGCGAGACCCACTGTAACAGTTTTCATGTAATCTTCAATAAGGGCCTCGAGCTCCACTACTTAGTACTCACCAAATGCGCAAAATGAGAATGATCTGTTCACTAGAACATGGAGAGATCTTCCCCTAGAACATGGAAAGGTACACTGCCGTATTTTTTGTCCTGTGTGCATGTGGTGATCAAGCCAGGTCCTAATAGAGGCAAAACGTGAAGCATCGTAGGTGCAGAGTGGCATAGTCTTCAAAGAACAGTCTAGCAAGTACCCCACATGCGTAAGCGTGCGGGGATGGGGATAACAGGTGGATAGGCCCGCCCAAAGGGTCTTGCTGCATTACTCTCCACTCTCCGAACTGCATTGGGGAGTTTTTCACCCGTACACTTAATATCGAAAAAACCCTGGAAATGAACTTGGATAGCCGTCAGAAATGAAGTTCCAAGTACATTATCCGAAATTGGAGAGTGCCCACTGCCCAGCCTGCAACCTCCTTTTTTTCGGATGGACCTCAGCACCACTCTCCAAGACGCTCCGAATTTGGAGAGTGTGCCTGGAGTCTGGGCGGACAAATGCAGATCACGCCGTGTCCTCAAGCGCTGTCGCCATGTCTTCTAGTGCACTCACAAACAGGAGTCTCAGACTCTCAGAGAGTGGAGAGCTAGTGCAGCGGAGAGGCAAAAATCACGATTTGGGAGAGCTTTTCAGCTGTCTGCGCACTCTCCTATTTTCGGAGAGTAGAGAGTAGTGCAGCCACTGCAGCGAGTCCCAAAGTCCAAAGTTTTTCGGTCGGGTTAGAAGGGCCCATAAGGCCCCACAGGCAGTCAGGCCGTTTGATGTTAAGTTCAGACAGCTGCCATTCATTCCAGCCTGCTCCGTCTCTTTGTACTGAAATATGAGCTTCAGCCGTATTTCCACCAAATTCAATGTTTGGAACGCCCTGTACCCAGCCCGAAATCTGTGGCCGTGATAAACCCAATATCTTTTCTGGCAGGGAGAACCTATTTGTTATCCCTCTTGCAGGAATCAGTGCAGCGGGCCTCTACCTGCCCACACCATTGCATAAGGTGGCTGGACCTGATTTCCCGTAGATACATTTTCATCATTGGACAGGGACATCAAACCCTATTTCCAGCAGGTGTAGCTCCTCCACCAATAGATGGAGCCTTCGACACCGGGGCCTTCTTAATGGGGATGCTCTTATCACCTCTTTAAGTAGGTTTCCCGTATACGAAGTTAAAAAAAAAAAAAGAAAAGAAAAGAAAAAAAAAAGACGACGAAGAAGAAGAAAGATGAAAAGAAGAAGAAAAAGATGAAAAGAAGAAGAAGAAGAAGAAAAAAAACTTGCCTCGAAGAATAAGAAGATCTCTCTCTCCCTCCCTCTCTCTCTCTCTCTCTCTCTCTCTCTCTCTCTCTCTCTCTCTCTCTCTCTCTCTCTCTCTCTCTCTCTGTGCACAGTCACGGTCATAGTCCGTGCGGCCGTGGTTGTCGCCCCATCCTCCACCAACCCACGTGGTGATGTGGCACCCCACCGGCGTGCCACATGCTGTCTCCCTCCAGACTGTCTCTTTGAGAATCTCTCTCTCTCTCTCTCTCTCTCTCTCTCTCTCTCTCTCTCTCTCTCTCTCTCTCTCTCTCTCTCTCTCTCTCTCGCTCGCACGCATCTGTTGACAGCAATAGATCACCAACATAAGTTTCTGTTCCTGTCTAAGATAAGTGTGGACATTTATCCTGAGACAGCAACAACAACTTCAGCAAGGCCTGCTGCTGTGCAGCCTCACCCCCCCCACCCCACACCCCCCGGACCCCAGCAGACCCAGTTGAGGACCCCTATGCCGGCCCCACGGGCCTTTTTTTTAATTTTTCGTTCCGTGTCGTTTGTTTCTTCGCACACGAAGCCCAAACGACCACAAAAACATACCGGGCCAGTGTTTTCCCACTGGCCCAACAAACTAAAAAATAAAATAAATAATTTCATCACCGGTTTTATTTTATTTGTTTATTTGTTTAATATTGATTTTCTTCATTTATTTTTTTCCCTTCCTTAAAATGTCACTAAAACTTTTAAAAAATCATAGGCGTGTGGAGGCACTTTTTATCTACACGCCCATTTTTTTAATTTTATTTTTGCCATTTTGAGGCCGCAAACAAATTGTTGGAGGTTCTTGTCCGCACTCGGTTGCGAGTGGTCGGCCCCCGAGGTCGGGATCTCGACCGCATACGGTAAAAGGGCCCGTGGTCATGGTCGCGGGTAATACGTAGGTAGGCAAGGGCAACAAGTGCAACTCGCTGATCTGCCAGTAAGAATCACTTATAGGATGAGACCTAGAATGGATGTGCGGGCAGGGGTAGGGGACAGGTGGAAGAAACACCTAAACCTAGACGACGATCAGGTTAAAGATCGACAATGGTTCAAAGGCGTGAAAGAAGGACCGGTGAAGTTCGCCTCGGAGTCCATACAATGGCAAATCAGCCATAGATGCCTCCCCACCAAGAACTGAATCATTGACAGAACGAACCTGGAACAAAGGGGGGAGGCCCTTCCATGGTGCAAATTCTGCTATGCGGGTTTCCCGAGCCGCAGAATATGTGAGACAATAGAACAGATCTTCCTCCAATGCCCAGGGGCTGTGCTAATGTGGCGATGGGATCGCATTTGCTCACAACTAGGAACTGAGGGGGAATGGTTGTGGAATTGGGAGACAATACTGTTAGGTGAGTGGCGTAGGCCACAAGCATCCCGCTATGTCCATAACCTCTTTTCCGCGGCCAGAAAGGCGGTGGTGTGGGCGCTATGGTCAAGAAGGTGTGTATTCGACCAGGAAGGGGCCAGAATGGGAGAAGGGGAAGTGGCTGACATTGTCAGGCAATTTATTGAAACAGAAATAAGGGTACAATGGAAAAGGGTTCAGGAAAAAATGGTATACCTCACACAAAACACAGATATCATCAAGGAAATACAAAACTTCTGCGCAGATTGGCTGGGGGGGGTCAGGGGCGGCATGCTGGCACAGGTCGAATGGCCTGGGGAGAAGGGGGATGAGGGGGGAGGTGGTGCCCTTACCAAGGACTACGAACTCAGGTTCAAGGATTGGCTCCAGATAGACCCCAACATTCCGATGAAGAGTCCCAAGGAGTTTCCAGATATGTTTTCCCAGGCGGCCACAGCATTAGTAGAAGTACAATGGTTTGGTCAGTAGTAGAAACAGGTAAAAGTGTGACTAGAATGTACAGGGGGTTAGAGATAGCTGGGTGGGGAAGGAACCAGGGTGTTGTAGCAGATATGTGGCACCTGACACAGGGTGAAGAGGTTCTTTCCCTTCTCCATCTACTTGCTTAGTCAATTCTCTAGCTCCTAGAGTACCAAGTCCGGCGGTCATCTCTCAGATCCTTTTTCGGACATTTCTCCATATTCAATCTGTATTTGGGACGCTGGACCCGTTTTCCAGCAGTTGATGCTCCCCACAAATAGATGGAGACTCTCGCTACCCCACCAATAGATGGAGACTCTCCCCAGGTGCTAGCGGTGTCTGCTCTTACCAGCACCGCTTGCACTGGAGAGGGCTGGTAAAAAAAAAAAAAAAAAAAAAAGGATAGGGCATTGTGCAGAATGAGAGCGCAGATCTCCGCGTGGAGGAGGAAGATGGCTCAGGGAGCCCCGGTCGGTGGGCTCAGGGCTGGATACCGTTGCCATCACCGAGGCTGTACTCTAGGTTTGCTGCGCCATAGGTTATGACGTTCTCCCGTGACACCGAGATGGTGGATGAAAAGGAGGGCGGCTGGGGCGTGGAAGGATCTCAGACAATGCGATGACGCAACGGAGGAGTACTTCCGAGAGAAGCTGCGTATGTCACCACGTGTCTTTTGGGAGATTGTTGAAGCTTTGTCGCCTCATCTTCGGAGGGGTGTGACGTTCTACAGAGAGCCACTGCTGCCTGATCACATCGTGGCTTATGAGTCATACAGGTGGGCACCGGGGGAGACGTACGAAAAGGGTTGTGGTGCTTCCCTTCCATTTCTTTTCCCAAAAAGAGTAGTTCTGTTGCTTCTCACAAACCTTGACTAAATACATCATAATGTCTTTTTTCAGCATACGCGGATACTCTCACTAGAACTTTTCCAACTTGTCTATGGATGTAAATGTGGTCAGGTGCATCCAAGCCGGGTCGGAAAAAGGGTCATATACGTCCAGGGAAGGAATACCCCAACTTCATCTCTGGATGTGGAGTGAAGGACTCCGAGGCCATACTCACACGAGGACTTTCCTGGATGTATCTGACCACTTTTACAGCCTCGCATGAATGCATTTGACTTGCAATTAGGTTCGTATGTAACTGGAAATAGTCCTGGTGGCCCATCATGATAATTGAATTCAGAAACAGTTAGTTTGAAGTGTGAATATGCCCAGGGCCTATGGCCCGGTGCCTTCAGCAGAGCTGCCTGTTGCAGTTTCTCTCCATTCTCCCCCTTCTTCTCTGTGTCCCTTTGGGCTCGGCTCCACCACAGTGACTCACCAAATGTGCGAAATGAGAAATTCACTGAAGTGGCTGAACATTGAAAGATGCACCGCCATAATTTTTGTCTTTTGTGCATGTGGCGAGTTACAGTAGTGGAATGAGGCCCTTAAAGTTTGTCCTTTTCTGATCTTGTTCCAGAGAGGCAGAGAGGACATACAACCTGACCGTTTGCCAGATAGCAGCAGGACATCACTCTGGTGATAAGAGAGGGCCAGCACCTCCATGAAACCTATCCAGCTAGCAGACACTCCTCCTCACTGTACTTTTGTTTCTTTTTTTCCCCCCCCCTCTTCTCCCTCACTGTAGACTTGATCATCCTCATTCCGGCCATCCTGACCACCCAATCAGAGCTCAAAAACAACAGAAAAGGAAAAGAATGACCAGTACTTATTACATAGAGCACACACACTTCTACGACTTTCTCAACTGAGCCCAGCGCGTAATTGCCTTGCCGCCAGATGCATCCAGGACTGGCTGCAAAAGCGGGTAGATACGCCCAAAAAGTCCTGATGCTCGTTCGCGTATGCCCTTAGAGTCAGTGACAGAGCTGTGGAGAAAGGCAGCTGTTGGACCAGAAGAGGCCTGTGCGTGTTTCCAACTTCCAAGCCTTGCAACCATCTCCAGCTGGTGGGTCCAGGAGACCCCCATTTAAACCCCATTACACCCATGATTTAGAACCAGGTTCCTTCTTGAAAGCACACAGCTCCAAGCCATCTGGCAAAAGTGCAGACCTCTCTTTTGTTGTTGCATCAACTGGCTGAGGGATGTGGTGCACACCCAGCCAGTCCCGTGTCTGTTCAGTTTGCATGAATGTGGCCAGTTTTCCACATAGACTCATGCAATGTGAGCGTGAAAGTAGCCAAATTTCTCTGCTAGGCTCATGCTCCGTCAGCAGGATAGACATCATAGCAGTAGCCTGGCTTGGCCCTTACTTGTATGGTCATGCCACCTCAGAGAGTCAGAGTCTTTTCAGTGCCGTGCCTACTCCAGCAGCAGGGAAGATGCTGAAGCCCAACCCTCACAGCAGGGGCCAAGTCCCCTGGCAGCGTTGAGTTTCCCCAACGCCTGCATCTGGAAGTGTTTGTGGAGCTATTCAGAAATCCCGCTGAGTTTCCTCAACCGCATATAGCCACAAACACGTCCAGATTCGGGCGTTGAGGAAACTCAACGCTGCCAGTGGGACTTGGCCCCAGGTTCTTTATCAGAACAAGCAACTGTTGTCATCAGCACCCCTAGCAGCCGCTCGGGCAGTTTCTTCTGCAAAAAA
>BFEA01000699.1:105224-118171 GCA_003427395.1 Chara braunii | reverse complement strand
CCCAACCCCCCTCCCCACTAGCCGCAACGATGCCGCAAAGTTGCGCGGCCAAGCGGACGCGTTCGCGGGGTCGGTGGTCTGGTCGCGTCGGCGGATTCAGCCGCGCTTGGCCGCCACCGAGGGTGTTTTGTAGCTCACTACTAATCAATCAATCAATCAATCAAAAAAAAAAAAAAAAAAAAAAAAGGTCGTGCGTTTGTTTGTGTGTGTGTGTGTGTGTGTGTGTTCGCGGGGGGAAACGACCCCCCCACCGCGAATCAATCAATCAATCAATCTTTTGAATGATTTTTTTTTTCTTTTTTTTTGTTTTTTCTTTTTCACGATCAATGAATCAATCAATGAATCAGTCAATCAATCGTTCAATCAAATTAAATCAATCAATCAATCAAACAATCAATCAATCAATCAACCAATGGCAATCAATCAAACAATCAATCAATCAATCAATCAATCAATCAATCAATCAATCAATCAACCAATCAATCAATCAATCAATCCTTTTTTTCTTTTTTTTTTTTACACCCGGGATTTTTTTATTTTATTTTTTTTTCTTTTTTTTTAATGGGGGGGGTACCCCCCGACATCTGAACCCCCCCGGCCCATCCACCCCCTCAAAACCCCTCCAGAAGGCCATGTACGGAGGGCCCAAAGTCTATACGTACGGCCAGTACCGAGGACCGGGGCCCGTATATACGGTCATACTGGAGTACATACGGCCCGTATTCGTACGACCGTATACATTGTACATGGGTGCCCTTGCTTTGTTTGTTTTTCGAAATCGAGGTCAGGGTAATCTTGTGACGATTGGTAGCTGGTCGCGCCTTAGCGAGCATGAAAGATAACTGTTGCCATAGCTTCTTTGGTGTTCTGCTGTGGGGAATGAGAATTTTGGCGCGGTCGTCGCGAGGGAAAATATTTTTGAATTTTCAACTGAGGACGAGCCCCTGTGGGCTCTCGGAATTTTTTTCGTTCAATTTTTTTTTTTGCAATTAGGATTTAGATTAGGAATTCAGGCGCATCTCAATTTTTGTTGCACGATGCTTTTTGCTTGCGCACGCCTTGCCGCGTCAGGATCTGTATTTTGAGTTTTCCGCACCTTTATCCTTGCGTGTAACAGTAATTTTTGTTTTGGCCGGCATCTACGAATCCCGCCCGGCGGCGGCGGCCAAGCGCGGCACAGTCCGCGGCTGCGGCCAGGTCTGCGACCCTGTGGACGTGTCCGTGCGGACGCATGGCGACCGCTAGGGAGGGGCACAAAAAATTTGAGTGGTGGCATGGGGCGACGAAGAGGGAGAGACGATGATGGTTCATTGGGGCTGCGCAAAGGGAAGGAGCTCCGGTAAAAGGATCTCTGGCGTGCTGCTGCAGGTGCAAAGTCAGAGATCTATATCGTTCCAGGCTACGATCCTTTCCCCCGGCCAAGCCAACAATTCGATCCACGTGGTCGTGATCTCCTCGGCCCAACCCCGCAACTGCCTATAGATGTCGACATGAATCGCCGAGTGTATCGCCGTGATATCACTCGTGAAGGTCACGATGACGGATACGTGGCTAATACCGGGCGAGGACAGGCGCTGGAATGCCGAAATCTCGGCCAGTACACACGTTGCCCCTGTGTGTACGAAGCGGAACTTTGTTGCTGTGTGCATGGCTGTTGTGCTGAAGAAGGCCGAAAATCGAAGAAGATCGGAACTATACGCCGGATTGTCACTATACGCGCCCTCGGGGTCATCAAACGCTCGTTGATCACCTGCTCCGTCAAAAAACTCATGGCGAGGGTGGCGGAGTCGAAGACAATGGTTGAGAGAGAAAAGAGGATTCAAGATCGTCGTCGTCTTCTTGACCGAGGGACGATGTAGATGGTGTAGAAGAAGGGGAAGAGGGGAGAGGGCGAAGGTAGGACATGTGTCGAATGATCGAACGAGCCGATTGACTACCCGACACCTCTGGCTCAAGCCGTACCGTGTTCACCCCGCTTGGACCGAGCTCGACCACGCGAAATCGCCCAAAGAATTGTAGCGCTAGCTTGCCCTGGCAAGCACATTTCCTCACCTGCATGATTGCCCCTAATTTGTATTGAGGCCGAGGCCCAGCGTTCCCATTCCGGGCCCCGTAGCTCCTGACCTGTCTCCCATGGGCCATTTCCGTCATTCATTGTCTTTTTCGGGCCAATCGAGGAAGGACCTTTTCCATCAGTTCTAGGTGGTGTTGGGCCTTATCCTTAACTGTCGTCCTAGTGGTCCGTCGTGGAAGGGTCGTTGCTTGGTAGGGCTACACGGGGTAGGCTATTGGCCCGTAGTTGGGAGAGGGTCAGACCCGTGGATTCGTGGGTTGTCCCCCGTTGGATAGTCAGGATATGGTCCACGATGTCGGGTCAAGGTCTCGTGTCATTCGCCGCGATATTGCGTCGCAGAGCGGTCTTAATCACTCGATTGGTGTTTCCACCAGTCCGTTAGATTGCGACATGTGTGTTGGTGCATCTCGAGAAAACGGTTGACGTATCACGTGATTTTTGCCGCCTGTCGCGTCTTGCATGGATACGCCTCGATCCATTTCGAAAATTGATCCACGGATACGAACAGAATTGAATATTCATAGCTATTTGGTCCAAGGGGTACGACAATATCAGTGGTATCCATACTAACCCTCTGGAATGGTCGTTCGACTATGGTAGGCACTATCGACGTAGGCGTCTGAATTGGCACCTTGTCGGCGGCGCAGACCTGACAATTTTGGACGATGAATTAACATCAACGCGAATGTTGGACCAATACCACTCATTTTTATCAATCGCCGCCTCTGTGATTCGGACGACGAAATGGGTCACAGTTGCCTCATGTGCCGACTTAACCCAGTCATACCTCATGAACGGGTGCGGCACGGACAGATCCTACTACCGTCTGTCTTCCGTTTCTCCAATCGCCCCTCGTTGCATCGATAATCCCATGCTCTCTCATTAGCCCTCCTTCGATCCTCCCTGGTGAAATCTCGGAGGGAGTTCCCTATCACTGTGGTTATTAAGACGACATCGATCCATACTTCGACCCTTCCAAACCTACGGGTCTTTTCCAATCCTGCTGACGTGGGTTCGAGGAAACGAGCTTCGGTCGGAATTTTGTTCGTTCGACATAGAGGACATAACCAGGCCTAGTCGGCATTCCTATACTAAATGCAGGAGCCATGGGCTCTGGAGACGCACTGTTGGCAATCTACCCACTCAACATATCCTTCCCCGCTAGGACGCATAGGGACCGAGTAGACACGCGAGATCGCCTCGCAAAAATACTAAAACTTATCAGGTAGAGAGAAAAAGGACGAAGATGAGAGGGGAGATAGATGTCCTTCAGAATTACCTTCGTGCCCCATTGCCATTGTGTCTGCCGATTACTTCTTAGAAGTTCGAGGGAGGATGACCACCTGCCCGTATAAGGGTTCCCCGGTTTGTTCTGACTCCTTCCACGGTATAATCTCTTCACCCTTGGCCACCTTGTTTGGCCGGTGCAAACGAGTCAATCCGTCGGCATTACCGTGCTTCTTCGTCTTCTTGTGGACGATGTCGAAATCATACTCTTGCAATCGCACAGCCCAACGTCTGATCATACCCGTGTAGTTAGTAAGTCTCTTGAGAGCCAGCAGGGGCTCATGATCCGTGACGAGGACGAACTTCTTTCCGTACAGATTTGGATGGAAGTATTGATTCCCCCAAACAACTGCGTAGCACTCTCCCTGAGGTGCTAAATCGTTTCTTCTCTCGTCCGGTACCATTCGCGAAGCATACTCAATGACGTGTTCGCGACCATCGTTCTCCTTCTGGGCCAAAATAGCGAAGACTGCTTCAAGCTGCCAGTCAGTAATAAGTATGAACTGTTTCTTCACGTCAGGCCGGATCAAAATAGGCACCGTGGCCAAGGCCTCCTTTAGAGTGACAAATGCCCGCTCACACTCCATGTCCTAATTCAGTGGCTGGTCCTTTCGTACAAAATTCGTTAAGGGCCGTGTGATGGCCGCAAATCCTTTAATAAATCGTCGATAGTACGAGGCTAATCCCATAAAGGCCCGGACTTGTGTCAGCGTTGTTGGTGTGGGGGCCTCTCGAACGGCCGCGACCTTCCTCGAATCCGGTTGCAACCCACACCGGGTCACCACGTACCCTAGGAACGAAATCTTTGAAAGAAAAAACTCACTCTTCTCCAACACAATCTTGAAGCCAGCGTCCTGTAACGCCCCGAGCGTCCATTCGATATGTTTTGCATGCCCGTGGAATGATTCCGAATAGACCAAGATGTCATCCAGGTACACAATGACGCAAAAATTGATCATACGATGAGCCAGCTTGGTCTTGCTGATGAAATTCTGAAACGTGACGTTCATCGCTCTCTGGAAAGTGGCAGGGGCATTACAAATTCTCATTGGACAATGGACCCACTGCCAAGTGCCTTCGAATAAGACAAAAGTCGTCTTCGGCCGATCCTCCTCCTTGACCAGAATGTGGTGAAATCCGTGACGAGTATCAAACTTGGTTAAATCATTCGCACACCCAATCGCATCCAATAAATCATCAATCTGGGAAAGGGGGTACACATCTTTAATCGTGATCTCATTCAATTTCCTGTAATCAATGCAAATGCGAATCGATCCAATTTTTTTCGGAACTAAAACCATAGGAAATTACCCTGGTCCGGTCGCTGGTTCAATCCACTCGTTAGCCTCAAGTTCTCTGATTCTTTGTAGTGCTATTTTACGTTCCGCGAGAGAATATCTGTAAGGTTTACAATGGATTGGCGGGTGTGTTCCGATCTGAATTTCATGTTGAATGACTAGGGACAATCCGATGTCCGTGTCTATTACGCTAATCGCCCTTGATATACGATCAAAACATCCGCAATCAACCGATGAATCTCATTGGGTATGTATTATGGTACATGCAGCTCGTACGGTTTCCCGTGTAGGGTAACCGTCACGTGTTTCATGTTTACTCTGTTGCTATTCTTCGCAGGGGGAGCAGAAATAAAGGAGTTGTCGGACCGCCAGGAGAACACGATGGCAACCATCTGAGCGTCTTCTTCCCAGATGGCCACGTGTTCTTCCGAGGTCACACCATCGCTTATGTCCCGCTATCGGGAGGCTGTCTACCAGCCAAAGGTTTTCTTTTGGAAATAAAAGAAGTTTTTTTTCTTTTATTTGCTGTGTTGCGTGAGTTTGACGTATGCATGCATGTGGATGTGATGCCAACGGATGTCCTCGGCCATCCGGATCTTCGTTCTAACCCTTCGGTTGACTGGCGTAACGATCCGAGCCTTGGTCGCAAACTGGCTCGGGCGGGTCTTGAAAAGAGGGAGTTTTCGGTGTCGAGGGATAAACCTGCGCGGTAAATGATGCACATCGGGAAGGGCCTTTTCCCAAATGCTGCGACGGAGTGGTCAACAAGAAGCCGACCCATTAAGAAATATCCGGCGTAGGGGAGGGGCTGAGGTTGCATGTATTCCTGACGTGACCTACCGCTGCGCCACTACGATGGATGGAAACGCCCCCTGCATGCTCTAGATCGCAGGGCAGCCTTGTGGGAGGCAGGTACACGCACACTGGAGGAGAGGAGACGAATATGATGGAATCCTGACTATTTGACTACAAATGGTGATTGCCAAAGGAAGTCACCTGGTACCAACGACCGTGCGGACACTCCATGATAGCCGCCTGAGTAGATCTGAGAATATAATCAGTTAAGAGACAGCCATGAGGTATGAACGCGGAGATGCCCTGTCGACTATTGGGGACGCTCCTCACAACGGCTCGGACAACCAAAAGGGGCAAATATGGCCAATATTAAGTGAAATTCCTGTGGAAGGGGGCTGCTGGCAGGCGAACCAACCAAGAGATAAAAAAAAAAGAGGAAAGGGATGAGTGGAGCCGCGCAGCGAAGTAAGGGAGAAGCTCAAGCCGTTGGGGACCCTACGCGGCGTTTCGTGAGTAAGGAAAAGGTGGGGAAAGGAAGAGGATCGGCCACGAGAGAAGGGGGTGTTGGGCGCGCGCCCGTCCCGATCTTGATAACTGTCGTGAAGGGGACGCGAGCTCGTTTTTTTGTGACTGCCCGCGCAGAGGACAAAAGGGGCGTCCTAGGAGACTCATCCGAAGCAGGGGATGTGCTAAGAGCAAAGACAAGTATCGAGGGGAGGAACTCGCCAAGACAGTTGAGATCCAGAAGCTCGTTTCTTGACGACCAACCGTGTGGGGGAGAGAGAACATCGAATGTAAACTTGCGCAAACTCTGGGTGCATCGGGATCGAAAGTAAGGCCAGGTTCGGGCGGTGGGCTGGCTAGAAACCCGAAGAGCGGGAACAGGAGGCTGTCATAGACTCATAGGCTAGCGATCAGGAAGATTCGCGACCAAGGAAGGCGGTGCTATCGGCAGAGCGAGAAGAAGAAGGATGAGCGCGATCGGGCGGGGGCAGGAAGAAGAGAAAAAATCCGCAAGTTTTGGTGACATCGGAGGGAAAGTAAAAATGTTGGCAAAAGAAAGAAGAAAGGGAAGCTGATTGGTGGGATCGGTCCGATCAGGAGGAGGGGAGATTGAAAGAAGAGGGAGTAGAGGGTATAAGAAAGGAAGGGCAGGAGGAAGAGGGGGAGCGCACGAGACGAACGCACGCTTCGCGCGACTGCAAACGATCGCTGCAGCGCTCGGGAGTACGGAGTTCGAGCTCGCGTCCGTAATGCCTGAGATCCTCTCCTGAGTCGCTCTCGGGAGGTCGGGAATTTCGAGGTGGAGCGAGAAAAAGGAAGAGAGGGAGAGCGGCGGACAAGCAGCGGAGGGCAACCATAGCCTAGGAGAGAGAGAGAGAGAGAGAGAGAGAGAGAGAGAGAGAGAGAGAGAGAGAGAGAGAGAGAGAGAGAGAGAGAGAGAGAGAGAAGAGGAAAAAGGGGGGCGCGTACGGGGTGGAGAATGCGCACACAGGCGTTCTGATCGATGGGCGATATCAAGGTCGTGTCCGCTTAGAAACTGGTGGGTGAAAGCGAGAGGGAGCGAGGGCGAGAGGAGGAGGGACGAACGCTAGCGCACGGGAACCGCGAACGAGTGCACTCTGTTCAGAAGCGCGGCGGGCTTCTGGAGGGAACTCGGGGAGCTCCGAGAACGAGCGCGGGGTGAGACGAGCGACTGAGCGCTCGAAGGCGATCTAAAGGCCGACGCGCTTCCGGCACCTAGGGCCGCTCGCACGAAAGATCCCGCGGTCTAGCGCGAGGGAACGGGTGTAGGCCCCCGGAGCTCAGCGTACACGAACGGGTTCAGACACCCAGCAGACCCGTAGGAGAAACTAGGGGAGGAGGGGCGCTAGAGAGAGAGAGAGAGAGAGAGAGAGAGAGAGAGAGAGAGAGAGAGAGAGAGACAAAGCGAGAGAGAGAGAGAGAGAGAAAGAAAGATGGACTGAAAGAGAGAGAGAGGACACTCGAGAGAGAGAGAGAGTCTCAGAGAGAGAGGGAGGAGGAGAAAACGCTCGAAAGAGAGAGACAGAGAGAGAGAACGTCTGAAAAAGGGAGAGAGAGAGAGAGACTCTGAGAGAGAACACTCGAGCAAGCGAGAGGGAGGGAGAAAACGTCCGAGGGAGAGACGGGGCATGCGAGCACCGGCGCCCAAGGCGCTTACTGCGGCATCTGGCGCTCGCGACTTCGGAAGGAAGAAAAGAGCGAGGTGGAGGGAGGTCAAGGTCCTCCTTGTAACAACAGGAGAGAAGCGAGGCGGTCGAGAGCTAGGCGTGACGGCCGCCTAGCCGCGCTGACTCCACCGAGACTCCTTCCCGTTATCCTTGAACTCCTTGGCGGGGTGTCGTATCAAGCACAGGACTGTCAGCTGCGGGCGAGGCAAGCCGCCTCTTACGAGCTCGGTCCAGCCGCTAGCTCGTTGACCCCGTGTATGCGCCTGAGGGAGGCGATCGCCTGCTAAGTTCTGGGTTCTGAACCTTTCTTTCCTTCGATTTGGAAAAACACTCTGTTTGCAACTTTGAATCCGTGCCCTGCGAGTGTCCAGGTTCGGTGGTCTGGGTCCTGCTTTTCTTTCGAGTTCGGAGAAGTACTCCATGTGGGACTTTGAAACCGTAACTTGTAACGGACCAAGTTCGGGGTTTTCAAGCCCCCCTTCCCTTCTGAATTCGGAAAAGCGCTCCGTGAGAGACTTTGCATCTATACCTCGCGAGTGACCAAGTTTGGAAGTCTGAGTTTTCCTCCCTTCGATTTGGAAACATACTCTGTTTGTAACCTTGAGTCCGTACCCTACGACTCTATGAGTGTCCAGGTCGGGTGTTCTGAGTCCTTCTCCCCCTTCGAACTCGGAGGAGTACTCGGTTCAGGACTCTGATTCAGTAAACCGAGTAACCAAGGTCAGAGTCCTCCTTTCTTTTTGAATTCGGAAACGTACTCCGGGTGAGGCTTTGAATCTGCCTTCCACTGGGGACCAGGTTCGGAGTTCTGAGCCTTTCTTTCCTTTTGACCTGGAAACATGTGCAGCCTMTAACTTTGAGCTCTGAGCTATTCTTTCCTTTTGACCCGGAAACGCGTTCTGCCTGTAACTTTGATTCTTTGCCCTGCAAGGGACCGAGTTTGGAGTTCAGAGCCTTTCTTTCCTTTTGACCTGGAAACATGTGCAGCCTGTAACCTTGAGCTCTGAGCTTTTCTTTCCTTTTGACTCGGAAATGCGTTCTGCCTGTAACTTTGATTTTGTGCCCTGCAAGGGACCGAGTTCGGAGTTCGGGGCCTTTCTTTCCCTTTTGGACCTGGAAACATGTGCAGCCTGTAACTTTGAGCTCTGAGCTTTTCTTTCCTTTTGACCTTGAGACAGGTTCTGCCTGTAACTTTGATCCCATACTCCGCGAGTGCCCAGGTACGAAACACTGAGTTTTCTCTCTTTTGGTTATGTAACTTCACTCCATGCCGAATCCGGTTAGAAGCTTTGTTCCCGCCGCGTGTGAGAAGTCATTTGAACGATTAGGGGGAGTCCTTCCCTGAAACCATCCTCTATATGTGACTTTGAACTTGCACTCCGCTGGTGACCAAGTTTGGGGAACTGAGCCTCCCTTCGAGCCCCGGGGACGCCATTTGTATAAGGCCTGGTGAGAGGTTTTGTACCCTCACCGAATCTAAACTTGTTAAAACGCTCAGACGGAGTCCTTCATCGGATAGAGGCTCAGTTCAAAGTTCTATCACAACGGGGGGGGGAAGGCTAGAGACGAAGAGTTAGGAGTGACGGCAGACTAGCCGACACCGGCATCACACAGGTTTCTCGGCGGACTTGATTCCGAGCTCATAGGGGGTAGGGTTGTCGCACTCACGGGGTTCCAAAACTTTGCTTTCAGCCCCTAGGCACAGTCATCGTACCTCCTTTCCCTAGGATAGTAAGGAACGAGGTAGCCCTGTAATGTCGCAAAATTACTTTTTTTCTCGACATCTCGAAAGAAGTGGGGCGGTGGCTTCGTATAGGGTCCGAGGGGGTTCCACATAATCAATCATCCGGGATACTTGTACGAGTGGTTCTTCCGAAGATTAGGGTCCGAGTCTACTGTAGGTTCTTTTTCGTAAGGACAAATGTTTTCGACGTTTTCTGCCGAATGGGATAGCAGATCAACCGGTGCATCATATCATGGATTACAAGATTCAGATCATCGTCACTATCAGAAGAGCTGCTAGGCAACTCGGGTTCTTTTCCTTTTTTACCGTTTTCGGGGATCGGTTCCTCCCATGTAATCACCCGAAGGGATCCTTTGATTTCAGGGGAATGTTTTGGCGGCAGCGTGGTCTGGAGAGTTAATCGCATCGGAATGACGTACGACATTCCACCTGTATTTCGTAGGATAACCGATCACCTCTCGAAGTCTAGGTGAGCAGGCACTGTTGTGAGGGTCGATAGTCCGAGAAGGACATCGTAGGTGTTCGCATCCAAGACTACGACATCTCCCAAGGCGTGAACTTTTCCTAATCGAAAAGCGACATTCGTCATTCTCCCTACCGCTCTGATTTTTTCTTCGCCCGCCGAGATGAGATGATCATCACCTTCCACAAATGTGATTATATTTTTTTTTCTCCCTGTCCGCTCTACAACCCTCAACCAGATAGCCAGTACTGCAGCTCCCGAATCGAGGATGGCATTATACGGATCTCCCCAAACCTCGATATCGCATTCTGCGTATTTCCACGAAACGGCTTTGATGCGTAGAAAATGATCATCTTTTTGCATTATTCCTGACCGTATTGGCTCCGAAGTGCTAGGGATGTTTGGCTTGTCTTCAAGAGTGGAGGTCTTCCCTTTCGGCGTTGCTAACTTGGTAAGTGCAAACTGTTTCCTATTTGCCTTGCAATGTTGTAACTTGCAACATACGTTCATTGGCTTATTCCGATATGGACAATAAGTGCCCGATGGACAACGAAATCCGGTGATCCAGGGCTCGGACGATGTCCAGGACATCGATCTCCCCAGTGACGATGGTAGGACCGCCCGACTCCATCGCCCTCGAGGACGGTCTCCATTCGGCTACTTCTCTCTGCTCATCCGCGGGCCGGATGGTTCCGATCATTCCCAACCCCGGATAACCCGAGGTGACGTATTGATCAAGCGGGAGAAGTTATGTCGCTTTCTTGGAAGTGGCTACAATGCTTTCTCCATTTTCTATCTCTTCAAGCATCGTGCGTACCTTCCCTGAGCCGTTGGCCACATGTGCGGCAGGCACTAGGGCAATCCCGATTCGTGCTTGCGCAGGTCGGTGTGGGCAGTCCCGGGCTATGTGGCCCGGTTGGTGATACGTGTAACAAACGTTCAGGTTGGCTGCCCCTTCGCCCATGGGTTGAGCGGCGACGATTTCTGATGATGCCGTCGCTGCCCTGACGGTAATGGGTCGCATTGATTTCATCAGCGATTCCATCCTGGCGTTGTGCTCGCGCTGCTTCTTTTTGCTCTCCTGTATCAGGCTAACTAAGGTTCTGGTCAACTCCAACAACATAATTTTTTTTCAGAATTAAATAATCGTTCTAGAGTAAGATTACATTCTAAATTTCAAATTTTCATTCCATTTTAAAAAAATGTCATTCCAATTTTAAAAATTTTCATCTTACTTGAAAACTTCCCTTCCAAGAATGGGG
This sequence comes from Chara braunii, assembly GCA_003427395.1. NCBI lineage: Eukaryota > Viridiplantae > Streptophyta > Charophyceae > Charales > Characeae > Chara > Chara braunii. The sequence goes on along the minus strand of BFEA01000699.1, from coordinate 107,056 downwards.
TATCCCTTTTTATTTGAAATGCATGCTAGAGATGGAATGAAAGTCTGAATAAGTTCATGAAATATTTTAATGGGACTGTCATTCTAAGTAAGGATTTCCATTCATAAATTAGTTAATCCAATCTAAATTAAAAGATATTTGTTGTAGTAGAATGAAAGTCTAATTAAAACATTTCATAAACTCGTCCAGCCTTTCATTCCATTTTGAACAAATAGACGTAGTTCGAAGGGAAAACTCATATTTAGACGGAAACTCATCAAATTAAATTGAAAATTTTAAAATTGGACGAACATTGGAATGATAATTTATAAATATGAAGGACTTTTTATTTATATAATATTTTTTAACTTTCATTTCTCGTGGGAATTTTTCTGTTGAATATCGCATTTGATTCATTTGACCTGGTTAGGCTTTCGGAAGCGGGTGGAGGGGCGGGAGTATCCTTAACGAGGATAGGCATTCTTATGATCATTCCTTGAGTTGACCTTCATAGTTCTACTGCGGAGTCCGTCAATGAATAAATATCTCCCTACTTGCTCCCCTCGCTCAGTTTTGACGAACATTTAAAAAAAACGGTTACGATATTCGGTAACATATTCAAGTGGTTTTTAGACTCGGTCCTTGATCATGAAGAGAGTCTGTTCCGGATGTATGTAATCAAAATGGTTTAGAAAATCTTGCTCGAAAGTCAGGAGATCTACCCAAACGTAAGTGTAGAACCAGTGATGCGCATCCCCTCCTAATCTCGCGAGAATGTTTATCCGAGCCTCATCGTTGTCGTACTGCTGCGAGCGGAGCGTGGCTACTCATGCCCCAGCAAGATGATGCGCGGGATCGAAAAGGTAGAGGTTAGGCGGGGCCACGGGCGTCCGAGCTCGGGTTTTGTTGATTGGCATTAATGTCGACCGCCTGTTAGCTATGAAACACCCGTGGACACGTCCGCGGGGTCGATCTCGGATGGCGGACACCTATACAGCCCGCGATATTACCATATTTTCCTTATGAGAAAACGGGGTAAACAAAAAAGAAAAAAAAATGGGGTCGTAGGGATTTTTAATTCCTACAACCCCATATTTTTTGTTTTGGAAACATATATATTTTAGGAATTCTAAAAAAAAAAAGAAAAAAAAGGTGGAGAAGATATATTGAAAAATAAATAAATAAAAACGTTTGTTTTTTTTTTTTGGATTTTTGGTTCGCAGTTCTTTGTATTCTTCGTTTTTACGTTTTTTTTTTTTTTTTTTTTTTTTTGGGTCCCCAGGAAATATTCTTGGAATGGAAAAATATATATACAGGTTTGCCGGCATTCGGGATGGGCCGAACGCTCGAACCCAAACGCCCGAATGTACGGGACGCCTTCGAAAGGCGTTCGGCCGTTCTGGCCGAACGCAGACAAAAAAAAAAAAAAACAAAAAAAACAGTTTTCAAAACATTCCGAAAAAAAACATGTTATAGAGAAAAATAAACTAAACAACATTTGGCTGGGCACTACATCCAAATTCTTAACCTAATGTGAATTAAAAATCAAATACAGAAAATAAACACTATGATAAAAATAAGAAAAAATAAAAAGAGAATTAAAATGAGTGAGTGTGCCAGCACCTTTTCGACACCGCAACCTTTGTCGATTTTTAATTATTGTTTGGCATTGAAAACCGACCTGAAAATTTACAGGTATACAGTTTACATAATCAATAAGTCATTAAAAATTTTCAAAAAAATAGTAAAATTTTTAAGGCCCCAAAACAAAGTGAAAACAAAAAGTTAAAAGTGAAGAAAAACAAAATAGTGAGTGGGCGAGCACGTTTTGACACCCCCATCTTTGACGATTT
>BFEA01000699.1:84413-99746 GCA_003427395.1 Chara braunii | reverse complement strand
TCTCTCTCTCTCTCTCTCTCTCTCTCTCTCTCTCTCTCTCTCTCTCTCTCTCTCTCTCTCTCTCTCTCTCTCTGTGTGTGTGTGCACGTCGTCGCCTCCGATGCGGACAGTCCCCGTCTCGCACCAACACCGAGTCGTCACCCCGCTTAGTCCAAGCATGCATGCCAGGTTCGCCCGTGCGCCACAGTCCGTCGTGGCCCGCACGTCAACCCCGCTTACTTGGCACCAGCCCGTCGGATCGCTCGACTCACTTCTACTCACCTTCCCACTTGCTCATTAGCCGATCCTCACTAACCGCACTAACCTTCCAAATCCTGAGAGAGCGAATTAGTCGTGCTTACGAAATTTATGGCACGCATGCTCGCGCGAGAAGCCGGGATCATACCCAAGACAAAAGGGAGGAGGAGAGAAGGGAAGTGCCTACGTTCTGCATGGCCAGGCCACGACGTGGGGGTCGTAGCCACTCTCCACACATCGATTTGAGCATGTAATGCTTCGGCCTATCAGAATGGGGGAAGATGCATGCACAATAGGAAGGAAGAAGGCGGGAAGAAAGGCGAGAGAGTCAAGAAGAGAGAGATACAGTTATTGTTACGCCCGCCAAAAAATACAGTTACACGCAAGATTAAGGGCACAACTTAGTCAGAGCTCTGCTCCCACTGTGGCAAGGTGCGCGCTAATCAAGAAGCGTAGCGTAGTAAAATTTCAATGTTCCTAAATTTCTATCTAAATCTAAATTGCAAAGAAAATTCCAACGAAGCAAAAAGTTCCAAAAAGCAAAAAGGAAATTAACAATTCCGAGAGCCCACAGGGCCACAGGGGCTCGACATCAGTTGAAAGATAATTTCAAAAAAAAAAACGACATTCCCGCGCGTTCGTCGCACCACAATTCTCGCTCCCCTTAGCCCCAACAGAACAAGAAGGAAGCTGTGGCAACATTTATTTCTCATGCTTGCTAAGGCGCGGTCTCCTAACTGCCTACGCGGGACTTTTCCCGATACTGGCCCGACAAAATCGAAAAAGACAACGAAAAAGAATCGAGGGCATCCATGCAACTTGCCCAGTCGACCCATCCCCATGTACCCCGTCTCGTTCCCCGAAAGCAGCTTTGTGCAGAAAGTCGCGTGATTACAGAAATGGTTCGTCATAGAACCGGGTGTTCTGGCATAGCCTTCCAGATAGCTTCCCCGAGACTCCCAAGCCCCCAATCTGAAAACTTCAACTTGCCCTCCCCTTCTAAAGCCACTGGCTTCCCTCGCTGATCCCAACTGTCTTGAAACCATTTGCAGCCCTGCCTCCTCCCCTGGGAACCTTCCTCCTCCAATCTGCCATGATTAACCTTCGAATCATTGCTTTGATTGCCGCCTTGATCTCAGGGTCCAACATAATCCTGTTGTCGAATGGGTCCGATTCCTTTCTGCCCAGATGACCCAGAACCCCACTGCCCTGACAGCTTGGGCTATCTAGCCCCAACCCTTTTTAAGAGGGAGGTTGTTTGGGACCCCTCCCAGCAACACCCAGTCCTTATCCCATTTAAGGGAGCCTCCTGTCCACTCTGTCCATTGTCTATCCCACCATTCCCAAATTCTTCTTGAAGCCGGACAGTCCCACCAAATGTGTATCGTCGATACAAAGGGCCACCAACATCTTTTGCACTGCGTGTCTATCTTCATTCCACAGCTAATTAGCCAGACTGCTGATGGTGTGGCTAGCAGCGACGCCAACCACAATAGTGTTGCTGCCCTTGTGGCTAATCTGACACGGGGTGGCCTTTTCAGCCCAGGGTGACCTTTATTTATTGCCTTCAGGGAACCCCCACTAGGGGACACCGGGCAGGGGACAACTGGTAGCAGGGGGACCGAGCATCATCTGAGTGGCCAGTCGTTGTGCCTCCCCTATTACCCCTCCCGCTAGGAACATCAGCAGAGACTGCTTTTCCAATGCCAACTGGGGGGACCAACGGGCTACCTATAGGTGACGGGCGCCAGGCATGCCCAGGAAGGTGCGCCAACGCCGCCAAGCATGCCCGGGAAGGTACCCGAGGCCATTGGGGATTGGACCCAAGACCTCCTGAATGCCACTTTCGTGCCTTACCAACTGAGCTAGGCCGCTGGATGAAGAAAATCATTCACCCGGGACCCCCCCCCCCCCCCCCCCCTCGCCCCCACCCCACCCCACCCCAACCAAAGGAAAAGAACAAAAAAGGAAAGTTTGAGTGCATGTTCCCGCAGCAAGTGGCGAAGCATCCATTCCGATGAATAGCAACGGATGCAGTCTGTGTAGTAATAGCGACAAACCACACTGACAATGTAACGACCATACATGCAACATCACATCCAACCAACACGAGAAAACGAGACAAAGGACAAAAGGAAGGGAGAAAAGTACGAAGGAGAGGAAAGGAATTGAAGAAGCCAGGAAAGAAGGTAAGAAAGAAAGTCAACGATGGTACGAAGTATGTAGGCAAAAACCCGAACGCGACTTCATACAAAAGATATACAATGAAGTTCAGGCGGCTAGGACCCAACTAGTTTCGGTCGGCCGCCACTGGCACTCGTAAGGGGTCTTCTGATCGCGAAAGGTACGTATCAACTCATAATCCGCCTATTAATACCAACGTAACCAGGGCGGAAAGGAAACTTCCACAACCAATGGAAAAAGGGAAAAAACTACGTTCATCTATCAAACACAAGATGACTACGCACCGGACGAAATTTCGAACCGCCGTTCACCCATTAGTCAAAAGGCCACAACAGCACTATCAGCCGCGCACATAGTCGCAAAATAGTCCACTATCCATTGTTCATTTTAAAAAACCCTCAAACTTACCACATTCGGGCTTATTTCGAAAAAATCATTGATAATACCGCACCAGATCCTATGCGGAACACTGAGTCAGTCAGAGTTGTCACCCCTCATCAAAAACAGGGCTTTGTTCCTCCAAGAAAACAGAGGTTGAGGCAGTCAGCTTCGGACCTGTTACTCCCCAGTTACCACATACTAACAAAATCCGTCCCATCCCACGTAATGGGACCCATTTCGTCAAATTCCCATAGAGCATACCAACAGTATCTCACAGAATCGGCCCTGCACATCAGATAAGAGGTTATGGTACCGTCCATAGTAGGTTTTTGACAAACCACAAACTTCAACTTATCAGCCCCCAACCGTCTGCCAACCTCATACATTCACTTAGTATTCCTCATATGAAGCAAACGATCCCATCCTGTCAGGACTGGGATCCAAACATCCCAACATCCTACGAACTTTCGTGAAAAATTCTGAAGTTCTTGTCAAAGACTTCATCCGGATATCCCCGAATCCACAACTCATTCTTCAGCGTAAGAAGAAAGTAGAATTCAAGACCAGAAACAGACGTGAAGGTTCTCGCACGATGCAAGAAGGAACTCATAACAACCACCTTCTGCTGCCGACTCGAATAAGAGACATAGTCCTGGATGATTTGGAAGACAAGAGACGGACCAACCCCTCCTTTCTGGTTTTTATGTGTAGCACGACAAATAACTTGGCATGGATCATTCAAGATGGTCACCTCACATCCAATGAACTTCCAACTCTGGCAAAAGTTGGTTTGTTCCAGCACTAGACTCTCATCATAGCAGGTTTGGAAACGTTCAATTAATCGTTCGGCCTCAACCTTGGATCTCATATCATCGTGCCTGAATCTCACAAAAAAATAAACATCATCTACCAGACGGCAACCGTGAACTAATCACTTGTCAGAACCGATAGAGGACAGAACAAAGAATTCATTGAACGAGCACAGCAAGCACGCTAAGGCAGGACTAGTCGTGTGTCCCATAGGGATACGTACCACCTGCCGAATTATTCGTCCGGCCGCCAGAACATGCATATTATTCAACTCGTACTCCAGAAACTCTAGTATGTCATACATTTCCAACCAAATTCACCCGTCTTCACCTTTGTCACGGGTCAAGCGAGCCATTCTTCCAAACTTGCGAACCAGCACTCCCACAATACCTTCCCCCATCCAACAGTCACTAATCCGTCGTAGTGATCGCAAAATAGAATGATGCGTTAGATTCGAAAACATTTATTTAATATCGAAGGATCCACCAAGTACAGCATCACCCTTCCTCAACTTCCCATTAACATCAATAATATTACTCACCAACTCTTCAATCCGCCGTAAATTAAAGTGTAACCGACCAGGGAGCTTCCATAACATACACTTGATAGCACTGGCCACACGCTTCGCGCCCAACACTGATCCTTCCGAATGTGAGGGACATATCAGTCGCCAACGGGTGACATCTTTATGTTTGGCCAGACAGTATGCTCGCCCTAACATTGCATCCTTCTTCCAAGTACCAATCTTATCAAACCCTTTCTCAATATACGTTCTTCTGCATTTATCCATGATTCCTGCTTCCGAATCACGGATTTCCACGAAAGATGGGTTTTCCAGGAACAATTTCCTCGTCCCTAGTCCATACACAGTTGGGCAGCAAACAAAGGTGTTCCCCGGGTTATGATCTAGAGGCGAGCAGACCAAACTTCCCAACCTAACCTGAGATAGTCGAACAACATCAATAGAACAGGTATCGAAAGATACAGCATTGAAAGAAGAAGAAGAAGAAGAAGAAGAAGAAGAAGAAGAAGAAGAAGAAGAAAAATAATAAGAAGAAGTTGACTGAAGAAGACAAGAAGCCAGAGAGCTGAGATTAAGATTTCGAGGATCGACAGTAGGGAAAGAGCAGAAAGACTGAAATGACTTAATAATCTGTCGCTTGAGACTAGAGACAGGATGCGCAGCAGAAGGACAAAGGATATTCTTCGAATTGGTCATGCATGAAGGGAAGTCCTCTCTCAAGGTCAGTCGAAAGGCAACATGACCATTGTCACGAGGAAACGTCCTCTCAACATCCTCACAGCAACATTCAAATTCCCCATATCGTGCAACAGCACGAAAGTTGTGTATTACGTCACCAGCGGACAAATTTCGGCAAAAGACAACTCTCATACGACGAATTACCATGCTCTCCCATGCAGGATCCAAATTGAGAGTCCCAACCAAACGCGCACATGCCTTACGAATCTCAGCCTTACAGTATTTGTGATCATAGGTAATGTGAATCAGCAATCGTGTCCGTATCTGAACCCCGAACCTCGCCAACACCACTCTCGACAGAGTTACGCGTAGTCTGCAACGCGTTCGCTTCTCTTGGAAACATCGAATGGCAGAGAAAGCATAGACAAGCTGAGAGAAATCCCATGATTGCAGAATCCTCCTGGAGATAGGAAAGCCGAGAAAATCAGCAAGAAGAGGTTTAAAGGAGAAAGACTTATGATAGATTCAAGCTTCAGCGTAACACCATCATGCAACCAACCTCGTGAGCAGCGTAACTGATCCCGACCGTGCTCACATGCCACCACCGAGGATCCAAAACACCATTTAATAACCTTCCAATTATCCAACAATGCCGGTCCTCCTTTACAAATCACAACAATGGAAGTAATGGACTTATCGCGGCAACAGTTCAGTATCCGAAGCAGCCTAGATGACACCAACCCTTGAGAGTAGTGAAAGGTAAGTGGCGAACGTGAACATTTGGATAATGGTCCCAAAACCCCACCCTTCACTTCACCCTTCCTACATTTCAATCGTGCCCTTTCCCGCTTACCCAAACGTCGTCGTCCCACCCGTTTAGGCTTCTCCCTAACATTAAGCGCCGGGGAAAATAATCTAATAAAAAACTTCTCGGTAATAGCAAGATCATCCTTCGAACAGCTGCAGATCGGTATCGCCACATATCTACCTGCGCCGCATCGCCTGAGCCATCGATATAGTGGCTCGTTCCTCCTTCCTTTGCTAATCAGTTCTGCATCACACGCACGGCACACATGCTCACTCCACCTAATCGAGAGGTCCCGCGTGGTACTACCCACATATAGATGCCTGCACCAAGGGGACACTAGAACATAGACCAATGGACCCTGCACTACTCCACCAGCCTTCCACCAAGAAGAAAGATAAGGAGAGAGTTTAACAGCCCATGGAGTAGAATGGGACACGACAACCGCCACAACAACCAGAAGAAAGAGAGAATCCCACGTCTTCAGTCGAAGATAGTACGTAGACGAGGATCGTAGTTGGGAACAAGACAATGCAATAGACCATAGATTAGCCGCGCTCAGGAAGGACCCTAAGAAGTGGCTGAGTCCCTCCCATCACCCTTGTCATCATCATGCGTACCCTCAACTAAGTCGCCAGAGAGCTCCTGAACGACCCCTCGTTTGCCGAAAGCATGCTCCGCCCTCTTGTTGATGATCTCGGCAACAGTCTCCGTAAGAGTAGTGTACTTGACACCTTCCTTCATGCAAATTTCCATAACATCATCTTTCTTAAGATTCCTGAACTCCTTCCTAGCCTCACGCACGAAAGCGTCCCCATCATTTTCTCTGCTTTCATCATTACCCCCTGGGAACTTCTTCTTTCCCGTAGTTTTTAAGCCTGCTCCGCCGGATGCAGTCTGGTGAGGTTTCCTTTTCTTTTTTTTTTGGCCACGTTTTGGGTTCCCTGTAATACTATAATGACAATATGCAGCTGCCTAGCTCAGTTGGTTAGGCACGCAAGTGGCATTCAGGAGGTTGTGGGTTCAAGCCCTGTGACCGCCTGGGTCGCACTTAGTGCCAACGAATTGGGAAAGTCCTCTGGATACTCCTTATCGGTATTACTGGAATCATTGAGCAACATGGGTGTGAGTGCCAGTGCCAGTGGGTTGTGTGTGGTGTGTGGGAGAGTGTTGACCATAGCTACTGCTGCTACTGGATGAGGGGTGGGGGACGATGAGAAAGGGAGGCCCAGCTACTGGCAGGTCTCCATCTTTGTGTTAGCCAGACCCCCACTGCCGGCCCCAACCCTATACCCTAAACATTAGGGGCAAGGGGCAACACGAAATCTCCCCTTGACAGTGAGAGGAAACTATGCTTGCAGGGGTCCACTCTAGATAGCCAGACCCCCACTGGCGGCCCCAACCCTATACCCTAAACATTAGGGGCAAGGGGCAACACGCAATCTCCCCTTACAGTGAGAGGAAACTATGCTTGTAGGAGCGGGTAGTGAAAGGCAAAAACAGAAGTTGAGAGAAGAATATAGAAAGAGAAAAGAAAAAAGAAAAAAAACAACAACTATAATGACAATAAAAAAGGCCTGAAAGGCTGTCCTGTCCAGATTTGACAGGTGATTGAATTGGCTGGGCAGCCTTTGAAAACAAAACAAAACAAAAAGATGCACTCGTGTGTCGTCACGACAGTGGTGTGCGTGAGGCCCACCCAGTGCAAAAGCGCGTGGACCTGTCCGGCCACTCAGAAAGGACAAAAAAAGCTCGCCGGTCAAAACCCCGCGTTTCGAAGGAATACGAGACGCACAAGACCCACAGTGCTCAGCAAAACAACAGACTGGCTGTCGCGTTTGTATAAAAGCCCGGCGTCACTGCTCTGGGTGCAGTTGTATAAAAGCCCGGCATCACTGGTCTGGCTTTAGTTGTCAAAGTTCGCATCGGGAAATAAAAAGGAAGCAGGAGCGGGAGGCGACGAGAGTGTGTGTTTGCCTCGACGCTTATTTATTCACGTGCTCGCTCGCTTTCGATGTAGCATATTTGAAACTTCAGCCTTCAGGTGCTCTCTTGTGCTTCTCGTTCTTTTGCGTCGACATCAGTTGGATCAGGGGAGCGTACCTTTGAGCCTGTGAATCACAGACACACACACACACACACACACACACACACACACACACACAGAGAGAGAGAGAGAGAGAGAGAGAGAGAGAGAGAGAGAGAGAGAGAGAGGGTATGGCTTCGTGTTCGATGAAGTTGGGCCGCTACGAGCGACCTCTGTCGGTCCAGCAACATCAAGCTCGATCCGCAATCTCCAAGAGTTGCGGGTTGCGAGAGAAAGATTTCGGCGTGATCTTCGTCCAGCAGGTAAGCCAGGCAATGGGTCTGATCGCTGAGCTCTATCCCTTCGGGTCCCAGAGCATGTGCGTGAGTTGTTTGGGAGGGGAGGGGGACGCAATGCACTACGCCGCGAGGCGGACAAGTACGAGGCTGACCAATGCTTCGCAAACGTGATTAGACCTACGGATCCCGGGATCACAGCTGAGTCTGAACCTGCGCAAGAAGGTGGGACATTGTGCGACAAGAGGCGGGGCAGGAAGCAGGGGTCTGTTCGCCTTCCCGGCTACAGACGCGTCCCCATGTGCGACAGGAAGGAATGGAACCTCAGCGCGGTACTCTCTTCACTGGGTGTCTGAAGCGCGCCGAAATGGGCTTGAAGTACTGCTTGACACGTCAGCCATCGTCATGGGCAGAGAGTCCATCGATCTGTCCACACATCGGCCCGATATCGTTCTGTGTTCCGTGGCTATTCCCAGCACCCACGCGCGCTTCTACTGTTTGCTGTTCCGGAGAGGTACTTGAGCCCGAGCAGAACCGAAAGCAAAGCATGAGGAAGAAGCCATTTCGACAAGGGACTGCTAGCTGACGTGAGCAATCGCCGGCCGTTGATGGGGGGGGTTGAGTGGTCACTTGATCTCTGGTCATCTCTCTATTGCATTTGAATCGTTGATTAGCTGATTGATCGATCGTATCAACACATACTACGCAGGTTGAGGTATAATTTCTCCGCAAGGTCGGATACCTAACCCAGGGTGAAGTCGAGCGTTCGAATCCAGGTGCGATGCACAAACGAGTCCACGGGGCGCAATCGATCCGCGAGATGAGCGGCCGCCGAATTAGGTGGAGTTGGTAGAGCGAGCGAGCGAGCGAGCGAGAGAGAGAGAGAGAGAGAGAGAGAGAGAGAGAGAGAGAGAGAGAGAGAGAGAGAGAGAGAGAGAGAGAATATAGAGAAGGGGGGGGACGCAAAGGCTGCAGACTGATTATAAACGCGGCCACTAAAGTGAGCGTTTGAAACCTCCGGCCGTTGATCTACAGCTGAAGTCCTTGTCATCGATTTTTTCATTCATTTGTCTCGTTGATTAGTCGTTAAGAGGTGTCCATTGATTTGAATAATTGATTCATTGATCATTGATTCATCGATTAATTCATTGATTGGTTCATTGATTTATTCATGAAATAACTACGGGGCAGTCAGGGTTTCAAGTTGTCAAATTGAATTGATTTGATTCGTTGATTTATTCATTGATTGATACATTGATTGATACATTGATGAAGTAAAATAAAACATTTCTCGTTTTTGTAAGTAAATTGATTCATCCATTGATTGAATCATGGATAGCATCGATTGAGTGGTGAATTAGTAATTAATCCACTCGGCTGAGCAGGGACCCCTGGTCGCGCATAGACGAAATTCCGTAGCTGCAGCAGTAGTACTACCGTCCTCCCTTGAACATAACACACCCTGATTCTGAATGTATACAAACCATCTTTCCGGTTAGATCCAGTTATAATGAGGGTGCGTTGTGTTCGGGGGAAGAAGGTAGTAGTGGTAGGGGTAGGATTAGGAGGAGGAGGCACTTCTTCCAGATTCGAGTGGAGACGACTTGCGTTTTTTTTTTGGCTACTACGCTCAGGAAATACCGATCGAGGAAAAAGAAGAGGTCACGGAGGTGGATGAAGCGCGGCATGGGCATACTGCAGGGGAACGGCCCGAGGTTGTGACGATGGGCTCCGCTCAACGATTATCGCTGGGATGTCCGGGATACTCTCCGCGGGCGGCACTTGACGGTGAGATTCTCGATTGGAAGAAGTGATCGGGGGATCGAAGCTTCCCCCTGCGCTACCCTCGCTGTTCTCACCGAGTGCTTTCAACTTGGATAAGATACACGACCGCAGCGTTAAAAGTACGAGCAAAGAGAGTGGTGCTTTTTGGTAAACGAAGTAAGAGCATATAAGGGTATTTACCGCATGGTAAAAAGAATAACCGAGGGAAGAGTACCCGTCCTTTTACTGCTCCAAGGGCCAACAGATCGTCCTTGAGCGAATCTTTCAAGTCGGAACTGTTGCAGACTGCAGCGGACACAGTGACACCACCAACTCTTACAAGATGTTGACGTCGGCATTCCCTGGAGGACGGTCTCTAAGGTCAGCGGGTCGAATCTTTCAGAAAGAAAGTACCGGGAAGAGAACTGCAGGGAACGATTTGTGTGCAGCCGCTGTGCGAATGCACATCTTGCAAACACCTTTTAGGCGGGAATAGATTAATTTGTGGGAGTCGCTAGACAACAACTACAACCTTCACCTGAAAATACAAGGTCCCCTCATCATGCATGTACACAAGCTATCTTTCCGGTCTGATACCGTCGTGATGAGGGCACGTTGTGTTCGGGGGGAAAGGCGGTAGTCGATGCCTTCAAGAATTTCGTCGATGCAGAGAGTTCACAAAACCATTCTTCGAAACTTTTCCTTTCCGCTTGGGGGCATTCCCCGGACAGGTGCTATGTCCGCGCTCAGAAACCACGAACCTCGCTCTTATTTTTGGCCAGGTTCATGCTTTCTGAGGACAGATATAGCACCATTGCAGCCTGGCCCTCGGTCCCGATTCATCAGCTCTGAAGGTCATGTCCTCCTACTGCGGTGTCAGATGACCACGTGGCAAATTAGTGGTGCACGTGCACACGAGAGGTCCTGTGCCGAATGTCGCATCGGCAGTCACTGTCAGTTGTCGTTCCGTCAAAGAACGATTTGATTGGTGTAAAATTAGTATAATTGTGGTTTGCAGAGAGTCTGACGTGGTTGGTCTCATTTGATCAGCTGCTTCATTGATTTCGCTAGCTGGTGGTAATCACATCAGTGACTTTGTGAACCTGTGATCCTGGTGTGATGTGATTACTCACTAATCACATTCATCACATTAATTTGATTTGATTTGGTTTGATTTGATTTGATTTGATTTGATTGGATTTGATTTGATTTGATTTGATTTGATCCGAGTCCGTCAGCTACATTCGTAGGAAGGGTTCGAAAGGATTTAGAATCCGCCACGTACTTAAATTCATTACTTGAAAAAATAAAATAAAAAATTTCATTACTTGTTTCTTACCTGATCAAAATGTTTTGGCCGGTCGGGATCTCCATCGATTGCACGGAGGATTCCACAGACTCACAGAGGTCGGGAGAGACGGGAAAAGAGTGGCGATTCTCAGTCATGGCGGCTGTGAGATCGCACTCGAAACCATTCCTGATTGGGGTAGGTCTATTTTTGGAGTCATTGGACAAACGTTACATGGAGAAATTTTCGACCCCATGAGACTCAAATGGAGTTGTTGTGTGAAGGTCTTTTCAAGCGTGTTTTTTTATTTTAGCCCCTCCCTGAGTCTCCCTCCCTCCGTCTCCCCCCCCTCCCCCTCCCCCTCCCCCTCCCCGTCCCACCCCCCCTCCCTCTCTCCTCCCCTCGCCTTTTATCTTCCCCATTCCCCAATTCCTACTTCGTCGGCTCGAGGCAGTCGGGACCACGGCGAATATAACTTAATTAAAAAAAAGAAAAAAGGTCAAAGTGTCAGATTGTGAATTTGAAATTTGAAATTCACAATCTTAATTTGAAATTTGAAATTTGAAAACTCCGGTTATTTGAAAACTCCGGTTATTCGCCTCTTGAAAAGAATGGGAGATAATTATTAATGACTGATGACCAGCACAATCTTTTTCTTTGAAAAAACAAAAAAGCAGGTTTGTATGATCTGGGGCCTATAGGAAGAGCCCTCTGTAACAACGGGCCTACCCGAGTTCTTACCCCCCTGAGGCCTGAGGGGCCGTGAGGGCCTGAGTTGCTGAACGGCAAACCTGTCTTCCAACCCTGATGGAACTAGATGAATCATGAATGAGATAAAATCATAAAATAGTTCTAAGGACTGAAATACATCAGGCGGGTCAGTTCAGTTCGATGATGGCATCTCAAAAGCCGAAGCCACAGTGAAAGAAAAAAAAAGAGGCATTGTGCGCATGAGGGGAAGCTCTCATGATCGTCATCACGACGCTTCAGACAACTACAGTAGTGAACTGAAAAAAAAAAAAAAGGGAAAACAAAAAAGGAGAAATCAATAAATTTGTGTGCGCAAATAGACACCTGTTCAAGGAGACCACCATGCCTGAGACACTCGGACACAGAATCCGCATCACCCGGCACTCACAGATGTAACACGAAGTCCAAAAGAGTCTCAATGTTCGAGACAAACTTGGTCTTCTTCTCCGTCACCACAGAATCCAGGTAAGTCTCTCTCCCTCTCTCTCTCTCTCTCTCTCTCTCTCTCTCTCTCTCTCACACACACACACACACACACACCAAAAAAAAAACAAAAAAAAACAAAAAAAACAAGCAAACAAACAAGTCTGGCAGTGTATAGCTCCATGTTCTAGCGGTAGATTCGTTAGATTTTTCTCATCCTATCTATGCGAGTACCATGAGGCCAGCCACGAGCTTGGAGACTTGCCCTCTCTCTCTCTCTCTCTCTCTCTCTCTCTCTCTCTCTCTCTCTCTCTCTCTCTCACACACACACACACACACACACACGCGCACACACGCGCGCAAACACACACACACAAAGTCATGCAGTGTATATTTCCATTTTCTACCAGAAGTATCATGAGGCCAGCTGTTCTCTCTCTCTCTCTCTCTCTCTCTTGCCCGAAGAAGAAGAAGGAGGAGGAGAAGAAGAAGAAGAAGAAGAAGAAGAAGAAGAAGAAGAAGAAGATGAAAGAAAAAACAAACAGCAAGGAAGAAGAAGAAGGGGAAAAAAAAAAAAAAGACAGCAAAGAAGAAGAAGGTTCTCCCTGTGCAAATTTTTTTAAAGGACTCTAACACCATATCGTTCATGAAAAAAATGGGGAAAAAAAATACTGCTTTTCTTTTATTTATTTTTATTTTTTTCTTTTTAACCGATTTTCGTTTTTCATTTTTTAAAATTCGTAAATGAAGTCAAATTCCAAAACAAAATAAATATGGGGTTGTAGGATCTTGCAAACCTTACAGGCTACAACCCCATGTTTTTTTTATTTTTTTTTACGTATATTTTTACCCTTAAAAAAAATCCAAAACATAGGCCGTGAACTGGGCCTCCTGGCCACGGCCGCGGCCGACTTTTTCTGCTGTTTCTGCCGCGGTGGCCAGATTGCCCGCGGCCGCGGCCGTGGGTGTCACGTAGGCCTCCGAGTCTCCATGTCGACACCAGCGACAGTTAAACTGGGGCCACCGACCAAGGCAGCACCGTCAAATCAGTGTACGGTAAGATTAGGGGAGGGGAGGAAAACCGATCAATCAGAACAAACACACTCCAAACTGGGGCCACCGACCAAGGCAGCACCGTCAAATCAGTGTACGGTAAGATTAGGGGAGGGGAGGAAAACCGATAAATCAGAACAAACCCACTCCCCCCTACACGACAGGCCTTAGATGGGTTGTACACGTGAACCTGGTTGGTCCACAACAGCGCGCTCCGTACGTCCGCATCGCAGTGCACATGGTCTTTGTCTGCGATCGAGAAGGGCAGAGGGTCACTATGGCGGATCGACAAGAGGGTTGAGCAGGGGGAGTTATCCGCGCTCAAGTTTAACGAGGTGAATCTCGACTCCATACAAATCTCAATGGGTCTCCCGAACACGGCACCGTTAGTCACCGACCGATTACCAAGACAAAATGGCTATGGCCGAGTGTTAGAGAGATCGGGCGATGCCTAAAAGGCTCATGCTATCAATGTCCCTAGTTGTTGTCCACCAGCCGGATGGAACACCAGACCAACGAACACGTGGCACTCGCACGCGAGAGGGGAGGGAGGGAACGGTCAGCGATGATCCCCCCACTCACACGTGGCGCCAGGATCAGCAGGGGTCAGGGAAGAGAGGGACTCCAACACACTCGTGCATTCAGGCAGCCTTTTCAGACCCTCTTGCTCCCAAGAGCTGCACCCGCAGGCGCCTCACACACACATGAACTCAGTCCACATCTATACATCCATCTACTTTGGACAGCAAGACATTCAACATCCGTAGACCCTCATAACCAATGTCATGCATGTGACTGAGTATCCACACTCGTGACACTGCACGCACCACACTTGGACGAAGCACCAATGGAGACAAAAGACAATCCTTCGCTATTCAAAATTCCCGTCTGGCCAGCCTCCCTTAGGCACAGCCCCCAGCCGATCCGAACATCAACCAGCCATAGCCACAAGGCCGTCACGGTGTCTGCCAGCTCCCCCTTGTCTATACCCACTAGCCACCGCCGGTCCGGCTGCCCACAGTTCGAGGGGGGTACTCGCTAAAACCAGGCCTTTCCTAGCGAGCCTTGAACCGACAAAGAAAGAGACCAAGGGATCCGTTTTTCCGAACGGACCCGAAGGGGGTAATGCCACCGCGATTGCCGAAAAGGAGGTGCCCCTTACCGGAAGCAGTTTTCCCAAAGGGATTCGCGGAGAGTGACGGAGCGGGGCCTTGCGAAATGAACCGGCCCCGCACCAAGATCGGCTGAACCTAACTGGACTGAGAGTCCCCTATAGAAGCAGGCTCTAACCGGACTAGGTTTTCGACAGAGCTCCGGTTTTGCAAAAGACAGCAGACCTTGGCCGAATCACTTTTCTAGCGCAAGCTCAACCAACCCGAGAGTGTCCGCAAGAAGCTGGCCAGTCGGAACTCAGTTTTCAACAGAGCTCCTCGACCAAAACCAGCTCTCTCTAGCGGGCTCAACCAAACTGAGAGTGCGCACAAGAAGATACCCAGACCTACTTCAATTTTGACAGAGCTTCGATTTTGCAAAAGACATCAGACCTTGTACAAACCCAGTTCTCCCAAGCAGACTCAATCAAACTGAGAGTGCGCACAAGAAGATAGCCAGACCGACTTCAATTTTTGACAGAGCATCGATTTCGCAAAAGACTACAGACCTTGTACAAACCCAGTTCTCCCAAGCAGGCTCAACCAAAATGAGAGTGCGCACAATAAAATAGCCAGACCGACTTCAATTTTTGACAGAGCTTCGAGACAGCAGACCTTGTACAAACCCAGTTCTCCCAAACAGGCTCAACCAAACTGAGAGTGTGCACAAGAAGATAGCCAGACCAACCTCAGTTTCGCTGTAATCCCACAATAAAGAAGAATGGTCCCGACCGAAATCAGTTTTCCCCAAACAGCCTAGACAGCGAAAAGAGAGCGGTCCGGACCTACTTCAGTTTTCCCAAAAGGCTCGGGAGGGAACAACATGTAAAAGCAGAGGCTCCTTGCAAACGTAATGCCCCCTCCCCCGACGTGAAGTCGATATCCCTCTCTCTCTCTCTCTCTCTCTCTCTCTCTCTCTCTCTCTCTCTCTCTCTCTCTCTCTCTCTCTCTCTCTCTCTCTCTC
>BFEA01000699.1:66916-84338 GCA_003427395.1 Chara braunii | reverse complement strand
TCTCTCTCTCTCTCTCTCTCTCTTGCTCGCTCTCTCTCTCTCTCTCTCTTTCTCTCTTTCTCTCTCCCTCTCTCTCTCTCGGCTACGCGCCCCAAACTCTTCGGTGAGTACGCGTTTCTCGATTTCTACCGGCCGGCTTCTGACCCGTCTCTGGAAGAGGCCTCAGCTCGCTTCTGTTCGCGCGCCCGTGCCCACATCGTCCCGAGCACACAACCGGCGCTAGCCCCGATCGATCCTCTGCAAGCGATTGTTCCTTGGGAACTCATCCCACCATGACCTGCTCGAGGCGGCTCGCTGTTGGCCGGAGGTCAAAGCGAATATCTTTCTCTCTCTCTCTCTCCCTCTCTCAGACTGGTCTCTCCGTCCGTTCTCCCTTGGCTTCGGGAATTGCCAACCGGGGTCCTTCCTTACCGGGCTCGATCCTTCGAGCTCTGAGGGCCTGCGGCCCGTCGTGACGCGGAGGCCCGCCTCTCTCTCCTCCTCTTGAGAGATGGTCGCCCACTTGCCGGTGCGCAGCCCAGTGCCCCCTGCGCCTCTCTTTCTTCCTCTACTACGCTGGCCAATCGCGCCCGCTGTACGCAGATCCTCTTGCACGTCGCTCGCTCCCTCGTCGTCTCGAGTGTCGACCGTCCGTCGGAGAGAGCTCCCTCTTCCTATCTCCCTCCCTTACTCTCTCTCTGGGGCGCTGCTCGCCCGTGTCTGCAATCCTCGAATGCCCCGAGCGCCCGCCTCTTCCGTTTGTTCTACCCCTCTCTCTCTCTCAACTCCGCCCAGCTCTGGCGAGAGCTGTGGGACAGTAAGGCGCGGAGCGTACGAGGTGCGTACACTCTCTCCGTGCGCTCCCCTTGCCCCGTACTCTTCCCTTCTCGTACACCGAACTCGACACTAATGCGAACCCCGAGTTACCCGACGATCCCGAACGACCTAGCGCGTGCGTCTCTGCTCCGTGCGTGGCACTGCGAGCTCCGCCCACAAGCGTTTTTGCAACCCCCGTGCGTGCGAGCGCTCCCCTCGAGCGGGAATTTCTCCCTCCTCTCGTCTGCTCCTGTTTTCTCTCCTCTTATACTGTCTCCCGAGCTCGCCTCCTCCGTTTGCTCCGCCTCCCTCTTCCTCTTTGGAGCCAAGCCGAATTTTTCGTATTCTCCTTTGACATTCCCTCCGAACCTTCTCCGAAAATTTAGGCATTGCGCGCCCATTCAAGGCTGAGGTGCCCGCTTATCCAAAACAAAGGGTGCCAGTGCCGGCGCCAAGCTCGAAAATTTGGTTAAACTTTTCCTCTCGTTTCTCCCGCTCGATCCCTTTCTCCTGTCCTCCACCTCCCCGATCCTATCCTCCCCTCTCTCATCCAATAAGCCTTTCTTCTTCCCGAGTTCCCTTGGATTGAGCAGAGAGCGCCTCTAGGAGCGTGACTGCTCCCCCTCCCCCCGTACTTGGCTCAAATCAGGACTCGTTGCCTTATTCGTACGCATTCCCCCGTCTCCGCAGGGAGTTCCCTCGTCGGCTGACTCTCGCTAGCAGCTTCCCGCTCCACCATTTCTCAAGCGTTTATAAAGAACTAAGGGCGCGCGCTTCGAGACCAAGGCATTTTTCAAGAAGATATGCGCTCTTCTCTTCTGTTAGCCCGATTCTTCTTCCCACCGAATTCTCGTGGCGGTCCCTCTTCCCTCCTTCCACTGTCGATCCTCCCATCCTTATTTTCAGCCAATCTCCCGCCTCCCTCGCTGTCGTATTGCGTTCGAACCCCAGGATGGTCATTGCCCCGCGGGATTCTATTCCGCCATATAGATAAGGGGTCCGCCTTGCCCGCCTCACGACCTAGCTAGCCTCCCCCTCGATTATCCTCCCCCTCTTTCCTCCTCCTTTCCCTCTCTTTTTCCCTTTTCATTACCATCACCTTCAACTGCCGCCAGTCCAGCCCTGACCATCTTCTCGCATTTTTCTGGCCGCGCCTTTTCTTTTCCATCGATTCGTTTGACACCTCCTCCTCCTCTTACCCGATTTTTGACGGTTGAGCTCTACATTTCCCCCCACCCTGGGCCTTCTAGGCTCATCCCCGCTTCCCAATCCTTCAAGGTATACCTGTCTCCTACCCTTACTCACATCTTTCTTCGCCCGTTCTCCTCTAATCATCTCTTTCCCAGATTCTTTTGACCGCCTAGTCATCCTTATCCGGGTCGAGCCTGTGCCAATTTTGGTTACCCCGAGCTGGCTGTCGCCGTCGACTGATCACCGGACACCGTGAATGATCTCCACAAGGTTTGGCATCCGCAATCGTCGTCGGATCTCTGCGGCTATGCCCAGATGTCGTCCTTCGGACAAGCTCTCCCTACCGACGCACACACCTGTGCTCACCTAGTTTCAGTCTCGTCTCGATCCTGCTGTAGCACGACAGTCCCCTGAAGTCACGGTCCCGTCTGCCGCTTGGCTCCCTACTCCCGGCTGTCGCCGACCGCGTGCTCCTCTCCAAAAGTCGGACTTTTGGTTCTTCATAGCCAACCCCGAGTCTTCACAGGTGCGTCCTCGTTCCAAGTTTTCCATGACCCGTTCGAAAGTCCGACAGCAATCTCATATCCCTCGTTCCTGGTGTCAAAACTCCCGCTTTTTGGGGGACCCGCGCTAGTCCACTTGCGATCCCGGTTGGGACCGTCACTCCAGCTATTTGAAAGGTTAATTACGGAGGCCCAGAAGCTCGAGGTCACCAAAACATCATCCCCGCATGCATGCAAACGTCAAAAGCACGCAAAATGCAGCAAAGATAGAAGAAATGTTGTCCAGTTTTTAAAAAAAGACCCGTCGGCTGGTAGGCATCCGCCCGACAACCAGCCCACACCCCATTTCTCGCCGTCCCCGGCGAGCATTTCTCAATGTATTTCCCCCTTCCTCATTTTAGCTCATCCTATTTCCCCTGGATCCTCTGGGCACCCACGCTTCTCAACGCCCATTTTTCCCAACTATGCTCGTTTCCCCTAATTAAGGTACAAAATCCCTTTTGGTGTCACACTATGCCGCCCTTTTCCGACTTACGTTTTATTTAACTATGGTACACCCTTCCCGTTGGCTCCGCGACACCCGTCCCTCGCTAACTATGATACAATCACCCTTCCTAGGACTAAGACTCGTGGTGCATCATCCTACGACCGTTTCCGTCTCCTCTTCCTCTTCTCGTGCCTTTCTTTCTTCCGTTTCCTTTCTTCTCTCTCCCGTTTCATTTTCAAGGCTTTCCTCGAGGCACTCCTCCTCTCTCTCAGCCTGCGCTTCCCTAACCGGTCGGCGTCACCTTCTTCTTCTCTAGGCCTTTTCTTCTTTCTAGGGGCCTTTGGTAGCGAAGGCTTCCGAACCTTATACCCCTTCCTGGTTGGGCGAGACAAGGCCCCCTGTGTGGAGGTCTCCCCCTTTTCATTAGTGATGGTCAATTCCGCCTCGAGTACTTCCTTCCCCTTTTGTTTTGGCTCCTCCCCAAGGGTCCCTCTTGATCGGAAGATTTTGAGATGAGCCCCTGCGATAGGGTCCCGTAGCCTACTCTCATCCAATTTTGCGAGCATATAAGCCCTTCCGTCCAATCTCTTTAGGACCTTATACGGTCCCATCCATCGGTTTGCCAATTTCCGGCTCCAGGTTTTTTCTAGTGACGAATCGTACATCAGCACGAGGTCGTTCACTCCTATCGGCGCCTTTCGGACCCGCGGATTTTTGTCCCACCTATCTTTCCCTTTCACCCTCTCTCTCTCGACGTTCTCACCGGCCGCGGTTACCCCGGTATCCAAGTTCTCGGCTATTTACTGTATCCGTGCCTCCAACAGTTCATCCCTAGACATGTTGGTTTTCCATGAGACACTCGTCCAAGTGTCAATGTGGAATTCGATGGGTAGGGGACAATGCCTACCGAATCAGAGGGTGTATGGAGGGTACCGTGTACTGGATTTGACCGTGATATCATCGGCCCAAACCGCGTACCGCAAATATCTCGGCCACTGTTCCGGGTGGCCTTTGCACCATTTCGCTAGAGCGTCCACAAGCGTCTGGTGCCCCCTTTCTACCGGTGCATTGCTTTGGGGGTGATAAGTGGTCGTATAGGCTGTCCCTATTCCCACCTTTTCCAATAATCCTTTGACCTTTTGGCTTAAGAACTCAGCGCCCCTATCCATTACTATCCTCCCCATGCATCCGTATCGTGCGATACATTCAAGGAGAAACTCGCTCACCTCCTCCGCCATCTTTTTCTTAATGGCCTTTGCTTCTACGAGCCCGGTGAGGTCATCCCGGACGTTGATTATGTACCGAAGACCGCCGACCCCTTTTGGCATGGTCACCAAGTCGATATGGACCTTCTCGCCTGGAACCGTGGGAAGCGGCGGAACTAAGGGTTCTTTGTATCGTCCCGTCGTCCTTTTCTCGCAAGCTTCACAAGTAGAACAATACTTTTCCACTTCGGCGTATTGCCCGTCCCACCAATAAAGCCTGCGGACCTTATCGAAAGTGCCTTTAATCCCCCTGTGACCTCCAACGACCCCATCGTGTAGCTCTTCTATGACCGCCCTTCGCTCCTCCGGATCGCACAGCACCCTCATGGGTATTGCGAATTTGGTGGGTCTTTTGAAGAGGTGGCCTCCCCGCAGGCAATATCCCAGGGCCTCTTGCTGGATCTTTTCAGTCCCTGTTTCCCCACCGGCCAAGTACAGTCCTATGTCTCGGTACTTTCCGTCGTAAAGATTCGCGAGAAAGGTCCTTGGGCCCCCTTCTTCCCCTCGGGTGCCCCCAGCTATTTGCGCTCTGTTTGCGGCGACTTTCATTATCGCCTCTCCAGCCATTGTCTCTTCTTCCTCCTTAAGCCTAGGCAGGTCTTCCTCTCGAACGGGAAGCCGGGACAATCCATCGGCGACCTGGTTTTTGGTCCCCGATATCCTCTGGACCCTATAGTCATAAAGCCTGATATGGATCATCCAACGTGCGATGATCAGATCCGTCAATGAGAAATCTTTTTGGAGGACCGCGGCCACTGCCGTCGGGTCCACCCTTAGGAGAAATCGTCGTCCGTACAGGTAGTGTTGAAAGGCTTTCAGGCAATGCAGTACCCCCTACACTTCCTTCTTGAATTGGCTATAATTTCTCTCTGCGGGGTTTAAGGTCCGGCTTTCGAATCGTAACGGTCTCTCTCTCCCTTCCCCATCCTTTCGTAACAGGAGACCCCCCACTAAGTGAGGTCCAGCGTCCATGGATACTATAAACGGACGACCCTCTTCGTCTTCAAAAAACGGGACTCCTAGGACTTCTCCACCTTCGCGGAATTTCCCCTTCAAGGCTTCCATGGCCGCTGTTTGTTCTTCAACCCAAACCCATCCTTCCGATTTCCTGAGGAGTCTCCTAAGGGGTTCCGCCTTCTCTCCATAGGCTTTTATGAAGATTCGTCAGTAGCCCACAACCCCTAGAAACTGTCGGACCTCCGTTATGGATTTGAGTGGCAATGGCCAAGTCATCAACTTTACTAGTTTCTAGGGATCGGGCCTCCGTCCTTATCGCAAATGAACCCCAATATCTTGATGGAGGATACACCCCAACGACTCTTAGTCCCGCTTACCGTGAGGTTGGCATCATCTAGTTTCTCAAGGACGTCCCTCACATCTTGCATGTGGTCGGTCACAAACTTTCTAACCCCAGGAAAAACCTCGGTCTCATCCCTCTCGATTGACCCTTTTATTGGGAAATCATCCAGGAAGACCTCCACCTTCTCCGGTATGAACTCCTTGAGGACCGCGGTCATGGCCCTTTGGAACACGGCTACCCCATTCGTCCAACCCATCGGTACCACCATCATTTGAACCAGCCCAGAGGGTGTATGCATGACGGTCATGTACCTGTCCCGGTAATCTAAGGGAATCTCTTCGTACACTGAGAAGAGATTGCAAATATTGTATATTGAGCGACCTGCTGACCCTTCCGCTAGCAAGTCGGCCTCAGGTATAGACCCCATTTCTCTTATGGTGACTGCATTGGTCCTCTGGAGGTTCTGGATCCATCTTAGTTTGTTGCTACCTCCCTTCCTTGGAAAGAACCACTTATTGGAGTGGGCACTCTCGCAAGGTTTCGCGACGAACGTCGAAGATCTTTTCCTCGATGAAGGCCACAATCTCTTCTTTCTCATTTTGAGCATACTTCCATTGAGGCCTATCCCCCCAAGGGACGTGGAGGACCATGTGGATCCGGGCAGGCTTAGCATACCTTGGGTCGATTCTCCCTCTCTCCGAGTCATCAAAGGCAATGGCCTTATCGCAGACCCTTAAGGTCATTGCTATGAACTCTTTTTCTTTCTCCGTGAGATTCCCATCTCCTATATCCATTTTGGCCAGTCTATCGGCCGTTATCCTTTGCCCCTCCGTCTCTTTCCTCTTCCTGATTTTATCGGCTATCTCCTCTTCCGACATTGTAGCTTCCCCCATTCTATCCCGGTTGACCGCGGCGGGTTTTACTTTCTCCGCCACAGTTTTGTGCTCCTTAACTCCGCCGGCTAGGGGGATCCCTCCAAAAAAGACAAACTTACACACCCACCGAACTCCTTCTACCCGTCCTCCTTCTCGTACCCCATGCCGTTTATTACTAACCTGTCCCCCACGTCTTCGATCTCCAATTGGTCCCCCTTGGGTCCTCTATCCGTCAAGGGCACTTCCTCTAGACGGACTCGACACACCCTCGACTGGGCCCCCTTGCACCTGGTAAGGCTGGTCCGGTTACATTCATCTTGCGCGTCCACGGTCTTTAGGACCACTCTGATTCCATCAGGACTTTGGATCGAGAGAGTTTGACTTCCATCTGGCAAATCAACTGTGGTTGCATGTACCACGCTTAGCCAAGTCCTCACGAGGATTAATTCAGAGGAACATTCTTTTACCGAAAAGATCGGTACCGTGGCCTCCACAATAGCTACCTCAATTACGGGGTTATGACACACCCCTTCCGCCGGTTGCAGCTTGTTATCCGCCACCACCATCGACATTGACACCCCTCGATCTATCTGCAGGCCTAGCTCTCGCGCGATGGAGTCCCTACATACCGTAGACTCGGACCCATTGTCCACTAAAGCCCTCATCTTTTTCCCACTTACCACCGCCTGGAGCTGGCCACTCCCTAGCACGTAGAACTTCTTGGCCTCTTCCTCCGAGAAGAAATTGGCCGGTAGCTTCTCCATGGTAATGCGGGAGGCCTGCACTTCTTCCTTGGTGGGACCTTCCACCGGCACCATGGGCCCTACCACGAGTGGGACTCTCACCTTCCTTGTGATGCTTAGGAGTTCCTCCCTTGCATTTTTACTCGCGGCTAGATATTCTAAAAGGGTGCACTGCATGGGCTGCATTAGAGTCCTCCTAAGAGGTGCTACAGTGTCTATCTCATCCAGAGTACACTTCATTTCGAACTTTCTGGGGCCCCTTTTCTTAGGCGATTTCGGCGATGTGGGTTCCTCCTTCTTTTCCTCTGCCGCTTTCGCATCAGTCATCGGTTGGTCATCGTCACCGCTTTTTACTTCCGTACTTTCCACCACGCTTGCTTGGTTCTCGGATGTCTCGGCCCCGACCTGCGTCCTCATCCTTAGGCAGGGCCTCTCTTCTTCGGGCTGGTTATCTATGAACTTGATACTCGATACTTGGGGCTCCCTAATGGACAACCCTCCCGGTGACTCCACCATCTGGATGTGAGAGGAGTTGGAGGAGCTTCCGACTTCTGGTTTCTTTCCTAGTCTAGCTTCTTGAAACGCCACCCTCTTGTCCACGTTCACCTTCATTGATGGATAAAAGGAGACCGCTTCTCCGCTATCTCCCCACACAACCCACTTGTTCTCATTTAACTTGACCACCCCCAATTTCAAAGCCTCCGTGAGATAAGGGCAGTCCCTTTTGATGTGTTTTTTTTCATTGCAGTAGACACACCCACTTCAAGCTTGGGGATTGTTGGGGCGTGGTCCCCCTTGTGTGGCTGCTGCAATAGGTGCCGGTGGAGCCGGTGGCGGGGGTGCCGGAGGTGGTGGTGCCCTAACCTCCGGTCGTGGTCCAGAAGCTCGTGCTTGAGGGGCGTCTCCCCACCTTCCATCCCTAGCATCCTTCCAATGGGAACCTCCCCAATCGGAACCTCGACTCCCCCCTATCTCCTGGTCGTTCCTCCAACCTCCTTGGCCACTCGACTCGTTCCTCCATCCGGTAGGCCGTTCTCCCCACCGGGGAGCCGATGGGCTAGGGGGCGGTCTATCGTTTCCCCTCGGGCCATCGTTCCGTGTCCCTCGCATGTTACGGAGGGCCATGTCCAAGGTCTCCTTCATTTATTCTCTTACGTCTACCCCTCCCCCTTTGAAAACAACCTCGGCGACTTTCTCCAAATTCGTCGAATCCCTCGGGGCCTTCTCAGGGACCTCCTTCCTCTTTTCCTCGAGCAGGTGCAGCATGAACATCACGCACCTATCTACTTCGGACAGCATGCCCCTATCCACTAGGGTTTGGGATAAGCGTTTGAACCTTCGGGTGAAGGCTACCAAGCTTTCCCGTTCCCCCCTTGTAATTCGTCGCAAGCCCTCTACGGTCGGGATTAAGTCATCACAGGCAAAAGTCTACAATAGGCTCGCCCTGAAGGTCCTCCATCGACCGTTCGAGGGGTAGATTGCCCGGATCGCGGTGTCCAATTCGGGGTCCGAGTGCAAGATAAAATAGTCGATTCACTCCCTTTCGGAGAATCTCTTGCGGTACGCGTAACTTTCCCATTTCTCCACGAACCCAGTTACATCTCGCCCATCGAAAAAAAGCGCCTCCAGACCCAGGTTGACGTTATAATAGGGCACCCGTCGGTCATCGTATTGGCGAAAATAGGGACCTTCCATAGGTCCATCGGTTGCCGGATCGTATGGTTCGTACCACGAGGGTTCGGGCTCCTCTACCCGACCTCGACGTCTTGATGGCTCCCAGGGGTCTTCCCCGTAGCGGCCCCGCTCATCCGGCCAGTCCGCTTCCCACCGAGCGTGGTCCGGCCCTTTAAAACTCTGTCGGGCCTCCATCCCTTGACTCCTGCCCGGTATCTCGCCAGCGGCCCAAGCCGCGTCTGCTTCTCTCACGACCCATCTACGTGACCTACTACCAGCCTCCGCCGGCCTTTCTTCTCTAAGACCCCTTCTACTTGGTCCCCCTTCCTCTTCTCGCTGGGGTGGTCGGTACCCCCTCCCATCTCTTGGAAATCCTAGGGCTTCTCCCATTCTGGCGTCCAGTAAATCCCCCCACCAAGATTCTATAGGGAGGCCTCTCGAGCCCTCGATCGTCCCTTCCCGCGCACGCATTCGCCTTTCTGTGCCAGTTTTTGGTCCCACTAAGGCCTGCCTTTCACTGGCGACGCCCTCCGAAATCCTATCGGCCCATCTCCGCGGTCGGCCGTCGGCCTCGGCTGACCCTCTCTCTCGCAGGTCTCTCCCGCCCCGACACACTTCTTCCTCTCCCCTAAGCGGTCGATATGCCTGTCTATCTCTAGAGAATTCTCGTTCTTCCTCTAATCGGGCTTCCGCTTCGGTTACTCCTTCTTTTACCGGCACCCGTGGCCCCACATCTCTGTGCACTCGCACTTCCGTGCCGGCCCTTTGCCCCTCCGAAGCTGGTCTCTTCCCCGGAGCTATTTCCGGCCTCCCTTCGGCCCTTTCTACCGTCTCCGCCCCCTCTGTGATCTCTTCCACTACCCTACTTAGGCTGGCCCCCAACTCGGGGCTCTTCACTACCCCCTTTCTTTCAGTGGTTTCCGGCGGGCTAGGAAGGCCAGCTCCAACTTCACTCTCCATGCACCCTTATCGACACTTTCTAGTCGTTTTCCTCCCTATCGTCCGTGTCACTTTTCGGCTCGTCCCTCTCACTACTTTCTGCGTTATCTTCTGAGCTCTCTTCTTCCTCTGATCCCCCCTTCCCTTCCCTAGAGTCCTCGTTAACACTTTCTCCCCCCGACTCTTCACTGGCTACCGTCCACCAAGAATCTCTCAGTCTCTTCTCCTCGCTAGCGGCCAATGCAAGATTTGCGATCTCAAGGTCCGAAATGCCCCTAAGTCCTTCTTGCGCACACCTCCTAATCAGATCTCTGTCCACATCACCCGCCTGCCCGAAAAATAGGGGCTTGATGAATTCCCCAACGCGGGCCCACCACTCGAAGTCGGTGTCTTATCTCGACTCCCAGCATTGGGTGAATAGCTCGTGTCCCCCGTCCTCACCCAACGGGAATTTTTTTATCACCTGACCCCTCAACAGGACTCTCCTCACGGTCTCGTCGTCGGCGTAGAGCAGTCGATAGGCCCAGGTAGGGATATTCCAAGTCCTTCCGTGGCCTGCTCTCGGAACCTCCGCCCTCCCTCGATATTCCACCTTATCAATCGTGGTGCTCCTGGCGCCATGTCCACTCAATCTCCCCAATCGTTCTAGGGCCCTTTTGGCGATGCCTAGAGGATCTTTTCCTTTCGTTAATTCCGTAGCGAAGACTAGCCGGGCGTCAGGGGACAAAAAGATCTCAGCCTTTCTTATGTAACTGTCTCCTTCCGATGCTACTGAGAACCTGATCACTGTCTCCTGCTCGTAAATCTCGAAGAACTCTGCAGTCACCTCTCCTTCCCCTCTAATCTTCGGAAGAGTCACTCCATACCGTCCTCCCCATGTCCACGCCCTATCAAAGGTACCGTAAGGGTCACCCCTCTCGTATCTAATCATGGGAGTTCTCACCTCATGCCCACCAAACGCTCGGCGGCTTCGACCAACGAGTTTTGCACCTAGCTCGTTTTGTCCGCCTATCCTCCCCTAGGGTTTGGCGCAAAGCCTCTTCGTATTCGCTCGT
Organism: Chara braunii; assembly: GCA_003427395.1. Taxonomy (NCBI): domain Eukaryota; kingdom Viridiplantae; phylum Streptophyta; class Charophyceae; order Charales; family Characeae; genus Chara; species Chara braunii. Next base: position 73,511 of record BFEA01000699.1, on the reverse strand, counting down.
CCTATCCCAAAACCGAGTTTCCACAAGGTGTGTCCTAGACGTCAGTGGCGTTCCTAGACACCTTGAGTCCTCCTCGAACTTTCTCTCTACTTCCAGCAAAGGCTCCCTCCAAGTCCTCGAGAATCTCACGCCACTTGCGTCTCTAATGTGGACCGAAAAGGTAGCTAGCGTGGTCCAGTTCCTTCTCTTCCACAAAGCCAGCCTCCGGACCTCCACTAGAAACTCCGTCTCGGCGCGGATTATCCGGTCCTCCCCCAATTCCGGGTTAAGCTCGGCACCCCCCTCGATCCTAACCTCGCTACCGTCCTCGTGGGTCTCTGATTCCCAACGAATCCTATTGGAGACGAACGCGACTCTCATCCCCTCACCCCGAGAGAAGGTCTATTGTGACCCCGTCGAGGATAGCGATTGTGGCCGTCTCTAGCAGCTTGACCCTGGCTAAGGACCCGGGCCTAGCTCTCCTTGCTTCTTCCCAGCACAGAGCAAGGATCCGCTGAACTTCTCCCCTCACTCTATCCAACCCTACAAGCTCCTCAAGGTCCGGCTCGGTCATCTCCTAACCTCCGTCGACGACAGGCAATAGCTACCCGAATCAAGTCAGAGGGGTCCAACCCTGCTAGCTCCCCTTCACAGATCTTAGGTTACCTAAGTATCTCCACGATATCTTAGATTCTCTCGCGTGTCGACCCCACCCCTCAAAAGCGTAACCCAGGTCCTCTAGAGTCGACCAATCGTCTCTACAGGGGTCCCGAAAACACCAAGTTAGCAAGGTGTGTAGGTCTGATCCCGTGAACCTGAACTGACTTAGGATAGAAACCCTTCTTCCCACTGCTTTCTTAACAGCCTCGGAGGGGTAAACCCGCTAAAAAATGAATCGGGGGACCTCCACAGGCTCGCTGGAGAGGAACCGCGGTATCTCTTCCCAACCCCCGTAGGTCACTAGATATTCTTCTTCGCACCCTTCGTGAGGTCCCAACCCCTCCACTAACTCTCTAATTGGCCCCTTACGGCTTGAGCATCCCAGAGAGGGTCCTGCCTTGTCCGTAGGCTACGCGCTATTTCAACAAAACCTTCCTTCGAAAGGAATATCCTGGCTTTTCCAACCACAACTTGTCCCTGGCGACTCACCACGAAGCGTACGAACGCCTTCCCTTGTCGGGTCCCCCCCTCTTCTCGTAGGAGAGTCCCATCCGGTTCGGCCAGCCGGGCCCTAGGCATAGTGATTCTAATAATCTCCCCGGTATCCTCTACGGGCTCTATGGACGCCCAGAGAGTCCTCGGAATCCTTCTTATCATCGGCCCTCAAAACCCCTCCGGTTTGCCACCTGCTCCTCTCCGAAGAAGCGAGCGTACAGGACGTCCGCGACGAGGGATCGGAGTCCCTCGAACTCCCTCAATCTTCCAAATATGGTGGACAACTCACTCCTTGGGGGAATTCCCACGTCCACACACCGAGTATAAAGCCAAAACAAACCCCTAGCCCGTACCCCGGATTCCCGAGCAGCCCTAAGCACCGCTACTACTCTCTCTTCCGGGTCCCTTTGGACCGAACTGGCCACAAACTGGGGCAAGTTAGCGTGAAGGACCCCGGAAGCGCGAGGGACCTCTCCGGGTTTAGCGAAGGAAACTAGGGACCAAGACTCGAAAGTCCCCTCCTCGTAATCTGTTAACACCAGGTTGTTCGCCAATAGCCTGGCGGACTCTCGGTACTCAAAGTGCGTAAGCCGCCCGGTCACTAAACATATCCAGACCTCGGTCCACCTCTCTTCGTCGAAAAAAATGGTTGCTCGGATTTCTAGGAAGCGACCGATATCGGGTGGGCCTCCTCTCTCCACACCCTCTTTCCAAGTGAGCCTTCGCTCTTGAACCCACACGTAGGCCCCTTATCTGATTAATCCCCCCTTCTCAACACTCATCCAATAAGGAGTCACCTGAGGGTCTCCTGGGATCAAGACCTTCTCGGGATCACCGGCCTCTATCGATTCTACCACCCCTTCTTCACTGAGGACGAACTTCACCATCGGCTTTCGACGCTCTAAAGACCCACCTGTGATAATCTTCCGGAGAGAGAGTGTAGGTCTTCTCTAAAGAACCCAGTCTACGGAAAATACCCCAGAGTTTCCTGCGCGGCGGAATACCTTGATCGATGCAGTGTGTATAGAGTATCCACAGGGACTAGAAGGTAAGACCCAAACCCCTACCCCTCTCTAGAAAACGCACTATCTTTTCCTCGTTTGGCCTAGGGAACAGGTAGGAAGGCACCCTCAGGGTTAAGGGGTATCTCGATTTTGGGAGTTCACCTTCCCTCGCGAACCTTTCCCTTTCCACGGACACACACGCAAATCGCTCCCTAACCCTACTCACCCATTCTCCCCTCACCTCTCTCGCCTCCCGCAATAATTTTTCCAGCCCACCCCCTTGTCCCAGGACTAGGGGTACTACAAGCTTTGTCCAAGCTTTCGGTGCTATGAAAATAACCGCGGTTACTTCAAGGGTCCGTCCAATACCTTGGCCTTCTACTTCTTTGGACTCTATCCACACAAATTCCACACTGACCGTGGACCTCCCCTCTTCTACCCTTTCTCAATCCAGCAGTTCCTTTTTGCTACGGATCAGCCTAAGGGCCTCACGGTCTTCTAGTGGGGACTCAAAGAAGCATCGCCGCTTTCCATCATGGAACACAATTCATTTAGAAGATCCTTTGCGGCACTCCGAAGACCCTTCCTCCCTCGAGGTCCCGGGTGGACTCCCTAAAGATCCCGACACGAATACCACAGGCCTTGATCCCGTACGGTACCGGGTTATCCATGCAATAGGTGTAGTACCAATGGAGTGACCTAACGGAGAGTTGCCACCCCTTTTTCCGCACTATGGACCGTACTATCCGGCCGTATCGTTCCTCCTCCCCGCTCACCCTTCGGAAAACAAATGATTGGAATATGGACCTGACGCACCCTGTGGCACGGGGATACTCTTCGTTTCGCGCGCAGGTCACCCTCACCTCGACGGGTGGGCTATGCCTAAGGGATTCAGCCCCAAAGATCTGCCTCAAAATCGGACATGCCCGTCCCTCCCAATGATCCGCACGGTACCACCCCAAGACCAAATGAGTGACGTACTCGACCCAAGCTTCCTTACTCAAGTAGACTGTCCCTTCCGCACGGATCACTGTTCGCCTGGGTCTCTTCCCATTTTGGGGCCTGTTCCGGGACCACCTGTCCCCCTCCCAAGTTCCGACTGCGAAACGAGCCCAGAGAAAAACCCCTCTCTCTAGCTCTACCCCGCTCTTGCGACCGGCTAGATATCGCTCCGTGCGGTGGTCCAAGGGGACGCTGAAGTACTCTCGGTCTTTGCTTAAATCAGCTTTCTCAATCCGAACCCCTTCTTCTTCAGTACCCTCTATGATTCTAACCATCCCCTAGAACTATCTCCTCTATGATTTGAACTAGCGCTCTCCACTCGTCCGACCTATCCAGGAAGGCGTCTGGAATAGTGGGGACTGACCTACCCCCTTGCGGATACGTCCACCACCCCAACGAGTAGAAATACTTAATTTCGTAAGCCCCTAGCAGCTGCCTCTCAAGCTGCGCGTGACCGATCGCCTCCTCTCAGCTATGCAAATACCCCGCTGCTCTGTCTACTCCCTCTTCCACGTACAAGGCTATGTCGAAGTGCACGGTCCACCAGTAGAAGGTATAACACCAAACATCTACTCCGCCTATATCTCCCACACTAATCCCCGCGGGCTCAAACTCCAAAGGCCTCAAGCTCATGGATCCGCCGCTCTCACCATATGCCTCACTATCTCTACTAGTGATTTCCATCCATCCGACCCATCAAGATAAGCGTCCGGAATTACTGGCGCCGGACGACCACCTCTCGGGTAGGTATGATATTCTAGAAAGTAGAAATACTTGAATCCGTAACTCCTTAACTCCCCCCGCGAACAGCGGGAGTCGCCAATCGCCTCTTCCCACCCTCGAAGGAAGTCCTCTCCTTGATCTTGCCCCTCCTCTACATAAACACCTACATCAAAGTCCCCAGTCCATAGTCTAAAGGAGTAGCACCACACATCAACACTTCCGTGGGTACACACACTAATCCATTCGAGGGTGGCTTCTAGGCTCATTAAGTATAATCAAGGGAAACTTCCCTAAATTCTCACTTCCTATTGGCCACTCGAGAGACCACCTCTATCCCGCGAGGAAGAAAAGCCTGTGAGCTCAGAAGGATCAAATGGACCAGAGAAGGAACGTCGTCTCACTCCGCTGACTTCCTATCCTCCCCCGCTGAGAGACTCCTCCCCACTCCCGGCCTAGAGACTGGCCGTGGACACAGGTTATCCCCGAGGAAGGGTGGCAACCCCCTCCCCGGAGTCGGACCGAAGTCACACACCCGCACCCTACGTCCCCCACTGAACCGACGTCTAGTCCTAATTAGCCTATCCGGTACCACGCCTCTACTCGGCCCACCTCAAGCGTGGAATTACCCGGGTCCCATGACAAGATCCACCTATGTATCGGAAATCGCTAGCCTATCTACTCCCTCCCCATTCTCCTCATCGTGAACTCTTCGCACTTCGTTCCCTTCTTCCTTTTTCGCCTCCCTCTGCCTCTTTTCTCTCTTGGAATCACTGGAAGATCGGGGAATGTAAGAAAAAAGGGTGGGGAGAGCGGAACTTTTAGGAAGAGGCTCTCAGGTGGGGTTGAAAGGCATACGTACCTTTGGTCTTCAATACTCATTATCGTAGTCCCAATAATCCCACAGTTCCGAGTCCGAAAAGTCCGCTAGACACCGGTCCACCCAGGAGCCGGCCTCCAATCCCTCGCCCAAGGTCCCCCAAGTATCCCCCTCTCCTTGAATGTTCTTGCTATGAAGGTCAGGTATCTCCCTCTCTCCCCTTTGCTGCGGTACCCGTAGCACCACTCTCCTTTCCCACAAGCCCCCGAACCGGTCCCAGTTGAGAGTCCCGCTCCCTTGCGGGAGTTGCAACCGTCGTCAGCCCCCGTGGATCAAGAATCGAAACCCCTAACCCCTCTCTAGACACAATTTCTCTTGTGGGACTTCGCCCCTGAGTAGGTGCCCTCCACAACCCGTGTGGATCAAGAACACTTGGTGACCCCCTCGGATCCCAAATAGACAGCGCTACCAGCCCCTCTCGGACCCGTCTCCCCGCTTCCTCTCTTTCTCTCTCCCTCTCCCCCCCTTGAGCAGACCCCCTTATACTATTTCCCTGGACTGTTCTTCTCCCTCCCCTTCCGTTGTTCTTCACCCTCATTCATACGCCTCAGGCAAACTGTGCACCCCCTTAGTTTTTCGAGTTTTTAGAAATAAACAAGCGCAAAAACCAAGCACACGAAAAGAAACTGACCTGTTTTTACCCTTCGATGGCCGGAAATGGGAGCCGAGATCGCAAGCGGGCCGGAGCGGACCTGCAAAAAGAACCAAGGAGACAAGCCCCAACACCCGAAACCCCTGGCTCACGATAAACCCGAACAACAAGCCCCTCCCCAATAAACCCCTCGCCGACGTAGCTTGAGAAGAAGCCGCAAACTTACTTTACCGCTGCGTGTCACGCGGGTCCTCCCTCACCCCGTAGTTGCTAAGCCGGCCGCGGCCGCGGGAGAAATGCTCATCCCCGGCAACGGCGCTACTTTGTCTGCCATCTCCCCCTTGTCTATACCCACTAGCCACCGCCGGTCCGGCTGCCCACAGTTCGGGGGGGTACTCGCTAAAACCAGACCTTTCCTAGCGAGCCTTGAACCAACAAAGAAAGAGACCAAGGGATCCGTTTTTTCGAATGGACCCCAAGGGGGTAATGCCACCTCGATTTCCGAAAGGGAGGTGCCCCTTAGCGGAAGCAGTTTTCCCAAAGGGATTCTCGGAGAGTGACGGAGCGGGGCCTTGCTAAATGAACCGGCCCCACACCGAGATCGGTTGAACTTAACTGGACTGAGAGTCCCCTATAGAAGCAGGCTCTAGCCAGACTCGGTTTTTGACAGAGCTCCGGTTTTGCAAAAGACAGCAGACCTTGACCGAATCACTTTTCTAGCGCAAGCTCAACCAACCCGAGAGTGTCCGCAAGAAGCTGGCCAGTCCGAACTCAGTTTTCAACAGAGCTCCTCGACCAAAACCAGCTCTCTCTAGCGGGCTCAACCAAACTGAAAGTGCGCACAAGAAGATACCCAGACCTACTTCAATTTCGACAGAGCTTCAATTTTGCAAAAGACATCAGACCTTGTACAAACCCAGTTCTCCCAAGCAGGCTCAACCAAACTGAGAGTGCACACAATAAGATAGCCAGACCGACTTCAATTTTTGACAGAGCTTCGAGACAGCAGACCTTGTACAAACCCAGTTCTCCCAAACAGGCTCAACCAAACTGAGAGTGTGCACAAGAAGATAGCCAGACCAACCTCCGTTTTGCTGTAATCCAACAATAAAGAAGAATGGTCCCGACCGAAATCAGTTTTCCCCAAACAGCCTAGACAGCGAAAAGAAAGCGGTCCGGACCTACTTCAGTTTTCCCAAAAGGCTCAGGAGGGAACAACATGTAAAAACAGAGGCTCCTTGCAAACGTAATGCCCCCTCCCCC
>BFEA01000699.1:54105-66626 GCA_003427395.1 Chara braunii | reverse complement strand
TCTCTCTCTCTCTCTCTCTCTCTCTCTCTCTCTCTCTCTCTCTCTCTCTCTCTCTCTCTCTCTCTCTCTCTCTCTCTCTTTCTCTCTTTCTCTCTTTCTCTTTCCCTCTCTCTCTCTCGGCTACGCGCCCCAAACTCTTCGGTGAGTACGAGTTTCTCGATTTCTACCGGCCGGCTTCTGACCCGTCTCTGGATAAAGCCTCAGCTCGCTTCTGTTCGCGCGCCCGTGCCCACATCGTCCCGAGCACACAACCGGCGCTAGCCCCGATCGATCCTCTGCAAGCGATTTTTCCTTGGGAACTCATCCCACCGTGACCTGCTCGAGGCGGCTTGCTGTTGGCCAGAGGTCAAAGCGAACATCTTTCTCTCTCTCTCTCTCCCTCTTTCAGACTGGTCTCTCCATCCGCTCTCCCTTGGCTTCCGGAATCGCCAACTGGCGTCCTTCCTTACCTGGCTCGATCCTTCGAACTCTGAGGGCCTGCGGCCTGTCGTGACACAGAGGCCCGCCTCTCTCTCCTCCTCTCGAGAGATGGTCGCCCACTTGCCAGTGCGCAGCCCAGTGCCCCCTGCGCCTCTCTTTCTTCCTCTAGTACGCTAACCGAACGCGCCCGCTGTACGCAGATCCTCTTGCGCATCGCTCGCTCCCTCGTCGTCTCGAGTGTCGACCGTCCGCCGGAGAGAGCTCCCTCTTCCTATCTCCCTCTCTTACTCTCTCTCTGGGGCGCTGCTCGCCCGTGTCTGCAATTCTCGAATGACCCGAGCGCCCGCCTCTTCCGTTCATTCTACCCCTCTCTCTCTCTCAACTCCACCAAGCTCTGGCGAGAGCTGTGGGACAGTAAGGCGTTGAGCGTACGAGGTGCGTACACTCTCTCTGTGCGCTCCCCTTGCCCCATACTCTTCCCTTCTCGTACACCGAACTCGACACTGGTGCGAACCCCGAGTTACCCGACGATCCCGAACGACCTAGCGCGTGCATCTCTGCTCCATGCGTGGCACCGCGAGCTCCCCCCACGAGCGTTTTTGCAACCCCCGTGCGTGCGAGCGCTCCCCTCGAGCGGGAATCTCTCCCTCCTCTCGTCTGCTCCTGTTTTCTCTCCTCTTATACTGTCTCCCGAGCTCGCCTCCTCCGTTTGCTCCGCCTCCCTCTTCCTCTTTGGAGCCAAGCCGAATTTTTCGTATTCTCCTTTGACATTCCCTCTGAACCTTCTCCGAAAATTTGGGCATTGCGCGCCCATTAAAGAGTGCGGTGCCTGCTTATCCAAAACAAAGGGTGCCAGTGCCGGCGCCAAACTCGAAAATTTGGATAAACTTTTCCTCCCGTTTCTCCCACTCGATCCCTCTCTCCTGTCCTCCACCTCCCTGATCCTGTCCTCCCCTCTCTCATCCAATAAGCCTTTCTTCTTCCCGAGTTCCCTTGAATCGAGCAGAGAACGCCTCTCGGAGCATGACTGCTCCCCCTCCTCCCGTACTTGGCCCAAATCAAGTTATTCATACGCATTCCCCCGTCTCCGCAGGGAGTTCCCTCGTCGGCTGGCTCTCGCTAGCAGCTTCCCGCTCCACCATTTCTCAAGCGGTTATCAAGAACTAAGGGCGCGCGCTTCGAGACCAATGCATTTTTCAAGAAGATATGCGCTCTTCCCTTATGTTACCCCGATTCTTCTTCCCACCGAATTCTCGTGGCGGTCCCTCTTCCGTCCTTCCACTGTCGATCCTCCCATCCTTATTTTCAGCCAATCTCCCGCCTCCCTCGCTGTCGTATTGCGTTCGAACCCCAGGATGACCATTGCCCCGCGGGATTCTATTCCGCCATATAGATAAGGGGCCCGCCTTGCCAGCCTCACGACCTAGCTAGCCTCCCCCTCGATTATCCTCCCCCTCTTTCCTCCTCCTTTCCCTCTCTTTTTCCCTTTTCCCTACCATCACCTTCAACTGCCGCCAGTCCAGCCCTGACCATCTTCTCGCATTTTTCTGGCCGCGCCTTTTCTTTTCCATCAATTCGTTTGACACCTCTTCCTCCTCTTACACGATTTTTGACGGTTGATCTCTGCATATCCCCCCCCCCTTGGGCCTACTAGGCTCACCCAGCTGCCCAATCCTTCAAGGTATACTTGTCTCCTACCCTTCCCCACATCTTTCTTCGACCGTTCTCCTCTAATCATCTCTTTCCCAGATTCTTTTGACCGCCTAGTCATCCTTATTCGGTTTGAGCCTGTGCCAATTTTGGTCACCCCGAGCTGGGTGTCGCCGCCAACTGATCACCGGACACCGTGAATGGTCTCCACAAGGTTCGGCATCCGCACTCGTCGTCGGATCCCTGCGGCTATGCCCAGATGTCATCCTTCGGACAAGCTCTCCCTACCGACGCACACACCCGTGCTCACCCAGTTTCAGTCTTGTCTCAATCCTGCTGTAGCACGACAGTCTCCTGAAGTCACGGTCCCGCCTGCCGCTTGGCTCCCTACTCCCGGCTGTCGCCGACCTCGTGCCCCTCTCCAAAAGTCGGATTTTCGGTTCTTCGTACCCAACCCCGAGTCCTCACAGGTGCGTCCTCGCTCCGAGTTTTCCATGACCCGTTCGAAAGTCCGACAGCAATCTCAGGGCCCTTGTTCCTGGTGTTGAAACTCATGTTTTTTGGGGGACTCGTGCTAGTCCACTTGCGATCCCGGTTGGGACCGTCACTCCAGCTATTTGAACTGTTAGTTACGGAGGCCCGGAAGCCCGAGGTCACCAAAACATCATCCCCGCATGCATGCAAACGTCAAAACCACGCAAAATGCAACAAAGAAAGAAGAAATGTTTTCCATTTAAAAAAAAAAGACCCGTCAGCTGGTAGGCAGCCGCCCGACAACGGTGACGCTGCCGACACTCGATCTCCACCACCGCTATGCCCCTCCGAGTGCCTCACCCCAAGTCTAGCGCTAGCTCCACCCCATGTTGTCACCCAGCCCGTCACTTGGGCACATTGAGCCTGTTCGACGCCGTGGTTTTCGCGCATAGCTCGCGCAACATTGCAGCCGAGATCAAAGAGAAGAGAGGGAGAGGAAGGGGCTGCAAGAATTTCTCGCGCGGAAGGCAGCGGGGTGGCAGCACGGGGTGGGGGCAGCAAGGGGGTGTAGATGACCAGGACCGACGAGGGAAGGAGATTCCAGAAGGATTGAGAGAGGCGGAATGACCGATAGTTCCGTTTAATTATGGTGGTTGTTCAAGTTGCACGCACAATTCGTTCTAGTGGCATTGATCCGACCATCCAACCTATATATCACCTGCAGCCGCAGTTGTGGGGTCAAACTCGGCGTGCGGCTGGGATCCCGAGCGCCACCCTCTGGCCGCGGGTGGGGTATGGCCGCAACTTTCAAGAATTTTTTCACGGTTCAAAGTTCTTCAAAAAAAAAAGGAAAAATAGGATGTTGTACATCTTTTCAAGATGTACACTGCAAATGCTTTTTTTTTTTTTTTTTTTGACTTCGTCTTTGAATTTTAAACATTAAGAAACAAATTTTCCAGAGGCAAAAGCTGGGTTTTTTTTTTCTCAAAGAAAAACTATGGAGTCTGGACCTTATTTGTTTTTGTATTTTTCTTTTTGTAAAGCGTTTAGATATTAGTACATATTACCATAAGGCAAAAGTTACTAAGTGTATTTTTCTGCATAACATATCTGTTTTCCATAATTTTTTGAATTGTTGTTTTTTTTGTTTATGTTTTTTTTTTTTTTTCATGGCCGCGATGTGCGACAATGGCCACGGGGTCGCGGCCTCGCCCACGCCTGGCCGCCACCGCTGCGGGGGATTCATAGATCATCCCAACTAATCAATCAATCATTTGCGTCGATAGGTAAAGGGAGGATCAAGTGCAGAATTGGGGGAAGACGAACAAGTAAGCCTCGAGGAGTGTTTCAGCAAGAAGGGAAGATGTCGCGTAGAGCGGGGAGCGAGTTTACGCGGAATGCAAAAATTCAAAATGGCTGCACACGCCTTAACACAAAGGAAATTTAAATGCAGACCACAATAATTCCTAACTGTTTCTTGGATTTGTCCTTGCGGTTGCTAACTGTCCGAGGGGGGAATCCATAAGGACAGGGTGCAATTCCGAAAGATGCAAACTTTTAGTCCCTCCCAATTGAAAAAATGGACCCTGCTTTTCTTAATCAACTAAAATCCGAGCTTCGCAGCTTACTTCAAATTTTACTCCGAAGGGTACGTGAAGGCGCTACGTACGGATCCTAGCTTAATAACCTTATCACAATTGGGATGCGCAGGGGGTTCCGAAAAATAGGAAGTCACCCGTCTGCCACACACGTGTCTCGGTTTCCTTGATGACCAAGGAGGCCTCTTCATCGTCAGCTAGCTCTGATCACCGACTAACTTGCTCAAGGTGCATCCCGCACCTTTTTAAACCTCCATCGTATTATATAACTGATCGGGCGGCCACTTCATCATTTGCTGGCCTGATCGTTAATCTTTTTCTCTTCAGAGCGTGAGTCTTCGCACACTCTTTTATGATTACCTTAGTATGAGAAGAGTAATCAAGAAGAATAAGAAGAGAGAGGAAAATGAGGGAGAGGGGGAAGAAAGGCTGCTAAAGCGAACGATGTCGTCGATGCATCCTTTTCATTGAAGTGATGCTGGACAAAGGAGGGGTACAGGAAAGCCCCTGGTATGTGTGACAACACTTGTGGTGCCAATGTGAGAGCTTGTGTCGCTCGAATGATCGTCCACAACACACTGTGGCTTTGGGGACCCATCATCACCAGGTGGGTCTCTAGATGCGGGCGTTGCTCCCGCCTGAGCACCGCAACACCCGAGAGGTGATACATGACCTTAGGCTGCCTCCCGACCTCATAGACCATTGTTCCCGCCTGTTTGGTTGCCACACTACCCTCGTACGGGGGCTGGGGGTTGTGAACGGAGGCCGGCCACCGTTCACGGAAAACGTGAACGCCGGTAGTTCACGCGTTTGTTTTTTTTTTCGCCCGGTAGGGGTACTTTTTTTTTTTATAGACGTGTAAGGACTGTAAAGGGGCACCTGCCCATATTTTTTTATTTTTATTTTTTCGATTGGATTTTTTTTTTTTTTTTTTTTAAAGAAAAAAAAAGGCCTACTACGGCCGTGAGATTTTCAGATCATGTAGCAACGAGCCACGTTGAGTGGAGGAGGGCTCAGGGGACTTTGAGCGGTTGCGCGAGACAGAGAGTGAGACTCTCAGCCGTTACGCGCGCTGTCGCACTCTTTCCAGCCTAGCCACTTTGGGTGACCGGAAAGCCAACAGACTGTCACGCAGGATTTGGAGTATGATTGCAATAAATAAAATAAAATACAAATCCCTTCCTGTTGTGTGCGTCCGGCTTCGAGCGAGACCCTTCAATTGCGGTCTTTGTCGGTCTCCGGTCTTAGGAATCTTTTATTTTGATTCAGAACAGCAATGATAAAACCAATAATAATAATTAAAACAAATATGCAGTGTGTGCATCGAGATGCCAATTAAAGAATTTGAGAACTGTGACATGATCAGCAAAAGAGAACATAACCATCAAGCAATGTCAAGGAGGAGATCAAGGCCGAACAACTCAAAGCAAAACAAGATGAATGACGGAAGAATGAAAACACATAATAATCTCAGAAAGTACACATAAGCAAGCATGGTCAACACCTCTCAAGAGTCCTCACTCATCCCTCTAAGAAGTCTCTCTCAATCTCTCATTTTGTTGTTTATCTCTGGTGGTGTGACCCACGCCCACGTACAATCTGAGATTGAGGCCTCGTGACAAAGAGCCACCTGAAGCCAGCAAGCTCTGAACATGACCATCCGAGATACATGACACGGAAGTTAACCATGGAGCAGAACTTCTCCCACAATGTAGGCAGCCCGTGCACTGAGAAGACTCCCCGTCTGAGGTAGGGATACTCAGTGGGCTCTGTCAGTGCCTCAATGTCGATCACCGCTGGAGAGATATATCTCTTTGCCAAGCTGATCAAGTCTTGCCATCCTGTGCCATCAGTGAGAAGGAAAGGAACAAGAGGCCTGAGATAGTCAGTGTAAAGCTTTGGCCCAAAGTTGCAAATCAGCGTAGTGCCACTCTCATCGAGCTCCCTCTCTCTCTGCTCGAGGCATTTGGTAGCTGAGATCCAGACTGGATCGAAATGCTCATGAGCCTCCTTGCCCTTCTTCAAGTATGACCTCAGATCGTGGATAATGCCATCAGCAAAACAAGTCTGGAAAACGAATATTGACAGATCTCCTTGTCTGAAACCAATGGCACTAACATACTGATAACGGAATGCCTCTTTGCATGAAATCTGATTGAGATTGGCCAGCACTGACTCGCTGACTCGAAAGGATTCAACTGTACTCATGAGAAAGATGTTTCATATCTGCTGATAAATTATGAGTTGATTGCTGATCTAGTTCGCTGAACTGACTGCTGATAAAATATTGGTTGATTGCAGATTGGAGAACCGATTACTTGCTAAAAGCTGTTGTTTTGATTACCGTTCTGAAGTGCTGCTCTGATTGATGTTTCCTGGCTGCTGGTTGATAGCTAACCGTGAAGGATGAATACCACTGAGATCGTTAACCGGGCACTGACCAAGCGCCAATCAATTGTCAGTTGACTGCTGGTTAACTCCTGGTGTAGAACTGAATATCCCTGATTAATTGCTGATTGGAAAAGGAAGGACTAAGCACTGCTGAGATGCCTATTGATCAAGTACTTGTTGAGCACTGTCCAGTTGCTGATTATGGATTGATTAAACGCTGGTCAAAAGCTGATGATCTTATTTGAATGATTGTTGAAAACTGACTTGGATAATCGCTGAAAATGGATTTCTGAAAACAGATTACTGAACACTGATCTGAATGGTTGCTGAAAATGAATTTCTGAGAACTGATTAATTGAAGATCTAAAAACGGATTGATTGCTTTATGTCGGTCAGAAAACTGATTGTCTTTTTCACTTGCTGATTAGGAGATACGCTGAACAAGGAACGGGGTACTGAGCGATATTCGGCAACAGGGGTTACCAATAGTAAAAGTTGGGGCACATTCTGCAGTTACCCGAACTTTGCTTTGGCTTGCTCCACTGTCTCTAGTGAAGAGCCGATGATGTGCAGCTTACCATCTCGACTATAAAAATAGGAAACGTACTCGATATACCTCTCTCCATGAACTCCCTGGATTGCACATTCCCTCAATGTCATTTTCTGGCCTTCCATCCACAGGATTGCACCGTCCTCCCAATTACCTCTGTTTTCCATAACTACTCCACCCTTTACCACTAGGACTTCCTCTTTCCTCATGTCTTCTTATTTTCACGTCCTAGGGCTCAAGGAACGAATAACTCAAAACCTCGAGTGTCTCGATTAAATCTTACATCTAGCGCAAGTACTGCCCTTAGACAGTCAAGCAGCTGCCGAACCTTCCAAGGTAGGAACCAACACTTGCTGGTTCGACATCTAGGGGTTACTCGACCTGCAGGCCGCCTGCCAGCAGCGGAACTCAAATCAGGGACTGCCAAGCGGGTTCCGACGCCCTGGGTTGAAAGGTGCAGAAGTTCCCCTCAATGGTACAGGGGATAATGTGCGTTACTCATATATATATACTCGTCACGTGACTTTACTGGACCGCGAGAACATATTTGAGTGCTGCGTAGGTAGTTCCTTAAGCCTAGCTTGATGAGTCGATAGCGACTTACTTCTGAGATCTCCCCCAATGAGTTCAAATAGTGTCGACAGCCAAAATATATGCGTTTTCCCCCACCTTTTCTCTATAACCACCTCAGCATTCAAGTTCCCCTTCTCTGCTTTTCCTTCTTAACCTCTGATCCGAGACTCATCTGAGGTAAGTGCAGCCCTCAGGACATAAATTACTGGCCAATAGGGTGCACTTCACTAGTCATGTCCTTGGTGACATGACCAAATTATTCTCAGGCTATTGGTTAGCATTCAGGGACAGTAATTCGAAGTTTTATGTTTGTTCTCTATGTTTGTTCGCCGCTTTTCCCCCGGCTCAGTGGAACGGCACCGAGCACTTTGATCATACACGTCTGCTAACATTCGCAGTCCCAAAAGCTAGTGACACTGGTGAAACCTACCTTTGGGGGAGTCTGGGTGGGTGAGTCCGAACGGTGTTCGGGTCCTCTATGTTTAACCATAGAAAGTTTCACAGCTTTGTCACAGAAGTCACGGAGTTTGCCTCACTAGGAGACGGGCTAGCATAAGTGGACCCAACTCGCATTGTTCTGTGTACCTTTTCTGTTGAAATATAATCTCCTGATCAGTATCTCGTTAATCCCCATCAAGCAGAAACTTTGCGATCAAGTAAGCTATTCTTCTCAGTTGTCGCTTCTTTCCCTTGAGGCTCATCACTTAAACGCAATACTCATGGTGATCAAACAACTTCATGTTTGTAAGGATTTTATAAAGTTCACATAGTTTTCACCCGTGTTTCCCAACCCTCGGCTCATTCGCACAATCTTAGGCAGGTGAGACAACAACTCATGTCTGTTCCAATAGTCTCTGATTCACGAGTTCATATGAGACGATCCAGAGTGGCTACGTGACCGCACAGAAGTATCACTAGCAGGTGTATACATCTGCACGCTAATCTGCTTGCACTAACACTCGTGCGCTTGCGGGCCAATCATATAGTGTAAGCAAGTCTACTCAAGTACACGAAGGCTCGATCATGCAAGTACATATAAACCGGTAAAGTCTACATCCATACGACAACATTAAGGGAAGAATAAAGCCAGGGACTAACAGTATTCGTGATCCATTTCCCCGTCAGACTCATACACACAAAGAAGGAAAGGGTTGAGCAAGCAAGGTCAGGGTGTATGCCCTTATCTGTTTATTCAATCGTCACATTAACCCAGACATTGAAGACTGAGTTCAGTGATCCTTGCTCCAAGTTGAGTAAGGTCCGGGAATGAGCTAAACTCTCATGGCTAAAGTCTCTAATTCATGTGACCTTCTCTTGCGCGATGATCTCGCGAGGGTCAGTCACAAAGATCTGCACGATATCCCCCCCCCCTTCCACGGGCACTGACTCAGATGCCAAAAATTTATCATCACGCCCGAGATAAGCAAGGAGCGGAAATCAGTCGCGGTCGATTTCGGATCAGAAGGGGGAAGGGAAAAATTCTGGTCGACTCTTATTTCCTGAGTTCATACACTGTTCCCCTTCATGAAAATGACAATCACGAACACACAAACTTTCGTGAGAGTTCTCTTTACGAGAACGCTCTCCTCCTCTACAGTTATTACTAGCATTACCTTGATTGCTCAGCCATTCAAGCCTTACCAAGGAGAGGGAGACGATGACTAATTTGTGACTCAGAGAGTAACACAATGTAACGATCAGCGTGGATGAAATAGCCAATCCCACTTCGGAGTGGATGACATCCACAATAATTTGCTTGTATGTACTTCACGTGAGGCTCACTAGGTGACAGTCCCCAACCGCCTCTAACGTTCAGGTGACACCTGAAGGAGCGAGACAGCCAATTATTTTGAAGCGCCACATTGAGGGTGACGTACTAATTCTTGTCAGTAGCCTGTCGCCCGTCCATCAAGTGGCCTCAGAACGCCTGGCTAGTTCCAAGAAGAACAAAACTTAGTTGTCAAGACTAAGTGGAGAGATTGTCGTGTCACCCCGCCAAGTGCCATGCGTGCTCCGACCAGGCGGCGCTGACATCAACTGTGGCTGCCATGCGCTTCGCTAAGATCTCTCCCACTCTCTCTCACATGCCTTCTTCCCTAACCACTCGCCACGACATGAAGACTATCCGCAGCTCAGCAGAGATAAAAATACCGCGCGCGTCCTGGAAACAGCAGATGACGTCAGTTGTGCCTAACAAGCTCGTGCCCCCCTTGTTGTCCTTCTGCACACACACTATCGTGCTTCCTCCCCTTCTCATGCAGCCCACGAGTTCACAGCACTACTCTTTCTTGCTCGCGGCAAGACGTCAACTCTCGTGACCCATGCTCACAATGCCTTTCTCGTGCTTATTCTCATTGCAACTCATTTCTCTGCTCATCTGTAATAGTCTCGCCCGCTTGCCCTCTGTTGGTCTGTTCTTTCGTCCTCTCGTTGACCTCTCTTCACACACAAACACTTGGCCCCACCCTTGAGCACTACCGTCGTATCCGCCTCCCCGCATTGCCCTCTTTGGCTATTCTCTCGCGCCCCCTTTTCATCAAAGTGCGCTGCTCTGGCTTGTATACGTGCTGACTTCTAGAAAAACCCTCCTTATCGACCCCGCTGTTCTTTTTTTTACACTCTACGCGTGTCTTTTTCCCTTGTTTTGCTTCTCACCCGTCCCGCGGCCTCTGGGCGTCAGTTGTCGAGAGCTGGCCTCGAGTCCCGCTTCCACCGGCTTCGCGGCTCGGTGATGCCTCTGGATCTTGCCTGGTCTGTTTCAGGACCTGAGATCCGTTTCCTGATCTCCCGCTTCACTCATCTCACTCTCCCCGCCTGAGTCCCTGTCCTGGTGGACCTGCTGCAGGTCCGCCGTGTCCATCGAATTTCGGTATCTTGGTAAGTCACCGTTATCCGTAGTCTCGCCGTCACACCGTCCCTCCTACAACGTCTCTCCGCTCGATCTCTCGCCTCTGTAATCGCGTTTTGCAGCTTTCCATCGGTCAGCATCTCCAGCTCTTTTGCTCCCTCCACGTTGATCTTCAGCAGCACCTCGTCTCCACCGTCGTAGTTGAGTATAACGGTGATCCAAGGCCCTTCCCCGGACATGGGCTTTCAACGGGCCTGGTGATACCACTACCCAGGCCAATAGCCATGTAGCGCCATGGCTAGATCGTACCCAATGGCCTCAACGCAATGCCAGGTCACTAACACAGTGACGCTCGCCGGAAAGCACACCACCCAGGCCAGTGCCTCCTTCTTCCCTCAATAGCCAGGGTCAGCGCTCAATTTGCATAGCCTGCACGCAGGGATGCCGGTCAGGCCAAGCTCGAATACCATCGAGAATCAGCAACTCAGCGTATTATCGTTAGTCACACTCGCGGAACTACAATGCCCTCTTCACCTATCCTTTTTAGAAGCCCAAGATCAGCCCTTATTTTATAGAACTCAGAGGGGACCGAATCCTCATGTCCTAGCGAGAAACAAACAAAATTTTCAGAATCCCTTCCCTTTTTCCCTTCCTTTAATTTTTGTAATTATAAAATAAAGGACTAGGAATAATAACGAAGACAGAGCCAGTACAGCAATGGTCATAGGCCCTGTCACCACAGACAAGACAACTGCGCTTAGCACGTTGGTCCCATAACGGGATACCGTCTGGCAAACCCTCTGCTCTAAAAGGGGAACACCAGACTATAGTTACCGGGTGCCCATGTCCGATGGATGGAAAGGAGGGGGCTTATGACCCTCCACAGGGGGGTGACAGGCCTCCTACCGATGCGGCCGCGGGTCGCCCTCCTTTTGGGGTCCTTACCGGGCGGCGCCTGATCGAGCCTCCCAGTACATCAGCACTTTGAAGATTAAGGGTGATTCAGTCTGAACCAGTGACTATGACCGCTCTTCGAAACTCGAACCGTTGGCCTTCCCGCGAAGTGAAGGACCAATGGAAAACAGGGAAAAGTTCATAATGATTATAATGATAATAGTAAAAAGTAATAATAATAATAATAATAAGGCGCTTCAGGTTTCATCGGTGCGGCGGCTCCATCCGAAGTGGAGCATGTCCTCGCACAGAACTAAAACCCGAAGCCTTTCCTTCTTTCTTTCCTTTTCTTACTCCCTCTTTTCCCAGACATTACCGTATCTACCCCTAAACTCAGCTACTATCCCTGTACCTGGCCCAGATCACGACCATTAGGGCCAGACGATCCCCTTCGACCCCAAGCAGACCTGGTTAAAATGACAGCGACCAAGGCCTGGAAACTGAACCGCTGGCCTCCTCCATGAAGTGACAGGACCCCAACAAAAGGGAAAGTAGCTGGATTACTCCGGCCTAAGGAAATGGCCTTGATCCACGCGCTGATCAGGCTTTCTGTTCTCTTTTCTCTTCTTATGTTTTGTTTATTTCTCTTTTATCCCTTTTGTCCAGCTTCTCCTTTTTGACAGCAACTTGTTTTCACGCATCTAACCCATAACTTAGGCAACGAGGCACTCGGCGCGCAGCAGAAATGACCATGGCAGACTGTCTACTTTCGCGTCCCAGGGCAAACCCGGCAGCTACCAATAGACCGGTTGTGCTCTGCTGTACAGCAGGGCGCGAAGCCTGCGTGGACCAATGGAAGTCTTCTGGCGCACCCCTTTTGTCAAGGGCACAGCCACCAGGACTAGTCTGAGTCGAAGCACGGCCTAAGCACTAACGGCAAAGGAAACCCAAGACACGTCTACAGGCCGAGGCACCGACGAGAGGGATTGTACCAAGCAGGGACATGGTGCACGGAGGAGGGCCGGGACACCGCGCCCTTCGACAGCGCGCGCGCGCGCGAGAGAGAGAGAGAGAGAGAGAGAGAGAGAGAGAGAGAGAGAGAGAGAGAGAGAGAGAGAGAGAG
>BFEA01000699.1:27628-44251 GCA_003427395.1 Chara braunii | reverse complement strand
AGCCATATGTTTTGTCTTTTGTGCAACTGGTGACGAGTGGAGCAAGGCCCTTAGGGCCACAAAAGAAGAAAGAAAAAAAGAAACAGGAAACAACTGCTTCGTCGGAGATAAGGGGCTTCATCCGGAAGCAGCAAAAATACAGCTAAAAAGAAAAGGAAACGATTTCCCAAAAAAAAAAAAAAAAAAAAAAAAAAAGGAAACAAAAGCAAGAGAGGAATGAATCTTATGCTAGAACATGGAACCATACGTCGCCATATGTTTTGTCTTTTGTGCAAGTGGTGACGAGCGCTTACGGCCACTGCTGGTAGGAAAAAGAAACAATTTCCTAGAAAAAAAAAGGAAACAAAAGAAAGAGAAGAATGAATCTTCTGCCAGAACATGGACTCATACGCTGCCATATGTTTTGTCGGGTGCCGGGGTCCGGGGATGAGGTCCCGCTGGGGTGCCAAGGGTCGGGCGGGTGCGGGGGTCTTCAGCGGGGTCCGGGGGTCAGCGCCCCCGCGGGAGGGGGTCCGGGGGTGAAATCCCAGCCCCGGCTTTCCCCGCGGGGGTCCCCGGGTGACAACCCTGGTCTTTTACATCAATTCCAGATGGTGCTTGGCGTTTTCTTTTTTTGCCGCCCGTGTAGATCGTCGTCCTTGCGTCCTTTTGTTGTTTAGGTTGGGCAGAGCTACGCAGGCTAGGCTAGTAAGGCTATTGGTCCGTAATTGAAATGGGGACAGGTCGGTAAACTCATGGGGTGTCCACTGATGAACGACCAGGATATGATCTACTATGTTAGGCCAACGCCTCGCGTCTCTAGCTGCGATATTCTGCCGAAGGGCGGTTTTGATTACTCTGTTGGCGTTCTCTATGAGGCCGTTCAATTGGGACATATGAGGGGCGATATTCCGAATGGAGACGCCATGTGTGACCAGACTCCTCAGGACTCCCCTCGGAACTCTGCTCCAATGTTCGTTAGGATTTCCTCTGTGTCCTGATGCATTTCGAAGAACCTGTCGACATACCACACAATTTCCACCATCTGTCGTGTTTTGCATGGATACGCCTTGATCCATTTGGATAAATGATCTATAAAAATGAGAAGGACCGAATATTCACAGCTATTTGGACCTGGGGGAATGACAATGTCCGTTGTGTCTATACTGACCATTTGGAATGGTCATTCGACTATCGTTGGCACGATGGACCGAGGAGGCTGAGTCGGCGCCTTATCCGCCGCACAGCCTGGACAATTTTTGGTGATGAATTTAACATCATCCCTAATATTGGACAAGTACCATTTGTTCTTATCGATGGCCGACTCTGTAATCGTGACTGTAAAATGAGCAGTTGTTTCCTCATAGGATGACTTAACCCAATCATACCTCATGAACGGATGAGTTACTCTCATCCAAATCCCACTCCCGTCTGTCTTTCTCTTTTCTAAATGTCCTTCGCTCCATCTATAATCTCGTGCCCTCTCGTTGGCTCGCCTCCGATCCTCCTTGGCGGATTCTCGGAGGGAGTTTCCGACAATCGTAGCTATCAGGGCGACATTTGTCCATATCTCGGCGAATTCTCGAAGGGAGTTTCCGACAAGCGTAGCTATCAGGCCGAAATTTGCGTGTCTTTTTCAATCCCTCGAACGTGGCTTTGAGGAATCGAGCCTCCGTCGGGATCCTGTCGGTTCGACATAAGGGACACAACCAGGTCTTGTCTGTGTTCCTATGTTGAACGCAGAACCCGTGGGCTCTAGAGACACATCATTCACAATTTATCGAATCGACGTACCCTTCCCACTAGGGTGCATAGGGACCGAGTAGACCCGCGAAAATGCCTCGCAGAAATAACATAATTTGTCAGGTAGGGAGATAACAATGGAATCATCTTCCCCGCCCATCGCCATGAGACTACGCGTCACTTCTCGGTTCCTTTGGGGAGAATGGTCACCTTCCCATACGACGGTCCCTTGGTCAGCTCCAACTCTTTCCATGGAGTGATTTCTTTCCCCTTGGCTACCTTGCTTGGTCGATGTAGTCGTGTCAACTAGTCTCTGTTT
Organism: Chara braunii; assembly: GCA_003427395.1. Taxonomy (NCBI): domain Eukaryota; kingdom Viridiplantae; phylum Streptophyta; class Charophyceae; order Charales; family Characeae; genus Chara; species Chara braunii. The sequence continues at coordinate 42,210 of BFEA01000699.1, read as the reverse complement.
CCGTGCTTCTCCGTTTTTCGATGGATGATGTCGAAGTCATACTCCTTTAGTCGTACGGTCCATCGTCCAATCATCCCCATGTAGTTGGTAAGCCTCTTGAGGCCAATATGGTTTCATGGTCCGTAATGAGGAGGAACTTCTGCCCATACAAATACGGATGGAAATGCTGAATTCCCCAAACGACCGCGTAGCATTCACCTTGAGGGGCCGAGTCGTTCTGTCGTTCGTCTGGTACTGTTCGCGAGGCGTATTCATTGGTGTTCCGGACCATCCTTTCCCCTTTGCGCCAAAATAGCGGAGATTGTCCCAGGCTGCCAATCCATGAGGAGTATAAACTGTTTCTCGGGATCGGGCCGAATTAAAATAGGTGTCGAGACCAAGGCCTTTTTCAAAGTGGAAAAGGCCTGTTCACATTCCTCGTCTCGGTTCAGCGGTTGATCCTTCCGTAGGAGGTTCGTTAGGATCCGAAGGATTGCCGCAAATCCCTTGATAAATCACTGGTAATATGAGGTGCATCCTTGAAAGGCTCGAACCTGCGTCAACGACATAGGTGTGCGTGCGTCCCGAACCGCTTCGACTTTCCTTGAATCCGGTTTCAAGCCTCCTCGGGGCACCACGTACCCTAGGAACGAGATCTCGGAGAGGAAGAATTCACTTTTTTCCAACGCAATCTTGAAACTCGCATCTCGCAATGCTCCAAACGTCTATTCAATGTGTTGTGCGTGTCCATGAAATGACTCATAGTACACCAGAATGTCGTCCATGTACACAATGACGCAAAAATTGATCATTCATTGGGTCAGCCTGGTCTTGTGTGCAAAATTCTGGAAAACGACATTCATTGCTATCTGGAAAGTAGCCGGTGCATTGCAGATACCCATACGACAACGAACCTACTGCCAGCCTGTGCAAGGTGCCGTCGAACAACACAAACGTTGTCTTCGGTCGATCTTCCTTCTTAACTAGGATATGGTGAAACCTATGACGAATGTCGAGTTTACTGAAATAGTTGGGACACCCAATCACATCCAATAAATCATCAATCTGGGAAGGGGGTACACATCTTCAATTGTGATATCATTCAATTTCATGTAATCAATGTATATGTGAATTAACCCGTTCTTTTTCAGGACTAGAACCACGGGGAAGGATCACGGCCCCGTAGCCAGCTCGATCCATCCATTAGCCTCAAATTCTTGAATTCGTTCCAACGTCATTCTCCGTTCCTCTAGAGAATAACGGTATGGTTTACAATGAATCGACGGATGCGTTCCTGTTTGGATTTCCTGTTGGATGACTAAGGACAGCCCGATGTCTGTGTCCTCGGTGCTAGTCGCCCCTTGATATTTGGACAGGATATCCGCAATAAGGTGACGAGTTTCATTAGGTATGTATTCAGGCACATGCAACTCGTATGACTGTCCATGAATGCTAACCGTCACTTGTTTCATAGAGACCTTTGTACCATTCCGTGGTGGGGGAGACGAACTGAACGAATTGTTAGATCGCCAGGAAAACACCGTGACGACCATCTGAGCATCTTCTTCTTGGATCGCCACATGTTCCTCAGGCGTAACGTCGTCCTCGATGTCTCGGGGGCTTACGACCCTTACGGGTTTCTCGACAATCTTTATTCCGATTTCGGAGGGTTTGAGATCGCCACACTTAGGGGGTTCCAAAGCTTCGTTATCGGCGCTCTGTTGTAACAACCGAATCTCCTTTCTTGCAGAGAGCACGGAGCGAGGTAACCTCGTAACATCGCAAAAGGATCTCTTATCGCTATACCTTGGGAGAAGTGGGGTGGTGACTTCGTATAGGGTCCCAGGGGGTTCCCAAGAATCGATCATCCGCGGCACCTGTACTAATACCCCCAAGATTAGGGGCCACGCACGTCGGAGATTTCGCTCCGTGAGGACAAATGTTTTCGTTGTTTTCTGCTGAATTGGGAGGCGAACTAATCAATGCGTCATGTCTTGGATCACAGGGTTCGTTTCCTCCTCGCTCTCGGAGTGCTTGGGGACTCTGGGGAGGACTCGGGCCCCTTGTCCCCCATATAAGATTCCTTGGTGGGTTCTTTCCAGGTGATCACGTGGAGTGATCCTCCGACTTCGGGGCGGACTCTCCGAATTACGGGTAATGCCGTTCGGAGAGTGAGTTGCATCAGGATGATGTATGATTTTCCGCTCGTATTTCTGAGGATAATTGATCTTTTCTCGAAGTGTAAGTTAGCCTTAAGCGCCTTGAGGGGCGACAATCAAGGACGTCATATGTATTTACGTTTAAGACTACGACATCCCCTAATGCATGGACTTTTCCTAGTCTAAAAGCGGCATTCGTCATCCTTCCTACCACTTTGATCTTCTCCTCATCAGCGGAGATTAGGTGGCCCCCTTCTGTTACCGGGATCAAACCTTTCTTCCTTCTAGCTCGCTCCACCACCTGCAGGGAGATGGTTAATAATACTTAATACTGCTGCCCCTGAATCGATGATCGCGATGTACGGGACTCCCCAGACTTCCATGTCACACTTTACGTATTTCCACGGAATGGCCTTGATACGTAGAAAGTGGTCGTCTTTTTGGATCAACCCCAATCGTATTAGATTCGAGGTGCTAGGCACGTCCGGGTTGTTTTCATGGACGGAGGCCTTTCCTTTAACGGTCGCTAGTTTAGCTAGGGTGAACCGTTTTCGGTTCGCCTTGAATGGTTGCAATATCCGGTCGTTTGCCTGTTCCGATATGGACCAGAGGTGTCCGATGGGTAGGGGAATTCGGTGATCCGGTGCTCGAACGATGTTTAGGACATCAATCTTCCCTATAACGAACGTGACGCCGTCGGATGTCATTTCCCCAGGGGATGGCCTCCATTCTGTTACCTCGCGTTCCTTGATCGTGCGACGGATGAATCAAATCATTCCCAGTACCGGGTAACCCAACGAGATGTATTGATCGAGTGGAATACCCTCCGCAACTTCTTCAGTGGTAATCATCGCACTTCCCCCCCCTTCCACTTCTTCCACCATCGTGCCTACCCTCCCTGATCCGTTGGCCACGGGTGAGGCTGCCACCAGAGCTGCTTCTATCCGAGCTTGTGCGGGTCGGCTGGGGCAGTCCCGTGCTATGTGACCTGGTTGGTAACACGTGTAGCATCCGTCCATCGTTATGTAAAAGTATTTGCTATGGCGCCTCCCGCGACTTGTTCGGGGGCTACCCCCGAGACTCAGGTGCGGCTCGGACGACAACGGGGCGCATCCACCACATCAACGTCTCTATTCGGGTATTGTGCTCACGCTGCTCTTTAATGCTCTCCTGCATTAGATTAACTAACGTTCGTGCTAGATCACACTTGATTTGTTTGGTTTGATAGCTGTATCTCGAGGATGCGTGGGTGCGACTGTCATGGGCGGTCCTGGAACTATGTCCGACAACGATCTTTTAACTCCCACTTGCTCCAGATAGGTGATGGGGCCTGAGACGAAGCCCATGTTTTCAAATTTGTTCCTGAGCGTAGCTAACTCCACTTTCGCCCTTAGGCTAACTTATTCCGACTCTTCAGAGGAATCTCCTTTTTTGACGTGATCTTCTCCTTCTAGGAAATTAGCGGCGAACTTCTATTCCATTTTCTCTGCCCCGTTCATAATCTGTTGCATAGTGGAGATGTTGCATATTGGGAGGGGAGAATTGCTTTCGCAGTATCGCCCGCATTGTGCGGCTTAAGAGTCCTTTAATAGACAAATTCCTCCCGACCTTCTCATCTCTTTCCCGTTTGACGAACAATCTATAGAACCTACTCCGATATTTTGTGACAGACTTGAGGGTTTTTTGAACTCGAAGGCTTGTTCAGGGTGTATATAATCAAGTCTGTGCAAAAAATCCCTCTCGAAAATCATGAGGTTCACCCAAGCGTAGGTTCTCAACCAATAATGCCCATCCCGTCCCAATCGGGCTGGGATATTGATCCTGGCCTCATCATTGTCGTACTGCTACGCACGCAGCGTGGCTAACCATGCTCCAACCAAGTGATGGGCAGGATCAAATAAATACAAATCGGGCGGGGTTGCATGTGCTCGAACTGGGACAGGTGGTGCGGGAATAGGTGCCCCGCCTTTCTGCACATTAGCGTTTTGTGCTTGGTTAGCATTCATGTTGGCAACCTGTCGACCTGCCAATCTACTTGGAGTTACGATCGGGTTGCGCCTTGGCGTGTTTCTTTATCTAGACCACTCTCGGTTTAGGCTCACCAGATCGGCCTGCTTAGGGGGCCTACCCACTTGGCAATCCTTGAGCTCTGACACGCGTCGGGTCCGATACAAACCTCACGCCCAGCACGACTTTCTGTTTTGGGGTGATGGTGGGCGTGGAAGTGCGAAAAAAGGGTGTGCCAATGATTTTAGGAAAATGGGGATGGAGTCCCAGGTCGGAACTCAGATCTCCTGCGTCAAGTCTCAGGGATATGAATGCAAGTGGGTGGGTGAGGGACGAGGGTTTTGTTTTAGTCCTCGTGGAACGGGGAGGTCGCCTCCATTAGTCCTGTCCCCTAGGATGGATTTGTATTTCGTGTACCTTCGGGACGTTATGGCTGTCCCGTTGGTGCAACACCCGTTGTCGGCGGGTTTCACAGATCTCAGAATTGGACGTGGCCGACCTTTTAAGGAGGCTGTGCTCCCGTTGTTCAGCTTCCGTGCGGGCTCACCAGATGAATCCCGATGCTCGGTAGGGATGGTCTTGCAGACACTCGGAACACTGTGGTTGGGGCCAGTACGAGGCGAGTGCACGCCAAGGGGCAATGGTGAGGCAATGAAAGGACAATAGATGGTGATAGGGAGGTCCTGGGAGGGAACTCTATTCCAAGGATAACAATATCGGGTTCAGCAATGACGTAACACGTGTATGAGTTGGGCCAATCGGGGAAATGGGGAATACGTTCTAAGGCCCGCCCAATATCCCACTCGCAGATGCGCTCGGTTCCTGTAGGCAGTGTAGGGTACGAAAACTCTGGAAGCTCTGTCTTCGAGCGTGCAGAGAAACATGGGCATTCCCAATATCCCTTAGACACTCACGATCAGTGATCCGAAAGGGACTCTCGATATTCATGCTGCGTGGTGGGGTGGGAATCCATACATTCGGGGTGCTCGACAGGCAGTCTGATCGGGGGCAGATCTTGTAGTCACGCGTGTATGCGATGACCTCCTTCGGTAGGGCGTACATGTGCGACGTGTGTGCACGAGATCTTCATTAAATCAGGCTAGGAATTTTCACAATTTTCAGTACATATCGGCCCATCGGCAAAGAGTTGTCGCTTGGAAAGATCAAGGTGAGGCAGTCATCTAATCAATCGACATGCTTATCCATATTACCGGAAGGGAAAAGGCGAGGAAACGACAAACATCCATGCATAGAAACATCCAATCACTCACATCATACCATTTCTGGGAACAAACCAGAGAGCGAGTCTAGCCAATCAATTTGCCGAGTCGGCAACTAATTAGAAGAAGGGAGGAGCAGGGGAGGGATAGACTCAACCATTCATCAATTCGCAGAAAAGGAAGAGCCGAGATAACCATGAGCGAAAAGATGGTTTGCGCCAGGCATCAAAATTGCATAGAAGAGTCTAAGAAAAACACCATTCTAACACATCCTGTCCTCGTCCTCTCTTTGTCTCTCTCTACACCACCCCGATGCCGGCAGTCCGTTGCGTCGCACCTACTGCTCACACAAAGTTGCCAATCTGAACATGAAAGTCAGGTTCGCCCGTGTGCCACAGTCCTTCATAGCCATACATCAACCCCGCATACCCAGCACCAACCCGTCGGATTGTGACGAACGACTTTCTGTTACCGCGCGATTTTTCGCGTCAAGCTGCTGAGGGGGGGGGGAACGACAAGTCGAAGGGGTGAGTTGTGGAAAGATGGGTCGGGTGAGCTAGTTGCATGAATGTCCTCGTTTCTTTTCATTTTCTGCCGAAAGTTGTCGGATCGATGTCGGGAAAATCCCGTACCGGCGGTTGGATACCTGCGCCATGACGGGCGGAAGAAATAACTATACCATAGCTTCTTTCTTGTTCTGCTGTAAGCATTAGGAATTTTGGCACAATTAGCGCGCGAGAATTTTTATTTTTGAATGTTTAACTGATGTCGAGCTCCGGCGGGCTCTCTTAATTATTTTTCTTTTTGGAATTTTCTTTTGCAATAAGGACTTAGACTAGGAATTTAGGTACTCTGAATTTTGTCGCGCAGCGTTCGCACGCATCTTGTGGCGCGGGGAACAGGGTTTTGACTGGATCGCACCTTTAATCTTGTGCAACTGTCGTTTTTGGCGAGCGCGATCGTAACTATAATCCTTCTTCTTTCTTGGTTCTCCTATGTTGTCCGCCTTCTTCTTCTTTCTCGTCTCGCATGCTCTATTCTAATTGCCCGAAGCGCATACATGACCGGATCGACGTGTGGAGAGTGGCTACGACCCGCACTCCGCGGCCTGGGCATGCAGACGTAGGCACTTCCTCTCTTCTCTTCTTGTCCATCTAGGCTTCTTCTTGTTGTCCCTTTCATTTCCTCTGTTCATCTGTATGATTTTGGATTCTAATATGGCCGATCTCTTTATCACAACCCTTCTCTCTGCATATCTCTTGTACATTGTTTCGGATTTTCCTCACTGTTTTGCTCGGTATGTACGCATGGAATAACTGTAGGTTCTCTTTTTAGCGATCTTTTCGGTCTGTTTTGTGATACCTGTGTTGTCTTTGACGAGTGTTCGCCTGCATGAGCTATGTGATCGGGTTTGATTGAGAATGCTCACTTCGGATGTCTGAGGTCCAACTGTCGAATATCCCGTCTTTCCTCCTTTTGCATCACATGTATGGCATGCAGTGATTGTTAGGATATTTGCACTTGTGGTTGAATGCGACCGACACCCAGAACCAATCGGTTGTTCCTTACGTGCACGAGTGCGTACGTTCGCGGTCTCGAGAGAGCCGAGTTGCCATGTACACACTCGCCCGCGTAAGCCAGCCTTAACCTCGTGAAGGATGTGGGGGATGTGGCATACCAAACAGACATGACTGCAAGATCTCCTTCCTGGGCGTCCGATGACGAAAATCTGAGGGACCCGGAATATCGTGAGTATTGGGAAGGCGAACAACTCAGACGGCGGGGAAATTTAGGAAATCTGGAATTCCCTTGGCTAACAGAAAACGATCGATTATGCACCAGGGATTTTCACTGTGCCATAACTAGCGACCCAGGTGCCCCGACTACCCGGAAACTTATAAAACACAATATTTCATATCCCCCGGCTTCGTCGTTATTACTACCAGCTTCCCTCCCTTCCATCTCCTCCTCCCATATCACCAACTCACAGTGGCACCGTGGAATTCCATAGCTCGCTACTGGCCCAGCCCGTCGTGCGAGGGTTGTAGGTATCATCGGGCGCGCCGAGCTTCGGGAACTACCCGACAGGCCCAAACCGAAGCTGAACAGCGATTACACAGCCTCCGCGTACGGCCCGCCTCGGCGGAATCCGAGGCCTGCTACGAGCGGCGCCGACAACTGGCCGAACCCCACGACCGACCCCGAAGACGAAATCAGCGGCGATGGTGATTCCTTTTTCTTTTTGGCCTTAAACGTTAAACCTGTTGGCAGGGGCAATGTTGTTGGGATTTTGTTCGAGAATGCAAGAGTGTTTAAATCTATCGGTACAGCGATAGTAGGAAAGTGCCCCGGATTTTTAGCCTGGGATACACTGCGCATGCCATCTGCCTTATGGTGCACAACATCAGCCACCTCCCCTCTGAGTATACCCGGGCCCCTTTTTTGCACCTGTACCCTTGGAACTTGCCACAGGAGATCTCAGTTCCGACTTGGGACTCCACCCCCACTTTCCTAAAAGCCTTGGCACACCCCTTTTTCGCACTTCCGGGTCCCCATCCCACTCCGATCAGGAAGTCGCGCTGGGCGTGAGGTTAAGCGTCACACCCTTTTTGCAAAAGATGAGGGCCTTCTTGTAATTGGACGGGCCCTTCTCAATCAACCCCCCCAAAGTACAGCAGCGCAGAAAGTCGTGCGCTTATGAAAAGCAGTTCGTCACACTGGTGGCAACTGCCAATGTCCTCGCCGAATCCCATAAACCCTGATCGATCACCTCCTCCGGCACCGAGTACTTTACAGAAGTTTACTCCCGAATCCCGATGAATAATACCGGTTTTGAGTTTCGCCTTTGTGACAATGCGTCAACATCAGTTGGGGCGTCAATAGTTGTTCGAGGATCTATCATTGAACTGACAGGCCCTACTTTCTTCCCATGAATACAATGCTTGGTCATTATAGCTGTACTTGGGGTATCTTTCAGTCTAAATACAGCTATAATGACCGTGCGTTGTACTCGGGGAAAGAGTGTAGGCAATTTAGAAGTATGTTTCCTGATCTGACCACATCTGGACTCAAATTGGGACCGATCTGTGTTTCAACAGCTCATGGGTGTAGCAACTGACTCGTTGGCATTAATATATCTTCATTTTTTTCCATGTCATGTTTCAGACTGATTAGAGTCGAACAGTTGTCCTCCTGTCCGTAGAAAACTCTGGTGTCTCAGGCCCCTTGCATTTGGCCCTCGGTCCACCACACAACACTCTAGATCTACCTGGAAATTAAAAAGGACCACATGCATTCTGAGCGATCCAACATTCTTCACGTGTAAAATTTAAAATTTGGTAAAGAACATTACCAGCCTGAGATACATTTGGAAGGATGTGGGCGTGGACCAGGCCTTTCGTGTGATTTGTCTTTTTGTTGTCATGTGTTTTCTTAGGGCCTCGCCACACGCCACACAGCATGTCGAAATCCAGGATGGGAAACAAATTCAGGAGCTGTCAGGGAAAGGGTTTCGACACCTCCTCTCGAGCACGGCTCATTTCCCTGCCTGCAACTTGGACATTTTCAATTGAGTTACCGTGAGGGCATGGGTGCACAGCCGGTAGTTTGTATATGCTTGATTGATAAACGAGGCGTTAATGGCGGGTTTAGACGTAGGGTGATTGTTGCATGAAAGAAAAAGAGCATTTGTGTGTACATGTCAAGATTAGTGTGTGTGTGTTTGTGTGATACTTAGGGTGTTTGTGTTTATCACATCTGTGAGTGTTGGAATGTGTGCCATTTAGGTAATTTGTATGGTAATAACGTATTATATATTTGACATACCTCGATTCATAGTTGGTGTCGAGGTTGGTGGTCCTTGAATCTTGGTCCATATGTCCTTGAATCTTGGTTCCATATGTCGGATACGTGTGTGCTTGAGTGTTTGTTGTTGTAAGTTTTTTTTTTAATTAAATGAAAGTTGTTTTGTTACATGTCACATGTGACTGTCGGGCGTTGAATACGTCCACGTTCAGACTCATCTGTTTGGACTTGAAAATGCAATGCAGGTGTGTCGTTTCAACCTGTGGCCAAGGCCGCGCCCTTTCCGATTCAGACTTTTCCACTTTTCCACCCTGCCGCTGCTTTGCCACGGTTTCGACCAAAACCCAGCGCGCGAACCCACGGGCAGCTACCAGTCCCACATTTTTCAAAGAAACTGCCACCCCCCCCCAAAATGTCATGCCTGCACCTGCCTGCGTTTTTCAAACCTTCCAACGACCAAACGAGCCCGAATCGACGATGGGTATAACGAAGGACGACGGAAATGTCTCAGGGGGAGATGTCTCGGGGGGGGAAACCGGACCACTGACGAGCTGCGAACCTTTGCAAGTTTACACTTTGCCACCCCGCTGCTGCTTCGCCACCGTTTCGACCAAAACCCAGAGTGCGGTCCCACGGGCAGCTACCTATCCCGCATTTTTCAAAGAAACTGCCACCCCCCCGCAAAGACCACCTTGCCGCTACTTCGCCACCGTTTGCACCAAAACCCAGTGCGGGGTCCCACGGGCAGCTACTGGTCCCGCATTTTTCAAAGAAACTGCCACCACCCCCCAAAGTGTCATGCCTGCACCTGCCTGCTTTTTTCGAACCCTCCAGCGACCAAACGAGACCAAATCAACGACCGGTATAATGAAGGACGATGAAAATGTCTCGGGGGGGGGAATGTCTCAGGGCGGGAAAAAGCACCCCTGACGGGCTGCGAACAGTCCTCAGATGGGATGTTGAGTTCTTGCCCGAATGTCGAAAAGGAGAACGGACCAACGCTTGTCCTATCTGCACCCCAGTTTGTCTCTTTTGTGCAATGGACTTGTGAGTTCTTCACTTCGACATGCTGTGTGGCGAAATGGGGTTTTCTGTCAAAAGAGGGAATGTCGAGAAGTTCCTGACATATGTCGAATGTGGTGATGTTTCGACATTGGTGTGGCGAGGCCCTTAATTTAAGGACAGAATAGCAGCCAAAAGCATACACTTCTGGTTGTTGGTGCGGTTAGATAGTGCTAGTTTGAGTACACGCTAACAGTAAAATGTATTTGCCTTTCATACTTTCCTGTCTCATGTTCCCAAACCGTTGAGTGTGTCTGGCGTTTTGTTGTTTTGCTTCTCTCTATTTTGAGAGAATTGAGGAGAGGACTGGTCACTGGGGGCATACTCACACTGCGACTTTGTTCAATTACTGGTGGTTGTGATTGCTGTCAGATACATCCTGGTCCTCTTTTATTTTTATCCAAAAAAAGAAGTAAGCTTCATTCTTCTCTCAAAGTCACCGCGCACTACCTACCAGGCTAGCACTACTCCTAATTAGAGAAGTTTTTTTGTTTTTTTAGGGTTAATTTCAAAAATATTGCTGTTTCGAAGTTTGGCAGCAAAAATGTCGTCCTTTAGAAGTTTCCTTTGCAAAAAATAGAGGTTTCGTTGCAGCTTTATCGGGTTCCCGTAGTTTGCCAGCAAAAATACCGCATTTTGCCAAGTTTCACAGCAAAGGACCTGTAGGCCCCTGGCCTCAGCGACTCAGTGTTCTGGCCTCAGGCACTCAGCTTTTCTCTCTTTTTTTTTTTCCTTTTTTTTTTTTTTTYTTTTTTTTTTTTTCCGGTGGGCGTGGCCGAGGCGACTCAAGCGTGCCCACCCCGAAATGCCTCGGCCACGTTTCTTGTTTTTTTTTTTTTTTTTGCGGCCGTGGGCACGCCCAGATGCGTCCGCCATGCCCACAAACAACAACAACAACAACAACAACAACAACAACGACACTCAGTGCCTCAGGCTAGAACGCTGAGTCCCTGAGTCCCTGAGGCCGGAGTCCTAGGGGTCCTTTGCTGTGAAACTGGGCAAAACGCAGTATTTTTGCTGGCAAACTATGGGAACCCGAGAAAGCTGCAACCGTTACGAAACCTCTATTTTTGCTAAGGAAAGTTCTAACGGGCGACATTTTTGCTGCCAAACTTCGAAACAGCAATATTTCTGCTATTAACCCTTTTTTGAATTAAAAACAGTAAGCTGCATTCTTCTCTCAATTTCACCTCACACTACCACTACTCCTAATTAGAGTAGTATTTTTTTTTTTTTTAATTAGAAAAAGTAAGCTGCATTCTTCTCTCAGTTTCACCTCACACTACCTAGTACCAATAAGAGTCATACAACGAACCCCGTAGCAACCAGAACCGTGTTCACGAGAAAACATGCCTGCGCTGCTCTGGACCTGCAGGTGGGCAATGCCAGCTAGGGGACAGCCCGTAGCATCATGGACCATGCCAACAGGACCAATCCCTGTGCCTCCCCTCAGGTGGTGGTCAGCTCCCCTATGAACATCAGCAGACTCTGCTCAATGCCGATGGGGAGTCGTCTATCTCTAGGTGGCGGGCGGCAAGCATGCCCAGGAAGGTACATGAGGCCGATGAGGATTGGGCCCACTACCTGTGGAATGCCACCTGCGAGCCTTATCAAATGAGCTAGGTCGCTGGACAATACGTCCAGGTCTCGCCTCCAATGCCCGCATGGTTGGTTTAAAATTTAAATATTGCAAGTGTGAGTACACGCCATCAGTATTTGGCCTGTGGAGGATGGACACACACGAAGAACTCGTGCCTGTTGTGACTCCCATTCCATTCCTTTTTTCTAGCCCCTCCTACTTCCATTATGTTGCGAGCACTTACCCTGTCGTGCCCCTGGGGACTGTGAAGTTTCCTGCAGGCCCCTGTCAATGAGCGGTGCAACTTTCCAGCATGCCCCTGTGGCTGTTGGTGGCACTCGTGGCCCTTCCCCTGGCCCTGGGAGTGGAGCTACGGGGGCATACTGGAGATTTGGAACCCGTACTCGTAGGGGCATATTGAAAACATTTCAGCCCCAAACTATACCAGGGGTTTTGCCCAAACTTCAATCGTTGTCAGCGGGGTGAGACAGGGTAATTCAAAAGCCGGCCGTCCGAGGCGCATACCACAAACAACTGGAAGTCGGAGGGGCATTTCAAAAATGTCCCTTTCTGTTTTTTTTCTCCCAAGTTTCCACTTCATTTCATAACATCGTAGACGATAGGGGGGGACGGGGGGGATTGCCGGGGAGCAAATTACTATTTGCTAGCATGCAATAAGGGCCCCTGGCCACCTTACATACACACAGCAGCGCTACCTACTGGAGGATTCGAACTGTTGATCCATAATTTGGCAACATCTCTGCTGGTGCGTGTGAGTAGAGGCTCGTTTTGTACTTAAAAAAAAATTGGACCATTTCTCGATTTATGCGTGTCATCCTTGCACAGGCACTAGCAGAGATGGATGCATCTGACACAGGGGCCATGTGTGATTGTGCCCATGCACAGGCACTAGCAGAGATGGATGCATCTGACANTAGCAGAGATGGATGCATCTGACACAGGGGCCATGTGTGATTGTGCCCATGCACAGGCACTAGCAGAGATGGATGCATCTGACACAGGGGCCATGGTAATCTTCTGTGTATCGTTCCAATTTTAACGGATGTCGCGAAGGACATGTGTGAGAGAGTCGCTCACCGTGAAGTACCATTCAGTGGCATTCAGCAACCAGGCAGGTGCAGACGGTGCGGGGAAGCTGGATCGAAAGAGGAGGTGCCCCCGGGGCATCAGGAAGAGTTGGAAAGATACAGGTGAAACAAGCTAGAGAAGGATTGGGGGAGGGGGGTGACTTCGTTACAGTGTTTTTTTCATGAAAAGAAAAGAAAGGAAACACTTAGGTAAAAAAAAAAAAAAAAAGAGAGACAGGACCACATACTGTCGGCGTCCTCCATTCTCTTTGCTCCTTTTTCTTTTTCCATTTCTCGATTTCTCGAAATGGAAAAATCAAATCGAGAAATGGAAAAAGAAAAAGGAGAAAAGAGAATGGAGGACGCCCGTGGCCGATCGGAAGAGCACACGTCTGAACTCCAGTCACCTTGTAATCTAAAAAAAAAAAAAAAAAAAAAAAAAAAAAAAAAAAAAGAATGGAGGAGGCCTTGGATCAACTTGGCCGACCAACGTCCCACTTGTCCATCATTGCGAAACTTTGGTGTGTCACACAGGGCACAATCACACGAGCACTCTCGAAACTGCATCTGACCGTGATTACAGCCAGACCTGGATGCATCTGACCGCAATGACGTCCATAAATAGTATGAGTATGCCCTCAGTCACTGTGTCCATCTGATCCCATCAGGTTTCGAAATTCTGATGGGTTCACAAACATATTAGGGCCTCGCTTCTCTCGAAATGTCCAAAACGAGTCTCAGAGTGAATCTTCCCATAAAACATGGAACGATACACGGCCATGATTTTTTGTCTTCTGTGCATGTCGAGAGCAGTGGACTGAATCACATGGCTGATATGCGTGGCATTGCGTGCTTGTGTATCACTCGGGCTGATTCAGCCATGTGACACCATGTGACACCATGGGCTCGGCAGTGGGAGCACCTGTTAATTTCATGGCGCTAGCAGGAGGATTATGAAAGGGAGAGGTGATTGAATTGGTTGGGCTTAAAGAATTAGCCTTTGAAAAAAAAACAGGAAAAAAAAAAAAGGGGAGAGGTGAGTCAGTGTAACCGTTAGCCGTCCGGATGAAAGATCTGCCCCCGTTTGCCAGTGGCTACCGGTAGGAATCCCTACGATCACATCTGAGCCAGTGAGCCGTAATACCGTATACTGCTGCTACAGTCTTCCCCCGAATACAACGTACGGTCATTGTAGCTGAATTTGGTGTATCTTTCGGTCTAAATTCACCTATAATGACCGAACGTTGTATTCGGGGGAAGACGGTACTGGCACCACGCCCCAGAAGAAGAACAAGCTTGAAATACCGTCCGAGTCATGGCTTTAGTTTGAAAAACCCAAGAAAAACATTAAAGGACGTTTTCTTGCAGCGGCAGTCCGGAATAAGCAAGAATAGCCCTACTTGTCTTTTGCCCTTTTTTCACCTCCGGCCCTCTGCAAAGTTGCAAACCACACCCCGCTCCTGTAGTTGCGTCATCCTCAGTTATGGGAAAGTGCCACACAGCTTTTCTTTCGTTTTCGTAGTTGCCACATGAGTGACCAACGATAACGGTTTTTTTTGCTTATTCGGAACTCAATTTCGTTCGCCGTGTAGTTGGCTCAACATGCTTCCAAGCTGGAGGAAACTGCAGGCTGGCATGAGAGAGTGTGTGTGTGTGTGTGTGTGTGTGTGTGTGTGTGTGTGTG
>BFEA01000698.1:704319-714649 GCA_003427395.1 Chara braunii | reverse complement strand
GTGTGTCTGAGTGCATGTGTACCAGTGCTCTCCTCTTTTCGCCCGGCGTGTTTGCGTGTGTGAGTGTGTGTGTGTGTGTGAGGGTGTGTGTGAATGTGTGAGTGTGTGAGTGTGTGTGTGTGTGTGTGTGTGTGCACCAGTTCTCTCCTCTTTTCACAATACGCCAAAAATGCGCCTACAGCACTAACGTTGTCTGATCTCTCCAAATGGCTGATTCATACGTCCTCCTCAAAGAAGACCAATTCCAGACAATCTACGAGATCAGCTGCCTGCACTCTCTTTCCCTCCATTTGCAGACTGTCAGCTCGATCTCCTATCTTTCATTTTCTCTCAACGAGCTCAACGACGACTATCCAATACACCGTCGTCGACCATCACCCGACTCAACCCCTCGCCTAGCAACTATCCTGCACTGCTCAGCAGCTAATATGCAGATGTTAAGATACTCATAACTTTACTCTCTCTCTCTCTCTCTCTCTCTCTCTCTCTCTCTCTCTCTCTCTCTCTCTCTCTCTCTCTCTCTCTCTCTCTCTTCTCAACACCCTTCGAATCCTCACCCGTACGGCCAAGCTCCACACCTTTCGAATCCCCACCCGTACGGCCAAGTTCAACGTCAGCAAAAACGACAATTACATGTCCGTCCTTCCCAGCTAGTGGATTTTCACATCGACGACCTTGGGCTTCTCAGGCTCCTTGGGCGGAATCTTCGGCACGGTCACGGTGAGGACGCCGTCCTTGCAATGCGCGCCGATCTTGTCGAGGGCTGCATTCTCTGGCAGCGTGAAGCGCCGCATGAATTTTCCAGTGCTTCGCTCGATGCGATGGTACTTATATCCTCCTGCTTCTCCCTTCTTCGTCGCACGATGGCGTTCTCCGCTGATGACCAAGACGTTCTCATTCTCCAGCTGCACCTTGACCTCGTCACGGCTAAGTCCAGGCAGGTCGGCCACGAACTCGTACGCCGTGGGCGTTTCCTTCACGTCCACCGCGGTGTTGGCCATGGCTCGCGACTCCCTCACGAAAGCACGCCCAGGCTCGTCCTGCAATCTGAACACTTCGTCCCCAAGGGAAATTATCTGACGCACCGTGTCGGCCATCGAACCAAGACCAGCATCGCGTGCGAAGAGAGGGTACAGCGCCATGACGACAGCGATTACAAGAAGGGATCGCTCACGGCTATGGCGGGAGGGAGCAGCGCGCAAGGAATCGGTCTGCGGAGTCAGCCACCGTTGGCTTCAGTGAGCTGGATCGCAACAATGTCAGCTCGCAGGAGGACGAAGGAGGCAGCACGCCCGCGAGGATCGCACGAATTGCGAGGGACATGTGTGTTTGCTATGCACGTGACGCGCAGGTGAAGATCACACTCGTTCGGCTGACGAAGCACCAGCTAGCGGGTGATAGACTGTAATAATCTTTCAATAACGCTGACTGGCA
This sequence comes from Chara braunii, assembly GCA_003427395.1. Lineage (NCBI taxonomy): Eukaryota > Viridiplantae > Streptophyta > Charophyceae > Charales > Characeae > Chara > Chara braunii. The sequence goes on along the minus strand of BFEA01000698.1, from coordinate 713,215 downwards.
GCGACTATAACCCATACACAATGGAACAGATCAGTCGAATAGAGAAATATTATGATCTCGAACGAAGCAACAATAGCAACAAGGGATGCGGGCGTGAGTAATGGTCGCTCGCTAAGGCATTTGATAATGAGCGTTAAGCTTCCACTGACGAGAACGAAGAAGTAATACCCGTATATGTAGAGCCAGCACAGGCGGAGTGAAGACACCGGAGGGGCCGGGGGGGGAGGGGGGGGGTAAGGGGCAGAAGGGAGCTCTACCTCCCTGGCGGAGCTCGGCGTGTGTCACTAACGTGAAAAAATTGCAACTGCATCTTTGCGATCTATACTACTACGACATTCTAGCACATTCTAGGACAGGAGGCGCTTGCCTCTTCCCGCACTCTTCCCGCACCCCCCCCCCCCCAACATCCCGTTAGTATTTGCGAGCGACTGGAGAATATTCCTGGTTCCGGTAGAACTCTCTCGAGTTTTCTCGTCTCCCCAGCCGCAGTACTGGAAGGGCCTCGCCGCACTACTCACCAAATACTACAAACGACAAAAATGATGGTGGCTCATATTCCCATGTTCTACGTAAAGATTCGTTCTCATTCGTATATTTGGTGAGCAGTGCGGCGAGGCCATAACGAATTCGCAGCCTCTAGGTGTTTCTAGACTCGCCGGCTGCCGTGTGCGACTTTTGTTTTTCTCTTTTCCTTTTTCGTTTTCTTCGATTGGCTCTGGCAGTTACTAGACGCCTCGCGCTTGCGATGGTCATGCGACCCGAAGCGCCCTGGTAGACTTCTAGATTCGCCGGGACTTGCCCTAAACATGAAAGTAACCGTGACTGGAGGGAGACAACAAAGCTATGTTCGCAGGGGTCCCCTGTATAAGGGCCTCGCCTCACCACACTCGAAATGTGAAAAAGACAAAAATGTGGCGGGTGCATCTGGCCATGTTCTAGGGGGAAGTTCATTCTCATTTTGCACATTTCGAGAGTGGCGTGGCGATGCCCTCGAAAGGGGGATTGGGTCTCGCTCCACCACTCTAGACTCTCGAAACGCTCCACTTACTCTAAAGTTTAACTCGTGAAAACACCCTTCGAGAGGTGTCAGAAGGCGCTCTCGAAGGGCACTCTAGAGTAGTACAGAGTTCACAGCCTGCGACGCTCACGATTTCCAGCGTCCTCCCTCCTGCCGCCGCTCCGGCCTCTTTTTTTAGTGAGTGTGCCTCCTGCCGCGACCGTCAAGGCGTGCTGGGGCTGTCGTGTAGCGCTGTAGAAGGGCTGTCATGTAGCGCTGAGAAATTCGTGAGTGTTTCTTTAGTTCTTGAGTCTGGAGTAAGTGGAGCGATGCCTCCTTTTTCATGAGTTCGAGACCTATGACAGCTCTAGAAGGACTCACAACTTTTTTCGTGAGTCTAGAGTAGTGGAGAGAGACCCATTTTCCGAAATTTGCCAGACGGAATTCTAAAGGTCCATGCTTCAAAGAAAAGATCCCCTTGGCCACATATGCCTTTGAAACTGCGCCAGTTCAGTTGGTAAGGCAGAGAAGTTGCACTCAGGAGGTCCTGGGTTTAATCCCCACTAACCTCAGGTATGTGCCTGGGCAAGCTTGGTGAAACCAGCATTGGCAGGACCTTGGCTGATGTTCTTGGCTGCTGTGCAGGGACAGTATTGCCCATTAGACATAGCCATGTCAGGTTGAGGGGGGGGTAGGGGGAGGTGCAGTGACTGGCCATTGCTTGGCCCTAGCACCGCTGATTTCCCCCATTGGAAATGCTTGCCCACCCCTCATCACCGTGATGAGCGACTGGTAAAGCCTTGCTCTCGCACCACAGCTGTGGTGCCAACCTACCCCGTGGGTGTGACGAACCACTTCCCGACCCCATGCCATCTTTCGTACCCTTTCTTTTGCTTGTATCATACCAACCCCAGGAAAACCCCATTTTGAGTTCTTGCTTTCGGGTGCCGCATTTTCCTTTTTGAGAGTTTTTTCGACTGCTGAGTTCTGTTTTTCTTCTTGCAAAGTCGGGAAATACATGGGAATTTACGTGCGCCTTAGCGAGCACACTGGGAATTGGGCTCGGTAGTTGGGAATTCCGGGATAAGCGGAACTTCGACGTGTCTTTTTTGGGTGTGTGATTGTTCTTGGGCGCGTCGGGGAAAACTCTCGGAATTTTGCGTGAATACGAATAGGCGTAGGATTTTCTTTTCCCGCGTCCCTTTTTCGCACGCGAATATGGTGATTTCAATTTTGAATTAGGATAGAAGCAAGCTGTAACTGTTTCGGTGCCTTTTTCTTTTTTTGTTGACAGCACCATGCATGCAAAAGCTTCCTCCTCTCTGTCCCCCGCATGGCTCCCTCCCGCGCCTCCCTTCCCTTCTCCCTCCTTTTTATCTCTCCCCGTAACTGTTTTTCCTTCTCCCTCTCTCTCTCTCCCGCCTTGCTTTCGCGCGCCCATTTCCCTTTCTTGATCATCTGAATCTTGGACCTGTCTTGCGCCACCTCTTGCGCCTTTTCTCTTATCACCATCTACGTCTGGCGTACGACGCCCGGTCGATCCCCCGATAACTCCCGCTCGCCAATCAGGTGCGTGGATCGATAGGACCTTCCTATCGCGCGATGAATCTGGTTGGTTGAACCTTGACTTCCAAGGGATCAGCATGGCGTTCGTAGAGCACTCTTCTCAAAGTCTTCTCCTCCTGCTTTTCCTCTTACACCTCAACTTTCCTGTTGCCTTCTCCCCCTTCTATCTCCCCTGTCGCAACTATAAAACCCGCAAGCGCGTCCGCAAATCTCTCTTACGTTCTCGACTCTCACGCCAGCTTCCGGGAAGCAGTGGCTAGTTAGAGTGTTTGAAGTGAGTCGGAAAGTCCTGTCGGGCTGACGATAGACTGACCGGTTGCGTGCTGGATCGCCACGACGGACTGTGGGATCTGGGTGAACCGTATCGAGTTTACGACAGCGGGGTAACGATCGCAGTGGTGGGAGTTAGCACGCGATGGTCGGGATCTTCGGTGCGGGTATGAGGATCGATGTTGAGTTGATTGGCCCGGGGCCATATTGGAATTAACGGTGAATGCGCCTTTGTTGCGGATTGTTATCTTTGGCGTAAGTGTACGGCGGTGACGCCGAACTTTTCTCTTCCTGGACCTTGTCATCTTCTATTTTGGACTTTCTTTCCCTCGACTCTCTCTCTCTCTCTTTTTCTTCTCGAAAGACGATGCGTCTGAATGATTGTCCCTCTCTTGAATGGGAATGAGTCGGCATCCTGCGTCTGTGTGAAAGAACTTCTTCCGGAACTCTTCCATTAGTTTCCTGGGTAATCCTCCTACGCAAGGACCCTGTTTTCTTGTCTTGTGAACAGTGGATGCGTGTGTACTGTGCAATGCGATCCATCTTTTGTTGTGCACGTCTCATTTTCGCACCTTCCACAGTGAAGGCACGTATGGAAATGTGTGACTCCATTCGTATTGATTAGACGATTGTCGCCGGGATTTTGTTCGAGAATGCAAGAGTGTTTAGATATGTGGTTATGAATGCACTACGCATGCCATCTGCCTTATGCTGCACGACATCAGCAGCCAAGCCACCGGGCGGCCTTGAGAAATAAGGCGCCAGGGACCAACCTTGTGTTGAACTGAGTCGCGGATCGGTCCCTTAGTCATATGCATGATCAAGTGGATGTGTGTTTGCTCTCGCTCTTGTGTCAAAAAGATTGATTGAGGGACGCGCGAATCGTTTTTGTTCTTAATGATGTCTCAGGATATTTTGTGATTGATTGACATGTGGACTGACAAGTACCCTTCGATTGGGCGTCAGCCTCTCGTATCTCCCATCCCAACGCGACCTTTTCCTTACAGTGAGGAAAGGACACGTGTATGTTAGTGGGACGTACGAGAAGCCGTTGCACAAATCGGCGGGCAGTATTACTTCCCTCCGGCCAACCGCTGTTCTGGGTTCATAGAAGCCGGGTTTGTTATTATCGATACGCACTTCCCACCTTACTCGGTCTTGTTGTCATTTAACGAGTTGATCGTCATTCCGTGGACGGCAGTGGAACCCCACTGGTCCCGCACTCTGTGCACCGAATGCCAGTGTTTTGAGCGCTACAAGTCCAGGGGTTTCCACTACCGTGTGCGGAGTGAAGACGAGCATAAAGAAAGAGCGACGTGACTGAGACCCTCCACGTCGGACTCGGAACTAACTAGCGAACGACGACGAGACTTGATACGAAAATGGGACGCGCGAAGCGTGCCCAAGCCTTTCTGTTCAAAACGACGGGCTGTAGCCCAGTGGGAGGCACGACAATACTTTTTGGATTGAATTTGGATCTTTCTGTTTTCGCGCCATGACCGCGCGCGCATTCCGCGACGCGCGAAATTAATTGACTTGCTACATCGGACCTACACGGGGGATTTCAGTTCCATCTGTGTCCCCACACTCAATTTCCAAAATCCTAGGCACACCCCATCTTGCTGTTTTTCTGGGCCTCTTTCTGCCTGCCTAACACTCCGAACGGAAGACTGCACAGGGCGTGAGGTTGGTATCAGAGCCGAAACGTGTCGGTTCTGATGATAGTAAGTCGAACTGGCGAGAGGTAGGAGAGATCCTCAACTAACTCGTCGGGATCGCCCAGTAGCCCAGTCTCAGTATAGTGCGGCTGCACCAGCAATACCAATGGTGGACGGTACTGGGGTGATCGTTAGCATCCCTGCCCCCTTCCCCTTCTTCCCTAACCATACTCATCCCGAGGCTTGGCTGGAAGCTGTCGAAGCTCAGAACTACAGCGCAACCGATCTCCCCCGCGTTCTGACATTGCTACTTCGCAACACGTCACATGACTGGTTTAGGAAACATACATGGGTAGATTGGGCTACTTTCAAGACAGCCTTTTTGGCTCGATTCGATACAGTCAGTGAAGATGCCGCCTGGTACGTGCTCAAAAATCGACCCTAAGGACCAGGGGAGTTGTTGCCCGATTTCGTCAACCGGTTTCAAACCACGTTGGACAAATCCGGGCGGGATGAGAAATCCGCTCGAGGTTTGTTCATTGATCACGTACGAAGTCCGACACTGAAAGGGAAATTGCAGAAAAAGGTTCTGCCGAAAACACACCAGTTATCGACTATCATCACTAAAGTGTTGGAGCTAGACTTGGCTGACACAAAAAAATATATCAGCCAGGGAGACGAGGACATTACAGATACCATACGCGATGTAACGGCCAAAAGGCGATCATGGCTACAGCCGGTCGAACGGTTTTATCCCCGCCCCGACCATGACCTTCCCGGCGGGATCGTTTCCGATATCCCGACTGCTTATCCTCCCTCTCCCCCGGTGAATCAATCGATCGCAGCCGTTAGAAGCGGAACTTCATCTGAACCCCCCTCGCCGACCGTAACCAATCTACACCTTGCCCAAATGATCCACACAACTACTACTAAGCAATCCGAATGGATGGGCAATCTGATCCAAATGCAGGCCGCTCATGTGGAACGAATGGAACAAATAATGAGCAGGCTCATTAAGCCTAATCCAGCTCCTGCTCGGCCTGCCCCTTCATCGTTTCCGCTCTTACCTACTCCGCCTACTCCAGGATTCGCCCCTCAGTATCCCCATCTAGCTAATCCGGCAGGAAAGATCGAGTGTTTCAACTGCAAACAGCCCGGGCATTTTGCCCGAGACTGTCCGCAGCCGAAACATAATCAGCCTCCCCCTGCTGTGGCCCCTGTCGCCCTTAATCAAGGATGAGTGGCCGCTCTGATGGACACGGACCAGGGAGGAGAGTTCGTACCGTATGCTCCAGAATAGCCTTCCTCTTCGGCGATAATAGCGTCGACCTCAGAAGCTTCTTCCTCTGACGCTGCTGACGTGGTCGATCCCCTCGAATATCTCCATCCTGCCGAAATGATCGGAGCGATCCGATCGGCCCAAGATGATCTCGAGTGGGTCGATCGCGAGTCCAATCCTGGACCACAGTTTCGGACAGGAGATATTAATGTATTGAAAACGCTCAAGCAATTAGATATTTGTGTACCTATCCCAGTAGGACATTTGCTCACCATATCTGAAGCAGCGAACGATAAACTTCTACAACATTGCGAGAAAAATCAAAAGCGCTTCACCTATCAGCGCATAGAACGGATGTTGAAGAAGAAGGAAGGAAACGAGGAGATTGCACCTTCCGAGCCTGACACGAAAGAACCCGAAGCCGCACGAATAGCAGTGATCTCTTTAGCAGAAAAGGATCACTTCGTACGATCTCGGCCAGTACTGTGGAAGAGTGCGGAATGTGACTGTGAAGTTTGGGGTAAACCGTTTAATGCCCTAATCAACACAGGGTCTTCTACACTTGCCATATCATTGGAGATTGTTAAAAAGACGGGACGACTTGGATCTATTCTTCCTCAATCTGGCAAAGACAACTATGTCTCTGTTGACGAGGAAGCAATGAACATTGTAGGCATTATCGAGAACGTGGCGGTAAAGGTCGGGCGAGTACACGTCCTTGTTAACGCACTCGTAATAGATGTACGTTCCTACTCTGTGTTGTTGGGATTACCTTGGGCAATGGCGGTGGGCGCACGTCTGCATTTCGATTCGAGACAACTGGTACTCACACAAACCGGGGAAAAACCTCGAACTGTTCCTTTGCGAGTTTCCATCCGAACGATAAAGCGGATCCCTAGCGCGGTCCAAATAGGGATGATTCGATGCATTGATCCTGAGGAGTGTTCCCCCTCACGCCTCGGGGATGGAATCAGGGAACGAGAATACGAAGAAGAGATGCCCAGCAAAGAGGAATGAAAGCATCTTGTTGAACTTTTTGAAACACCGAAGAATTTCGAGTGTGCCCCGACACCGCTCGAAGCTTCCACGTGGATTCTGAAGACAGTGCATTCACGCCTTTAACAACCCAGGTCAGTTCTTCAGTCCTCCTCGGGGAACCCATATTACAAGTTTTCGATTTGGCTGATGATTTGGAACCCCCTTGCACCTTGTACGAGGGAGCTCTTTCCTTACGAATGCATTATCAGCAAACGGAACAGTATTTGGACGTTTCTGTTTTTCCACCCCGATCGTTACTAACGAAAGGAGCCACCATCACCTTGATTAAACAAGTGGCGGAAACACCGGTAAATGATGTACCTAATCTGATGCAAGAAATGACGGATCTAACAGGGCTAGCTGTGGAACCGACTTCGGTTGGTTCAGAGACTGACGCTGAAACTAAAGAAACAGAGATTATCAGCCCCGCCGAGTCCCAGATGATAGCAACTGTCTTTTCTGTTTGCACCAGTAGTTCCGTTTTCTCTAGTGTCCATGAGCGGCGGGAACGGCCGGTTGATTGGATCGATACGCCCCTTAATATGTCCGGGGAATCGATGATCCCCCTCCCGAGTCACGTTCCCGCGGAACTTCCGAAGTCGTTAATCTGTATATTGAATGGTTACACAGAAGTGTTGAGCGTGCATGACAATGATATTGGGTTAACTAATATAATTGAACATCTCATTCTCACGGGAGATCATGCGCCCATTAGCTGCGTTCCCTACCGATACTCGCCAGCTCAACGATCGGCCACCTTTCAGCGGATTAAGGAGTTCGAAGCTAATGGATGGATCGAACCCGCTGTAGGACCATGGTCTTTTCTTGTATCGATAGTACCCAGGAAGGCTGGGGGGATTCCCATTTGCATTGATTATCAAAAGTTGAATGATATCACGATTAAAGATGTGTATCCCCTCCCCCGGATTGATGAGTTATTGGATGCGATTGGGAGTGCTCGATTTTTCAGCAAGTTTGATGTTCGTCATGGGTTCCATCATCTTCTTGTCCGAAAAGAAGATTGTCCGAAAACCGCGTTTGTGCTTTTCGAAGGTACGTGGCAATGGATTCGATGCCCGATGGGTATCTGCAACCCCCCTGTGACTTTTCAGCGGGCCATGAACATGACTTTTCAGAATTTTGTGCGGAAGACTCGCCTGGCGCAGAGCATCATCAACTACTGCGTGATTGTGTACATGGATGACATCTTGGTGTATTCGAGCTCCTACGAGGGACACGTGCAACACATCGAATGGGCACTGCATGCGCTATGAGATGCAGGTTTCAAAGTGGCGCTTGAGAAGTGTCAGTTTTTCCTCACCACCATTTCTTTCCTAGGGCACGTGGTGACAGACAAGGGACTCCAACTGGAGCCGCAAAAGGTGGCAGCTGTCAGGGACGCGCCAGTACCTACCATTATCACGCAAGTTCGCGCCTTTCTGGGCCTAACCTCGTATGACTGAAGATTTATCAACTTGAAGGGCTTCGCGGCGATTGCGGGACCCCTCACAAATCTCCTGCGCAAGGATCAGCCGTTGATCTGGACGCCGGAGTGCGATCAAGCGTTTTCCAAACTCAAGGCTGCTCTCATTTCGGCTCCGGTCCTTATAATACCGGATTTCGAAAAACCTTTTGTTCTCATCACCGACTGGCAGCTAGAGGCGATTTCGGCGATCCTTGCCCAGGTGGGACCGAGCGGAGTCGAGAGTGTAGTGGAGTATGCGTCCAAATCAGTGCCCGCCTGCAAGCGCAATTACGCCGCTCCAACGGGTGAATGCTATGCGGCTCTCTGGTGAATCAGTCACTTTCGTGCTTACCTGTACGGGCGAAAATTCACACAAGTGACTGATCATGAGCCCGTGTTGGCTTTGAAGAAGTCGAAGGATTACTCGGGCATGATCGGGCGATGGGCAACGGTGCTGCAGAGCATGGACTTTGACATTCGTCATCGAAAGCACGAGAGACACGGGAATGCGGACGGACTGACACGACTGCAGTAAGTGACACGAGGACTAATTTTTCTGTTCTACTCTCCCTGTTCGAAAGCACGAGAGAACCTTGCTGCAGAGCAAGGTTCCAAAGGGTGAG
>BFEA01000698.1:649086-659086 GCA_003427395.1 Chara braunii | reverse complement strand
CATGATCCTGTTACATTCAATCAGGACCTGGCGTACGCCGCACGACTCCACATATGTTCTTAACCCTGTGGATGCCCATTCTCCTATATTTTCTGCCATCGTATACAACGACTTGAGAAAATGTTCATCCTATGGGTAAAATGTCGAGTCACGAGCAGACATAAAATTGTATGCCTTTGCAACTGACCGCATCATCCTGTCCTTCATCTTTTTCGTCAGCCTCATCTCGTCCTGGTGATCTATGACATTCTGATTCCGGTTTGAGTTCCTGTTGTGAAAGCGACTTCGTCCCTTCCCGTCCGCTTTTCCTGCGCCCATTGAAACAAACGGAGTTTTTTTACATCGCAGTTAGAGAATGTAAAAGAGAACATGAAAGGACAAGGAACATTCATGATTGTATTCTAGTTTTTTGGTCGTTTTTTTTGCGTATGACATACCCACTCGATTGGTTATGCAAAGGAAGAACACTATTTGCTATGCTGCGAATGCCTTTCATGCAATGACATTTACCTATTTTCTCTTCGCACAGCTTCATCGTTTCGTTGGAGTTGTCACAATCTTGCTCATCTGCGTCATCCATATCTTCCCTTGTGACTTCCTTTCCTCCTTCATCAAAATCGTCTTCCTCATAGTCATTCTGTCCACCCTGAGCCGGACTTGTTTGTGATTCTGTTTGTGAATGTGTGTGTTCCGAATGCTCGTTTCTCTATCCGTACTTTCCTCCACCTCTTGCGACGCAGGACAATCTTCGTGTTCTTGTCTACGTGACTGATAGGGGTGTGTTTTCAGTTCCCTTTCTCTGAAACTGTTGTTGTCATGTTTAGCCTCTCTGTTCCTCGGTGAACCTTTGTCTCCTGCTTTTGTGCATTTGTTTTCCACACGTCTTCCACCTCCCCCCCCAAGAGTTGTTCTCTCCCTGCGTTGCGCGGATTGAACTTTGTGTGGGTTGCCAATGATGACATCCTCCTTCTCCTCCTCCAGACGCAATTTATTTGCCTTCCGTGGTGCGGCGGGCATCGTTGTTCCCTCCTCCCTCCTTTGTTCCATATTCCATCTCGACGTTGAAGACATCCCGTCGATCCCATCTTTGCCTTTCTCCTTGAACTCCTCCCTGAACCGTTGCCAAAGATCAGCTCTTATGCTTTTCACATCTTCTTTGGCACGATCTACCTTTACATTGCTCATGTGTCTCGCTCCTCTTGCCTGACGCACGTCGACTTCTTCATTGAACCGAGCCGAGTTGCTTCTTTGCTCACCTCTCTTTCTGCAGATGTCGTCGTATTTTGCCCTCGTTGCCATTTCTACACTACCCACGGTCCTTCGATGACCAACGACTTTACAACGATATCGGACTCTCTCTCCACTCAACCCTGCAATCGAGGAAACACAATGAAATAGTGTCAGTGTTCTGAGCATGTCACATGTGCTCTGTCATGAAACATCTGTCCATGGCCACATTATGGCTAAGTGTCATCGTCTTTGCCCTTCAGTGTCATTAACGATTTGATAATGCTATCAATCTTCGCGTCCTCAATCCTGTTCTTGCTTGCGACATATCTCGCAGTGTATTCTACCATCTCCTGACGCTTTTGCTTTGTCCAGTTTTCTTCTCTTTTCAGTGTGTCTATAACCACCATTACCTCGTCCGTGCTTATTTCGTCGACAAGTGGTCGGTCGCTGGAGTGTTTGATGAGATGTTCTGCGTTGATGCATGTGTACACACCGCAATCGTCTTCATTTTGTTGCTGCAGACAGTCAACTTTTGCCATGTTTTTTTCAAACATGTCTCTGCACATGGTTCATGATCCTCCACCTTTGGTTGATCTGCTGCCATGTCCTCCTGAATTGCGAAGATAGAATTCATCGAAGACCCAACTACGTAGTGCATCCCAGCTCGAATTGTATTTATTCCGAAGAGAGTTCATATGAATCAATATCTGTTTGTATCTACCAACTTTCGGAACTCCTTTTACAAAGTCCCCTACGTTTATCATCACCAACAGAGTCCAATGTCCGCGATGCCAGATGGGGACTATCACTAATTTGCTATCCCAAATCCTGGATGCAAACGAAAAAATCAGCTATTTTTGTCTTCCTTTCCTCAATCTATCTTCACATTCCGATTTCATCTTGTGCACCGGTTGTTTTACTCGTATCAATTCGTGCCAGAACCATGTGCACACGAAAAAAGGACATTTGCTTTGGTCTACAGATGCTTCGTCTAAAGTTGATTGCAACATGAAATCGATAATGGTCTCATGCAACCATCTGCTAGGTTTCAGAGTAGCGATATGACGTCCCTGGACAACAATGCGTTCACCCAAAAAAATTTCGATCTGAAAAGGTACAAGAGTTAAACCGTCCATTACGACTTGATTGCTCTTCAAATCTACCTTTTTGTTTGCACTTCTTGAGTCATCAATATTCTCGTCTTCGTTCACATCCTCGTTGTATCTACTTTGAACATTCGAGCTGTCCATTTGTGTCTTTTCCTTCACATCTGCTACATTCTGTTTCTGAACTGAAGATGATTGCATTCCCCTTCTGTCGCTCCACCCTTGTCTACCTTGCATGTAAAGAGCATATGCATCATCGTACCAAGTTTTTTCTAATATTACACTTTTTCTTTGTTCAAAGATGTCTACTGTCACACACTCATTTTTCCTTTTGTTCGGGGCGGCGTACTGAAAGTTGTCCAACGGGTCGTTCTCGTAGTCTTCGGTCTCTTTTGTCAAATCCACATCCACACTGCCATTCCTTTTCGAAGGCTCTACATCCGCTGCTCGTGTCTGGATCACCCGTTCCCCTGTGCCCGTCATGTCCGACTTACTTTTGCGTTCATTTTCTTCTTGCATACCCCCTCTCGCAACTCGACGCGGGACTACAAATCGTGCAGAAGCGTTGTGTGCTGTGTTCTGGGTCCTTTTTCGGCTCCATGCTAGTTGTGACATTTTTTATCTGGAAACAAAGGGGGCATCAGTCAAATACAAAGGCTTATCACAACGTTGTAATGTTGTCTTATCAATTGTCAGGTACATATATGCATGTCTTTGTGAGTACAAGCGTCATACACTATGAACAAGAGTTGATAGGATTCATGTGGTTTCACCAAATGACATTCACATCCTCTTAATCTAACTTTTCTTTTCACATCTCTCTTTGAGAATGGATATGTGTTTAGGTAAACTTAAGTGGTGATCGCATATGAAAACGCGATTATGGTTCTCGAAATACAGACGTCACGTTCGTTATGTGGCACATGTTGTTATTGCCTTTTGCTTCTCCCCACTAACCATCACGTTATCCTCTTTCCCCTATACGGATTGTTTGGGGCCTGTTCCCTTGGAAACTTTCCCGGGGTCGGCAGGTGCGCTGATATTTGACGCAAATTGATAAGGTTGTACAAAATAGATGGACGCACCTGCCGACCACCGTTTTTCGATTGTCTGAAGCTTCGCCGTGTAAACAACGGGATGAGAGAGAGAGAGGGAGAGAGAGAGAAAAAAAAAAAAAAAAAAAAAAAGAGCAGTCGGCGTTTCTCTGGGTCAGTTCCCTTGGAAGCTTTCCTGGGGTCAGCAGGTGCGCTGATATTTGACACACATTGATAAGGTTGTAAACAATAGAATGACGCACCTGCCGACCACCATTTTCGGATTGTCTGAAGTTTCGCCGTATAAACACCGGGATGAGAGAGAGAGAGAGAGAGAGAGAGAGAGAGAGAGAGAGAGAGAGAGAGAGAGAGAGAGAGAGCAGTCGACATTCTTCTTTCTACACAAGTTCGTACATATTGTCTATTGACAATGTTTTTCGATTTTTTTCCTTCTGGTGCAATAAAACAGTTAGCATGTCAAATAATTGTAAGAGTGTGAGGATAATTAAAAGCGGAATCGATGTCTGTCTTCGTTAGCAAGTTTGTGCACCGATATGGAAATGCAGGACCGTGCAGAAAACCAAATTATCTCAGTTATGAGAGTTATACCTTCAAGCATACGATGACCCATAGAAATCCGTCAGAGTATGTATTTATTAACGTAGAATTGGTCTTCCTTTCGCACAGCAAATCGGCATGTTCCCCATTGGGGCTTCTTGAAATATGGAACTATGTGTGCAGTGTCGATTATAGTATCTGTAGAAATTACGCTGTTGAGATGTCGATCATTTGCTTTCTCCCACTTCACAACCTTGCATGCCGTAGTGACACAGGGCTCGTTCCTGATTTCTTTATACCAGTGTACATATGCACACTCGAATGTGTGAACCTCTTGACCTCGCTGACCTTGTACGACGAAAAACATACCCACTGATGCATACCACAGCTCTCCTTCTACAACTCTGACACATACATCATTGTGGACAGGCCGACTGTGAAACCGTGGTGAAGCTCTGGCTATTTGTACCATTGATCCCCTGATACTTTCATCGTTAGTGCATGCAATTGCAAGGTGCGTCCTTGTTTTGATCACTGTCTCGTCCGTGGGGGGATGACATTCGTTTTCGTTGAAAAATACTGATAACGCAGCTMTGAAATTCTCTYTATACGATATGTTCTCGAGAGTGAATGCATCCTYTTCWCTCCTGCCTTCWCTAGCRTTTGCGGAGACATTCTGTAAAGAAAACCATTTCAAACGCAGTGTGGCTTTGTTTCTTGCAGACAMGGTGTTTGTTCCAYTTGTCTYGGCATTGCTGAYAGCAGACCAGTTCTCGGTTTYCCTGATCTTTTGTCGAYGTATACATTCTGTTTCGTCTTGCAAAGCGATAGATCGACGGACATGGTCTACCATCTGCGTTGTAGCCTGTCTGCGATTTGATGATCGATAAGGATCTTTGCAAAATGTAATATGATGATGCTCCCATACATCGGCTGCGAATGTGTCCGGGAGCACTGATCGTTCCACGCATGCCCTGAACTTGTTGAGATCATGCATCTTTGACAATTTTCATCGTGATGCTTGATATCGGTCCATGTAAGTTTTCACATAATACATGAAATCACCTAACAATTCGTCAGAGTTATCGAGAGAAGCTACTGTGTGCGACGCCCTCCGAAAAAGTGCCATATAAAATTTCATAAGCTTGCAGAAACACTTCGTCAACCACTTCCCTGCTCTACCCTTCACTACATTGTGAACCACGAACATGACCACGGTCATCATGGAGCGATTCTGCTTCCCCTCGAATCTACCTTCTCTGGAAAAGAAATCACTATCTGTGCGTACGGGCAATACAAGTCCTGGATATATGTTTACGCATCGTTCGCTTATGCACTAGAGCCTTGCATCTAGTTCTGCTAATATTTCCGTGTTAGGAGTTCCGGGAAGTTTTTCTCTTGCGGCCTCACGAAAGGCATCTATCATATGTAAAAATATTCTATGCTCTATCGTGTGCATCATATCCGGTTGAAGTGTCAAATGATAATCCATCAACGGGGCGTTGCCCTCTGGCCCTTTGTAAAATCCCCACAACCCATTCGCAGAAATGTATTTGTGTAATCCCCACTCTTTAAGACGCTCCTGTGCAACATGACGGATGTCGGGAGTCGAAGACATTCTGGAGTCATGTATTACTGCTTTGTCATATTCCTCTGATCTGTTGCTGCTTTCAAAATCAGCGTACATGTCCATGTCTGACTTTGCAACCGTGCAGGTGGGGCAGCGACCAAATTTGACGTCTGCTAGCGCACACCTCTCTGGATAATCTTGGATATAGTTCAGAAGGAAAGGATGCACCGTAATTTCACCAAGGTCGTGTGTACGAACGGCGACACCCTCGTGTGATGCGTCCTTAACAGCCTGTAAAACCATGGAGAGAGCTTCATGGAATACTACGCTTTTACGTTTTCTGAACTGAGAGGATTGTTGACCCCAACCTGCGTCTTTTTGCCTGTGTGTCAGAACTGGCAAGTACGCTAGAAGTGTGACCTCTGTTGCCCTATCGGCAACATACATCATGAGTGGATATGCTATTTGTTTCATTCTGTCATCCACATGTGTTTTGTCTGAGTACAACGAAAAAGGAACCACATATCTTTGTTGCCTGCTCATATCCACCCCCTTCACTGTGCGCACTGTGTTTTGTACGTGCCTCCACATCGATGCCGTTATGGCACCTGTTATTGGACTATTCTGATCCGTCTCTGCCGGAACTTCTATGACTAATTTGTTCTTTGATCTGAATCCACGTTGTAGTAACGACAAGAATGTCGTCTTCCAATCACGGAACCACAACTTTGCGTGCGCATCTTGTGGCCAATCTTCCTTCCTCATATCTACTTCTTGCCATGCGTTAACCCCTGCTTGTCGACCTGTCCACTGTAGACACTCTTTTCCTGTGCGAAAAGGTATCGAGCGAGGACCGAAGTGTGGATTACAGACTATTGCAAGTAACGCATCCATATCTGTGAGAGATAATCCTAGTCCCCCTCTTGCCGATAACATCATTGCTGCTATTTTTCGTGCAGAGTCATAATGTATAACATTCTCATTATGATCTGCGACCCGGTTGTGTAATTCATCATCGTCAATATTTTAATTGAAAGGTTCACTTCCTGTCCCCGTGTGAATGGTTCCTTGAATGTCTGTTGGAGTTGGGTCATCATCTCTGTCATCCCCTGTCGATACCATGTTCTGATCACCACTAGATGATGACGCCAGGTCAATGACACTTGCAGGGCATCCTCGTGATCGATGTGAGTTCATAGCTTGTGTACTTCCAAATGCACGGCCACAATCACATGTCATGTATCCGTGTGCCGCCATCGTCAACTGCAATTCCTCGTACTGCACTTTCTTTGTTACATATTATGTGTGAAAGTCCTGGTAATATATGAATGGAAAAGATCAACATTTTCATATCAGTTGTTACTCATCTACGAGGTCGACAATATTGCAGAGCAGTATTTTTTTATTTTATTTTTTCCCCCTGTTATTTCGCAAACATACACATCCATATCTTTATGATGGAGAGCAATTCGGTTTTTCGTTCTCGCAGATAAGGCACACAATTCAAGTTCCCGCTCATGTTGCATCTCCTTCCAAGCCTTCACATATGTTTATAGTATCAATTTCATTGTTTGCAGAACGGGTAAAAAAAAAAAAAATCCCCCGTTATTCCTCGCCCCCGCATGCATTTATGAACACACATACGATACAGCAAGGACCAGAATCATACGCAGAAGAGAGGCCTGAACCATACCTTGAAGGTGAGGTTATAAGGTCCACTTTCGTCGTATGCGTAGCAGGGTCGGCAGGTACGCTGTTTTTCGACTTTGAATGACGAGGTTGTAAAAAAGAGAGTGGCGCACCTGCCGACCTCCATGTACAGAAGAAACACAGAGCGGTCCATGGGCGAGCGGGTACGAAGACGAGGAAGATGATCAATAGCCATTGGATTATGCTTGGAACGAAAGGCATACACGACGAACTCATGTCATGTTGTGCACATCCAAACTCTACGAGAGGGCATGACATACCACATCCTCACTGACACACAGTTCCCATCACATAAGTCAAATAGCAAGGTGAAGATTCGCACACATAATTGATGTCATGCCTGTTACGAGGCGACTTTCACTAAAGTTATATCTCACGCATTCCAGATTTAGGACGTATTCGTCTGCGATCCAAAAAAAAAAAAAAAAAAAAAAAAAAAAAAAAAAAAAAAAAAAAAAAAAAAAAAAAAAAAAAAAAAAAAAAAACCATAAAAATTTACTTTCCAATTACAAATAACTGTGTCCTGCTTATAATAGTGACGACATGTTTGATGGAAAAAAAAAAAAAAATAGAAAAAAAAAAAAAACATAAGAGCAAAATACAAACAAAAAACTCGTTTTCCCTCCTCGTGTTTGAAATAATTACCAAATACAACATCGAACTTTTAAACCTCTATTACAAAAAATTTATACTAATTTATTATGCGTGATCTTTGTAATCCTTGTTAAGGACAAAATGATCAACTACCCTGCACCGGGCCCTAGATTTCTGAAGATAGTAGACAATATAACTGTAGCATTTGACAAACCAGGGTGGACATCATGACCATCAGTACGAGCAACTGCTCTTGCAACTACACAACCCAGGTTATCGCCCCATCCTTCGTATGTACACATAACAGCCTCTTATTTACCAGCACAAACCATGACTTCTCACCACAAAAAAAATCCTTCCCTGTCTGACATGTTCTCATGAGTGTTGAGACTGCTAACTGCATTAACTTTCCATCGGGGGACGCCGATCCATCAACGATACGTAAAGCGGGATGCGGCTCACTGTAGTGTCTTGCCAACCTCAGCACGGCATGACACCATTCTGCTTCAATGCTGTCCTTTGCCTCCGGAATCTTGCAGAAGTCCTCGACGATGTATGCATCTGCAACAAGTTTCTCGTTGAAGATGTCGAAACTTTCTGTGTCCACTTGTGCATCAAATGCCTCCTCTCCCTCACCCTGCCCTCTGCCATCAAATGTGCGAAAATGTTGCGACATGATAACAGGGTTTTCTCTGTTGTCACCATCATAAACAAATGACCTCTCAAATTTTCTCTCCACGGCTTTGCTGGGGGTAGGATTCTCTTCCTGGCCAGCGGAATGAGACGAGTTCTCGAGCGTCCACTGCACGATTAAATCCTCTGCTTTCACATCGTGCTTTACTACTTTCTCTGAACCGCTATCCCCTCTGAACATGGCCACAGCAAGTTTGGTTTGTTGATGATTACGATCACTACTGTCCTCCTCCTCCTCTACACAACTCTTCTTACACTCTGCAGCGACGAGATGCCAACCCTGCTGTCGCTTGCGCTGCCTATCAACCTCTGTAGGAGCTGCACATATGGCTTGTGTTGCGCACTCGATTACACAATCTTGAACTAAGGTTGACATTGCATTGAACACAGAAGGAGGAGCTAAGGAGTATGTCACTGTTTCCCCTCCTGGAAGCACATCTGTGATCACAGGATGGAGGATGCAGTGAATGACATTTCTATCGCATTTACTTCTCCTGGTCAAATCCATAATTTGATCCAGAAGGAAGTACTCAATTCCATCAGCAACAATGACAGGCAACTCTGCAAGACAAGCGGGTTGCACACAATTTTTTAAGCGCAACTGCGACTAGGATAACACCTCGGCTGCGCCCGGTTCCAACAAGGCGGCATTGAAGGGTAGCCTCAATTGTGCGGCACATATCTTCGATTGCAGTTTTTTCCTAAACACGGGTTTTGTGTACATGCCACCCTTTTGGTGTTTATTCATATCGACATCCTCCTGTTCTGTGATCCAATCCAGAAATGGTTTCCCCGTGTAAGATTGTATGTCAATCGGTTTGTTGGGATGGAAAATCGTTGCCCTTTCTAGGAGGGGTGAGTGATGCAGCCTGTCTAGAAAGACGCTTGCATCCTACATGTTGTCGAGGTTGCGAGCAACGGTTGCATCGACATCGATATGCACATGAAAATAACGAGGAACCCTCTGTCTCAAGTCCTGCAATTTGGCATCGGAGTTATAATGCACAGAGGGCGTGGCAAACTGCATCATCGTCTCTACCGCAATGATGTCATGTGAGTCTGACATACCTTCTTCCGCCTGTGAGATGCAACTGATCACAAAACGCAGTTATCGCTGTCCAATCTGAAGTTTAACAAGCATCGAAAACAATGGAAAAACAAGTTATATACATATAATATAGGACGAGAAAGTCGGCCTATGAGGTTGACTTTTGCCTGCGTACACACGCATGTGTGAGTAGTCATGCGTCGTCCCCAGACAGGGTGTCGGGCAGGGACAGTGCAGACAAAAAAAAAAAAATTATTATCACGAATAAACCAAATAATTACGGGGAAAAAAAAAAAACTTGTTGTCATCCTTCATGTCACACATCGATTGCAAATGACCTATTTCTGTATGTCCTCTTATAAAAAAAAAAAAAAAAAAAAAAATACAGAATATATATTCTCACCAATAATAACCTGCAATTGCATACCCCCCCTCTCTCCCCCCCTCCCCGTTCATG
>BFEA01000698.1:481065-491065 GCA_003427395.1 Chara braunii | reverse complement strand
TGTGTGTGTGTGTGTGTGTGTGTGTGTGTATGTGTGTGTGTGTGTGCGTGTGTGTGTGTGTGTGTGTGTGTGTGTGTTCAGACTACTCGATTCAATTTTTGTGATTCTCCACCTGAGATTTAGATAAAATAAGATATTGAAACTTTGTTGTCAGTCTCTCTCAGTTCTTCTGTATGTGAGTGTGTCCCTGTTCTCTGGAATCTCTCGGTTCATGTGTTTGTAATGCCATTTGTTCACTACGCGATCTTTGTTGTTCGTTTGTGATAATTTCTTTGATGAAGCAGGGGAACTTCGGGATCTCCAAAAGTGGTCCAGTAAAGCAAAAACATCACTGTCAATATAAGCGCTTGTGTGAGAATAAGGTATGTAAAAACTTGTAGGACACTTATCGTACTTGTTTTATAAATTCTGAAATTCAGATGCGACATTTTTTATATATTCATTTGTTTCATAATTAAGGACGTATCACACAAACGTGTAGCATTATGTTACAAATAGTGATGGCATTCTGTGTTTATTCTAACATCCATAACCTTTCCTCTATAAGTTACTCTCTCTCGCACAATTCAAATTTCGTTATCCTTTGGAACAGGTTACATTCGATGTTTTCTAACCACGTAACAAAGTTGGCTACATGGAGAATGATGACTTTCAAACGTGTGACTGCGGTCGTTCCTTTGGCAGTCTTCGTGCACTAAATTCACATCGTGCAAGACGTTGTATTGCCACCGTCTCAGCAAGGGAAGGAGAGTCTTAGAGCAACTTCAATATTGTAAATCCAGTAATGGACGTTTCCAATAGTTTATCGAACATCAACAATGATATCGGAGAGAATAACAATTATCATGCGGTATCTCAAGTCAATAACAATGATGGCGAGCAAATGGACGAGGTGGAAAACATGTCTCTTTTGAATCGTTTTGAATCAGGACGTAGACTTGCACCTCTGATGGTATCTGCAAAGGGGGGTATTGGGATGTCAATTACCGATATGGATGCTCTTTTGAAGATCATTAGTCATCCCCAATTTGACCGCCACTCGATTCCATATCGTACAGCTCGAGAGTGCCTCAAATGGGTAAGTTCGCAAGCAGGGGAAACAGGATGGTAGGAAAGAGATCTCAGAAAGAGTGATTGGCCAGAAGATGCTCATGCAATACTTATGTGGCGTGATTAGACGAAGACGTTTACATCATTAGTGCAACGTGGGCTATCCTAAAAAAACAAACTTATTGTAGAGGTACCATCAGATGTTCCCGACGAGCCCGTTATTGCAGGTGCCATCACAGGGAAACTTTGGCGACATGTGCAGGATGTTATCCGTTGCCACAAAGGTCTCGACAGAAATGGAAGAGAACGCTATGTAATACCTTTTTGTCTGTATTCAGATAAAACACATCTTGACGGTCGAATGAAGCAAACGGCATATCCTTTGATGATGTCATTGGCTGATAGGGCAATAGAGGCAACGTTGTTGGCTTATCTGCCCATTTTGACTCATCGGCCTAAGGACAAAGGATGGTCACAAAATTATTCGTCTTTAAGAAAACGCAAGAGCATGATGTTGCATGAAGCATTGTCAATTACATTACAGTTATCAAAGGAAGCTTCGCACAATGGTATTCAAATTGCAATAAAAGATGATGGGGAAATGACAGTTCATCCGTTCATGTTGAACTATATTCAAAATTACCGGAGAGATGTGCCCTCGCAGGAGTGAAGTTCGGACGTTGCCCAACGTGCGTCGTACGGAGACATGACATGAATGTCATTGGTGAATTTCATGAAAATTATCGGACAGAAACAACGGACAGAGCAATCATACAAGCGTTTCGAAACCCAAACGATGTTGTGACAACGCAGGAGACGAGAGAAAAATTAAAAATCTAGGGTCTTCTCAGTCACGTGGAAGAGAATGGGTTATGGGGGTTTTACAAAGGACCGACAGGTGATATGACTCAGCGCTTGATTATCATCTTGCTCTTCAACCAGACCGTATGCACACCATTGAGCATGGTATTTTTGTGCATATGATAGATGCTTTTCGATTAACGGTCAAAGAGAAATTGTCAAATGTTGCATACACAGAGATACTAAATGAGTTAGATTCCAGATTGCACGTAATAAATGACCGTTCTGTGAAAACATTTTCGAAACTCGTTTTGCCTGTTTCTACAGGAAGCGATTACTTCTTAAGAGAGGGTACATTTGAGGCAAAGCAGAACCGCTCTATGATGACAATATGTGTCTTCATTGTTCACAATGTCGTGCGGAACAGAACTGGCATGCATTGCTGATGGGACCGTGAGGGGAGCAACAGTGCAGATAGCAAGAGCAAACCCTCAATTTCATGGTCGTCTCATCCACTTAGATATAGTAGTAAGAGCTGCAGAAAATGTTTTATGGTATGCGCCTGTTGGAATGTTTTTCGTTGTCAAAGGAGTGAGCGAAGGTCTCCCTGCACGACATGACTGTGCATATGTGCAGTGGTACATTGAAGTTGAAAATAGTCCATGCTCTGTAACAGCCTGCAAGGTTGTAAAATGGGAGAAGTTGCACGGCCGACAACACAACAGCGTCATTTCAGTGTACACCATTGTAGACACCGTCCACATTGTGCCATATTTCAGAAAACCATGGTGGGGTAGTAAACAATTCGCAACAGTCAGAGACGATCAATTTTACGTTAACAAATATGCAATGTGAGTATTTTGTATTCAGTACTCACGCCTTTTGTTGAATTATGTCTTATTTTATTCATTTATCGTACTATTTTTTTAATGCGCACTGATATAGTCAACCTATGTTTATCTCACACTATAGTGAATGACAACTTATATATATGAAAAACAATATGAACTTAAAGAAACATAATGAAATTATTTACACAGTTGAAATGGTGCATCATTCTGTTCATAAGAAAGCGGGAGTCTCTCTCTCTCTCTCTCACACAAAATTTATGTATTTCTATTTCAGTTATCCTTTTGCATTCTCTTTCTCTGTCCCTCTCTCTTGTGGAATCGATCTTTTTATTTTTATTTTTATTTTTTTATTCTATTTTCTCTTTTTTCTCTTTTTTTTCCCCCTTTCTACCTTTATCTTTTTTTTGTCTCCCTAATGACTTTCTATATATTGTATAAATTAAATGAAATAGCAAATACCTTTGAAAGTACATATGCATTGACATGTTTCTAATATATTTTTCTCTTTTTGGTTATTAAGCATAGATTCACAATTATAAAAAACGGACAAAACAGATATTTGTCTCCTTGGGCATATATAAAGAGAGTGACAAATAAGAACGAGTGGTATGACACTTTAACACGATAGATGTATAATACGTTATTCTTAGTGGGGATATGAAAACTTGAATAAATCTTTGACATACTTACATTCTTTGTTTATGGCAGCAGTGTATTGCAATAGGAGGCGGTGGGTGTCAGTATCACTCTCTATCTCAACTGTTGTTCATGAAAATCGGAATCGTAACCAGCATGTACTGTCGTGAACAGCCGCAAAATAGACGCAAAATAAAATGTAAAAGCTACGTGGCACTTCGAAGTAGAATTCATCCATGAAGCATTAAAATACAGCGTACCTTTGCTCTCTCTCTCTCTCTCTCTCTCTCTCTCTCTCTTGAAATCATAAGTTAAAAAATAACATTCCTGAAATCGAACAACCATAGAAGTATTAAGATTTTTTTTTTTTTTCGAAGGTGCACAAGGTACGTACTACTTTCAGGCACAAGTGACTTATTAAGGGTAAAAATACTTCTTACCCTTATTCTCTATTTTTTCCTTATTCGACTTTTTCTGTCTGTCTGTCTGTTTGTCTGTTTCTCTCTCTCTCTCTCTCTCTCTCTCTCTCTCTCTCTCTCTCACTCAAATCAAGATTGAAAACAACATGTACTAATATCGAGAACCCGAATGCAAAATGAAAATAAAAAATTACTTACATTTGAAAATATGCAAGAAATGCAATACTTAGAACTACAATTGATTCATCAGAGCTAAAAGACAATTTACGTTGCTTTATACCTTGCTGTCTCTCTGTCTCTCTCTCTATCTTTCTCTGTATCTCTCTCTCTGTCTCTCTTTCTCTCTCTTTCTCTCTCTGTCTCTCTCTGTCTGTCTCTCTCTCTCTCTCTCTCTCTCTCTCTCTCTCTCTCTTTCTCTCTCTATCTCATACCAGTCTCCAAATAATCCAAAATAACGATAACATTGGTTGCAATCAAACAATGACCGAAACCGAAAAATAAAATAAAATTAGATGTATAAGGAACGTATTCCTTTGAGCCATAACTAATTTATTAGAGGTAAAACACTGCTTTCCATTTCCCTCTCTCTCTCTCTCTTTTTTTTTTTTTTTTTTTTTCCCTCTCTCTCACACTCGCACACATACACACTCACTCTCACACGCACACACCGTACTGAAATAATACAAAATGACAACAACATGGCCCGCAAACGAACAATGACCAAAACCAAAAGATAAAATTAAATTATCTTTTAGATGTACAAGGTGCGTAGTACTTTGCGCTATAACTAATTTACTAAAGGCAAAACACTACATACCATTTTTTGTTTTTTTTTTCTTTCTCTCTCTCTCTCTCTCTCTCTCTCTGTCTCTCTCTCTCTCTCTCTCTCTCTCTCTCTCTCTCTCTCTCTCTCTCTCTCTCTCTCTCTAAGAGTACGATATTGCAAAATGACAAATGCACAATAAGTTTGAGCCCCCCCCACTTGTAAATTTGGATACTAGTTGTTGTATGATACTATACTTACCCCCCTTCTTTTGCTCTCTCTCTCTCTCTCTCTCTCTCTCTCTCTCTCGAGTGTACGTGTCCTTAGCAAACCCAACTCATGGATGAAAAAAAAAAGGAATAAACTTCTTTTACTCGGTAAACAAAAAATGTGAAAGTTTATCGTAGGTGAAACACATGTCACTTTCAAAAGGAATATGCATTGTTGAAAGTAAGACAAACATAAGTTTCATATATCTTACAATAAAGACTCCTCTTAGCTATATTTACATAATTTTTAAGACCTATTCATTCTGCAGACAATTGTGTTTTAATATCTTATGGTGTACAATTAGAGTTTATAAGTCCGGGAAAGATGCGGCGTGCACCTCATGGCCGACAAAAGCGGTTATGTACTGGGCGAAGCGAATTTAAGCGGTCGAACCGTGTTCGCGAGGAAATTTCAGGATCCCCATCCTCCAAGGATGGTAGGCGTATGAATTCTAGCTCGGAACAGGAACATGAGCCACAAGAATCGCATAAGAGTAAAGAAAGTTGTGATGGGGTGAAGACAATGATAGACGATAAGGAAAAGGACCAAATTTCTTCTGATGTGTGTAATGCAAGTGGAAGTTTGAAGGAAGATATTGATGGCGGAGTTGCAACATATGTTGTAACAGGACATGGCATCGGTAACGAACCTATCAAGAACTGCAACGAGTTTTATGATGCTCCTTTTACAACCACGGAATCAACGAAATATGTCGAAGTCGGCACTCTTCATGAGACTCGTGATAATCAGATGACTCTTGGATGATCCTCGTTCTTACATAATGACCCCTGGTATGCGGATATATATTAGAATTGTCCATGGCGTAAGAAGCATTAGGGACGACGCTATGCCGAGGCCCTCAGGAATGCAAGGGTAGATCAACACAAATCATATGTTGTGTCAAGGAAGGAGGATATGACAGATACAACATGTGTCACAATTATGGAAGAAGCAACTACAAAAGACGTAGTGCACAATAATCAACCTGCCAATGAAGAAAAAAAGAAGACGACAATCACCGATGTTGGATCACTATTCCATGTAATTACCACAATCTGGTGATCGGAGGCATAAACATAATTCTCGAACATGTGAGAGTTGTGGGAGGTAGTGGATGACTAACACATGAGATTGTCAATCTCCTGTTGCAATGGCCGTTGGAAGCACTAATGGGAAATACCACTGTTCGCAACATTCATGTGTGCTCCACTTTTTGGTATAAGGTTTTAGAAAAGTACCAAAAAGTACCAAAAACTTCAACAACATGGAAAGGCAGGGTCAACCAAAGACGAAAACAATTGATAACTGCTGCACGTGACATGTGGGACTCCAGACTGATTCTTATCCCATTGTGTCAAAAAAAACATTGGACCTTACTTGTCATGGTGAACATGGGCTCATTTGTGAAAGACGAGTTATCAAACGGATCTCCTCCACCAGTTGTGATTCATCTCAATTCATTCCAAAAGGCATGTCAGCCTGATTGGAGCATTATATGTGCATTTGTTCGTGACAAGTTCCTTTTACACAAAACACACAAAGGCACACCGTCAACAACCGACGTAGAAAAATCATGGTCAATGAGCAGAAGCATCATAATGACGAGGAAAAAATAAATGAATATTTTTCAACACCAGAACGAGGATGATTGCGGTGTACATGTATGTTTGTACGACCAAACTCTGATTAGGCACTTTAACACGTGTGGAAAGGAGGAGGAAATAAGCGGACCTCTCATTATGGAAACAGTTCGTAACTTGTGCGTAAACGAGGATGTAATCAGACAAACTCGACATCTGTTCGTGGACCAAACAGCAGAGATGGTGGCAACATTGCACGAAATAGACAATACGAACATTCAGTGCATAATTGAATATATAAAGGAAACATCGACGCACGTATGAAGAGAACAGTTATCAAGATGCAAGGGACGTGGATACGAGAACGTGCTCGACATTTGTGTAACATGATCTTTGCTTATATGATGTATGGTGAGTTGGTGTCTTGCAGGAAAGAAGGGTTGAAGAAACGTTTCAGAGAAAAGAGGGAAACAAATGTTTATATACATTTAGCTGACCACTAGATCATTGATAAGCATGGCACCCAGAATTGCAAATGAGGATGTCCGCGGATCACATCATGAGCGCAAGATGGAAATAATTGAAAAAACAAAGAGCCAGAAAACGAGCAGAAGACATTCCAAGAAGGTTGGTGTTGACAAACTTTCGCCTCACATGCAGAAGAGGAGAAGCATCAAGTGCTTATCAAACACAACTGTAAAAGTCTCAAGAAAGCAAAGGGTTGCACATACCACATCCCAATGTACCTCACCACATGCAGTGTTGCAGACAGAAGAGGAGGTTAACACGACGACACAAGCAGCAAAAAAAAAAAAAAAAAAAAGCATGTGAGACACACGGAGGACGAACAACAATATGAAAAGAATCAACGGGCGAAAAGAAAAATGTTGCGCATGGAGAAATATTTACGCAAAAGGAAGCGTGCCGTATCTACATCACACACAGAGAGCGGA
Organism: Chara braunii; assembly: GCA_003427395.1. Classification (NCBI taxonomy): domain Eukaryota; kingdom Viridiplantae; phylum Streptophyta; class Charophyceae; order Charales; family Characeae; genus Chara; species Chara braunii. The sequence continues at coordinate 483,742 of BFEA01000698.1, read as the reverse complement.
CCTTTGGATGACAATGAAAATGGGTCAATGTCTCATAAAGAGGACTCCAATACCGAACATTGCCAAAGTGAAGAACCGAATTCGAAGTGTACCTCAAATGACAGCGTCAAAGCCGATCATGAAACTGAAGACGAAGATGAAGAAGGAGAAATTCCTAGTGAAGATGGTCGACGATGTCTTCAAGAAAAAACAACAGACAAAGGTAACTATGTTGCATATTTCATTAACTAAAACCTTAATGTATTATTGTTTATAATAAAAATAAAATGATAGTGTGTGATATATTGAGGTGATAATTATTTATATATAATTATAATAATAAATTTTGGATGCCATGTTGAATCAAATCACACGATCTGTGGGTAATTTTCCCCCTCTTGTCCTTCGGAGAAGAAGTTGTGCATACACACATATGTGGTTGTCCGACTATGAATTTTGTGAAAGGTCACACGACAAGACTCCTTCAAAAAGTTTTAGTTTCATTATACGTAATCATGACTCTGTTTCCCAGACCATTTATGGCAAGAACTGTAAATAATTAAAGCGGAATGAGAAAAAGATGTCCGATTTTTGCACACACTATTTCCTTCCCCTCTCTCCCGTCGCCTTCATGACTTCACCGAGACAGTAGCACAAACTTTTTTTTTTTTAATAATGAATTCTGCATGCGAGGGGTATCTTATCTAAAGGGGTGTTTTATCTAGGTCACCCTTGAGCAATATGAATATTGATGGTGCACACCCTGTAGTCAATGAATGTCAGTTTGCATCGGTTTTCGTATCTCGTAAACCTTGTGGTGCACACCCTGTTGTGCAAGTAGTCTAGGAATATCAGTTTGCTAACTTTAAGGAATGTATTTTGTTATATGTACAACATTATGGAAATATTGCAGGAACATGGCAATTGGCGTGTGCGGAGAAAGAAGTCATCTCGAAAGGAGGAAGAAAGACCGACGAAAAGAAGAGAATGTCAGGAAGAAACAACATGCAGCACGTTTTCACGAAAAAAAAAAAAGACAGGTTGTTACGATCAGTGGCAAAAGCATACGCATTCTCATCAACTCACGACGCGACACTCAACCCATCAGAGGACACATTTTTGACAATAATGAAATCCACAACTGCGTTAATTAGCAAAGAGGTGGAGGAGGGGTTTGCTGATTATGTCACAGATCGAGGGATAAGATCAATTGTTAGACGGGAAATCACCTTCAACTTGCGACATTGGTTCTGGGCAGAAAAAACATGTCCACTGGTGAGAGCAAAACAAACAGATAAGTTGAAGACTCAAAGGAGCGATCTTAGGAAAGAAATGATAGTCAATGATAGCTGGAGGAGAAAGGGGAATGAACCATGGGGTGAACCTGCTTTTCAGAAGGCTCTTCTGATGGTCTTCTAGCATGGTAGAGAAAGGGACAACGAAAAAGGGGTTTCTCTGCAGCAACTAACATTCACTGAATCGGCCATCAAACAAGATATCTAAGGAACGAAGAAGTCTACAAATATTCGATACAGAATCAAAGAGCTTGTTGACACAAAACACGACATTGTTGCATCGGTCCGGGCAAGAGATAGTGTGATGACGTTCTCTCTCCTCAAATTGGATCGTATGACATCTGTAGCCGATTGCGCGAGAAAATATTTCCTAGTGGACAGGATCCAGCAAAGGATGAAACAAGAAAGAACGATTTGTTCTACGATGATGATTACACTCTAGAGATCACCGCATCGGCTCTCGTGTCTCGTAGAAGTGACAATGATAAATAAACATATTCAGTAAATAGCTTTGTTGTTTCACGTGTACGCGTCAAGGACGAGTTTTGTGATGTACTGGACTTTGTTCCTTCTTGATCGAGCGTTACTGCCATGTACTATGTACCATGTCTAATAGGCTAGATGTGTTGTTATACAAACATACACTATACAAAGAACTAATGACACCGTCCTTCAGATAACTTAGATTGAATAGTTGGACCACAACTGTCTTACTAACATAGTGTGTGTGTTTACGTGTAGAGGTGTGTAGGTGTGTGTCTGTGTCTGTATGTATGTGTATGAATCCGTGTGCGATGGCAGTAAATATGTGAAAGTGTATGAACTTCTTTTCTCTTAAACAATGGCGTAGGGTCTTGTGTATGCACATTTCTGTGTGTTTATTTGTTATGAGAAAGAAATATTAAGCTTCAACGTAGTGGGAGAGAAAAAAAAATAGAGAGCTCGATAGATGGTTGCAAGGACATTAATATAGTGGGCCGTGTATTTTTAATAATACGTCAAGAAAAACATTAGATATTCTGAATCGTAACATGGACAACATGTAGGGTAAATTATGTTAAACATGTAAAATAATCACTTTTTCGCATTGACATATCGTATCAAGCGATAGAGTTCTATTTTCTGGGTGAAATGATTTAAATTCAGATAATGACTTTGTGATTTGCTTAGATGAAATCGTGTCATGCAACTATAATATGTATGCAACTATCATACGTTTTTGATACCTCAACAAAACAAACAGCCACATATGACCCCCTCTTTTCTTCCCAATGGTCTTTATCTATTTTTGATCTCTCTCTCTCTCTCCATCTCTCTCTTCATCTCTCTCTCTCTCTCTCTCTCTCTCTCTCTCTCCATCTCTCTCTTCATCTCTCTCTCTCTCTCTCTCTCTCTCTCTCTCT
>BFEA01000698.1:422360-465415 GCA_003427395.1 Chara braunii | reverse complement strand
ACAGAGTTGGGGCGTCGCCACACCACTGTCAGGACTCTGCGTGTCTTTGTCCCTAGCGAAGATACAGAGTTGGGGCGTCGCCACACCACTGTGGAAACGAAGTACGTTTAAGTGCATGTCGCCGAAGAAAGCGGCAAGATGCATCCCTTCCTATGAATACCAACAGATCATGCATCTCGCCTCTTTTTGAGGAAGATGCATTCGTGCTTTTTTCGTTTCGACAGTGGTGTGGCTATCTCCATGGTTTTTCAGGTGTTTCTAAATTATTGAAATTATTTTTTAATAATTTATTTAATTTTATATTTTGGTCAGAGCTAGTTTTTGTTTTTGTTTTTTGCCAGCTCGGTAGTTTACCATGCCGATCCCGATGCGCGGAGTGAAGAATTGCCGTATTAAGGCCAAACAGATGTTACACCATCGTGGCCGAATCAAGTCCTAAATGCAGCTACATACATGCATTGGTGTTCGAGGACGAGTCTCATCTTCCACCACTCATATCGCCGACTTGCCACATGCGTTCTATTCGAAAGAGTGGTGAACACGATCCTCCTCCCCCCTCCCCTCTCCTCTCCTCTCCTCTCCTCTCTCTCCGCCCCTTCCCTCCCCCGCCACCCCTTTCCCTCTCCTTCCTCCGCACTGGCATGTGGCTGGTATGGCTGTTGTGGAGGTCTGGTGCGCTGACGTCAGCTCTGCTAGGCGTCAGAGCGGACTATCCCCTCCGTCTTGCACATCTCTCATGAACGGAGCCCCGGGTCATCTAATCTGTACATGACCTGAAAACTGTACCAAACACAGGAGCGCCGGGTCATGCTATCTGTACATGACCGGAGAATTGGCCCAAATGCAGGTGTGAATCTGACATCAGTTCACCTGTATATGACCGGAAAATCGCCCTAAATACAGGTTGCACTCTGACATCACGAGGCTCCTACAGCAGGTACACGCCGAAGCAATGTAGACACACTTAGAGGAAACTCGTGCGCCATTCCACCGCGGACTATCCATCTGTATATGACCTGAAATCTGTCCAGATACAGGAGCTACAACTACCGGTAGGCGTGCTCCACTGGGGAAAAGACCGGTCGTGGGACGGTAGGTGGTCCCGTCGAGAACCATGGTGTCCGCTCCGCGTCCCGGCTCCAGGCCGATGTCCATGGGGAACTTGACAGTCCAAGAACTGATGGAACTAGCCGAAGGGGTTAGCATTTTGAAAGAGAGGACATCCCTGCAAAGTCGAGGAGGAGGAGGAGGAGGAGGAGGTGCGGCTGGCGTCTCCAACTCTTCGCCTGAAGCTGGTCTACCAGTTCCTCTGCCTGGTTCAGGTAGGGGTCCTACTGGTGCACCTGGACCAGATTCACGTCCTGGTAGTGGCTCTTCTGAGGCTCTGCTGCAGAGACCTGCGGGAGCCTCTGGGAGTGTAGCAGGTCACCTACCTCCCCCCCCMCCCCCGCCGCACGATGACGGAAGACGCCGTCCATCGATAGGTCCACGGATCGAATCCATCCGTGCAGAGATTGGAGAAGAAGGGCCACAGCAACAAGACAAGCCATCGCTGAGGACAGCGGAGGAGGAGCATCATTTTCCAGCGGGGGCTGGGAACGAGGCTAAAGGGTCGGGATCGTTACGTCCTGACGCTATGGCGGCGGCGGAGGCGATGCGAGCTGAGCGGGATCCGTCGCCGTTGCTGGCTGGGAGCCAGACGTCGGGACCTGCGAGCCCCGCCGACCCCCCCGGCATACAGAGTGCTGCAGCAGCTTCGGTCTCAGCCAGCGGCAGGGGGGATGCACCTGGACATCATGTGGCACTCCCTCGAGAAAGAGACAGCACGGCCACCACCATTGCCCCGGGGGCGGCGGCGGCCGCCGTCGAGCATCGTCGGCGTGCAACGGCAGGGCAAGGCGATACCTACCGACCAATCAAGCCGAGGAAGAAGGTGCCGGGACTGGACCTGGGCGGACATCATCGAGTGAGTAAACGACAAAAGGGCCAGAGTGTTCACGGAAATTTCCGTCCAGCTGATCCTGAAGTCAGCTCCCTCCTCTACGACCCCATGGGCCCCGTTGCAAGCAGCCTGCTGAGAGGAATGGATGGGGAGGAGGACGGACCGGTGGCTATGGACAAGGTAGAGCTTTCCCCGACCAGCGTTATGTCTGGTCCCTTGGCTGGACCTGGTGGGCGTCACTGGCCAGGTTGGGACCCAACGGATGGAGAGGGAAAGGGAGGAGGAAGAGGAGGAGGTGGAGGAGGAGGAGGAGGAGGAAAGAGGCTGCAGGACATTGTAGGCGTTGTCACATCATGGACCATTGCCAAGGTGACGGTTGGCTGCCAGACTGACAAGAGCGAGCTGCCTGCAATCAGGGAGCTCAGGAGGATAGTCCTAGAAGTCAAGCGCGAACTGACGGAGGCTTACAAGCAGATGAAACTGTTGAACATCGACTTTCAGGTTAATCATCAGACAAGGTTGCAGGAGGAAGTAGATAAGGCAGAGCAGAGAGTGAAGCGTCGGGTGGCGTTGATCGAAGGGGATTACCAGAAGAAGATAGAGTTTGTTAGGGGGGCCATGAGGACAAGAGTGGCAGATATGCAGGCAGCGGACAGCAAGACAATGGAGGAGGTGGTTCGGGCTGCAGTGGCTGCGGTGGAGGGCAATTACGAGGATGGGAAGGCTAGGGGGTGGATGGAGAGGAAGGAGCTGGAAACTAAGGTAGCTCAGTTGCGAGTGCTGCTAGAGAAAGAGAAGAAGAAGGCCATGGCGTTGGGAGAAGAGGTGGGGGAGCTGCAGAAACAGCTCAGCAATCCTGACAAAATTCCTGCAGTTCGCAGTCTGAAGGAGGACGTATCTCAGAGGGACAAGCTCATAGCCCAGCTACGAGAAGACTTGGCCAGACTGAGAGACGCATTTGTCAAGTCTCAGGCGGAATCCAGCTTGCAGGCCGCCGCGGTGGTAAGGCTGTTGACGGAGCTGAAGAACTTGCACAAGATTGCCCGAAGCCCTGCGGCCACCTCGCCTCTCCCCCTCTCCTCCTCCTCCTCCTCCTCTGTGGCTTTCTCTGCACCTGGACAACCCTTCCGCTCATCAGAGGACGAAGACAGCATTGATACCCTTCTGGGGGATATAAGTGTTAGTCTATCTATCCCAGGTTTTGATCGACATCACGATGGTGGAGGTGGAGGGGGAGGGGGAGGGGGAGGGGGAGGGGGAGGAGGAGTGACCTCCAGAAGCCTTCCGGGGATCATGTCTCTCTCCAGTCATGCTGGGACTGGATTAGGAGAAGTGGATGGTATTAGGAAGAGGAAAAGTGGTGGTAAGCTTTCCAGGAAGCCAACTCGGACGTCGGGATACGAGACAGCAAGCGAGGATGGCAAGTCGGTGAAAAGGGTGGGTAGAAGTCCGAGTCCGGCTCGAAGTCGAGGTGTCGAAACGAGGGCAACTTGGCAGCAGGAGGAGCAGCATCAGGGGCCAGAAGCAGCAGCAACAATGAAAGCCATGTCCGGCGAACCTCCCACAGCTCCACTTACCCAACCTCCAGCTGCAGTTGCCGAACCTCCTTCAGCTTTAGAACATTCGGAACTGCCAGGCCCCGGACCAAGTATGAGGCCCTCCTCTGCACCCTGGACCCGACGACGCAGCTCGTCTTCGTCCAGGAGTAAAGGGAGAAGGGCAAGGTCCAGCCTCTCCAGGCAGAGCAAGGAGGAGGACAGGGTGGTTTCCTCGTCTCGGGACAAGCTGGTTTCCGAGTCATCTGGCGGAGAGGACCTGGTCGGGATGCCACATGGCGCCTACTCTCTCCTAAGGGAAGTCCCCAAGGTTACCAAGGAAACTCAAACACCGGACTCGTCAACAAGGGACCAGGCCGTGCAAACGATCAAGCAGGTTCTGAAGCTAAGTCGAACTTGGTCCAAAGAGCCTGGAGGAGCGCATCACAGTAGTCCCCAGACCTCTCCAGAACCCCATCGTCTATCCCCGCCTTCCGAGCTCGATCGCCCTGCTGATGAGTTCGTCATCAACAACCCCCCCCCTCCTCCTCATCCTTATTCTTATCCTGAACCAACTGCTCCGAACCTGGGATGGAGCAGCTACCGCACGCAAGGGTCACGTGCCCGAAGTCCCGACTCCCTTTCACCGGGCGCAGCTGGCTACAACATGACTGGCGGGATAGCCATGGATAGGCTGCTCCATCGGGGGTCGGGATCGCGACCCGCTAGGTTAGTTTACCAGGGGATGGAGTCGGGGGATGCAGGTACTTTGCCCGACTTCGTCCCTGTCAAGGTAACACAATCATCCCGCCTGGGGGGGACCAGAGCTGGCCATATACCACCCCCTTTAAAATGGAAGGGTTTGGAAGGGCCACTTAGCCCCTTGCGAACCCCCTATCGGTCCAGAAATAGACTTTCTCACACCAACCTTGCAGTCCGGGGAACACGAGTGAGTATGGCGGGCGCACAGAGCAGTAGATAGCATTTCGCTCTCTGTTCATCTTTTAGCTGTGGCTTTGCTATGCTATGCTATGCTATGCTGTGCTATGATACGCTACATTATGTTATTCTGTGCCAGGCTTGTTGTGCTATGCTAAGCTATGCTATGCTATGCAGCTACGCTATTGTATGCTAGGCTGTCCTGTTGTCTGCTCTGCTGTGCTCTGCTGTGCTCTGCTATGCTCTGCTATGCAATGCAATGCAATGCTATGGTTCACTGTGCTATGCTATGTAATGCTATGGTATGCTATGCTATGCTATATTGTGCAATGCTATGTTGTACTATGCTGTGTGCCATCCTGTGATGTGCTATGATGTAATGCTATGGTTTGCTGCTATAAGCTATAGTATGCTGTGCTGTGCCACGTGATCGGATGCCATGATATGCTTAAGCCCCATGCCATACTATGCTATGTGATCCTATGTTGTGCTATGCGGTGCTATGCCGTGCTGTATTGAGCCATGTGATCCCATGCCATGCTATGGTATACTATGTTATGTTATGTTATGTTATGTTATGTTATGTTATGTTATGCTGTGCTGTGCTGTGCTGTGCTGTGCTGTGCTGTGCTGTGCTGTGCTATGCTATGCTATGCTATGCTATGCTATGTTATGCTATGCTATGCTATGCTATACTATGCTATGCTGGGATAGGCTATGCTATGATGTCCTCCGGTGTGCTATGATATCATTGATATGCACTTTTTTTTTTTTTTCAAACAGCCCCATTAGTGCAGGTGGTGCTGGTAAGAGCAGACACGGCTAGCACCTTGAGGAGAGACTCCATCTATTGGTGGGGAGCATCACCTGCTGGAAAACGGGTCCAGCGTCCCTGTTACAGAATGGAACAGACTGACTCAGAAAACAGAAAACTGGACAGAATATCTGAAAAAACCTGCCAGCATTGATTACTCTGGATTTCCACAGGATTAACTGAGCAGGGTGCAGAAGGGTGTTGCTGATGACAGTCCTCTCCTCTCGAGATAAGTAATGGAGTCTCAGTTGATGTGCTTTCCTTGAGCTACTTAGATGTTTCAGTTCACTAAGTCAACTTCATTGCAGTTTCCCGGATAAGAAATCCGTGGATCGAAGAGAGCTTTTCTCCATGGTGTTTCACCTTTCGTTGTGTCCTTTCTTTCTCAATGCCAAGGCATGCACACATTGGCAATCCATTATTTTGGGTATAGCAGGGGCCTTTGCTTGCTGAATTGCGATGCCATCACATTCCATGCTACGCTATTGCAGCTATCATAGGTATGCTATGCTATGGTATGCTCAAGTGCGATGCTATCACATTCCATGCTACGGTATGCTATGCTATGCGATGCTCTTCTCTGCTGTGGTATGCTGTGCTATCACTTCTATGCGCTCTGGTGCCATGATATGCTCAGGGGACAACATCGATGACGCATCAAAGAGACGATTATCATTTTTGTAGCAATCATGATGAAGGCATCCTTCTGATTGATGCTTCTTGTGGATCCTAGGATGGGCCTTGCCGCCCTCACTAACAAATGTGACCGTTCATGACGTTTGGATGAGGTTCGGGTAAGGTTTGGATATGCTTGGGATGCTTTGGATAATGTTTGGATGAGGTTTGTTTTATGTCAAATTTATGACGTTTGGACGAGGTTCGCATGACGCCATCGGCCCATGCTGAACTACTCACCAATAAATATGAGAGAGCACGTTTGGATGCGGTTTGGCTGAGGTTTGGATAAAAGGTCTGGATAAAATGTCTGTATAAAAGGTTTGGATGCGGTTTGGATAAAACGTTTGGATGCATAGTTTCAATCCACTTTGCCTGAGCTTTGGATGTGGTTTGGATGACCATACGCTGCCCTTCTCACCAATACATGTGAGCCATCGTGAGCTTTTGAGGTTTGGTTTTCATCAGGTTTTCATGAGGTTTAGATGACCCTATGCTTACAGACTGGCTGAGAACGTTCCGTTAAGGGGTTGGCCATATTTGCATAAGGTTCGGATAAGGTTCGGATAAGGTTGGGATAAGGTTTGGATAAGGTTCGGATAAGGTTTGGATAAGGTTTGGAAAACTTTTGGATGCCTTTTGGATAAGTTGAACTTGGTTTGATCAGCTCCAGTATTCAAGATGTGCCTTTACATCAGTCTGAGAGTGAAGAAACTCAACTTTCAAGAGGCTAAGCACCAAAAGTTCAATACATAATGTGTTTTCAAGACGCGAGCCGGGGCCCGCGCCTGGGCCCAAGTCACTTGCCGTTGATCATGACGTTGGTAATTGACTGCCTGCTTCAATCAGCTTCAGTATTGAAGAGATGACTCGGACTTTTGGCGCGACACTGGGGACTCTAGCGTTCATGACAACTTTCAAGAGCACCAAAAACACTTGTCGTATCAATCAGAGTCGGCGAAGCATTCAACCTTCAAGAGCAGCAAGAACACAAATTGAATGTGTTTTCGAGAGACCAGCGAGAGTCACTTGTCGTTGATCTCGAAGTTTGTAATCTGCTCCCTGCATCTAACTTTTTCGAGGTACTACCATCGTCACCCGAATAGAACGCCCGGTCATTATCGCTGGATCTGGACCCAAAATTGCGACAAATTCACAACTATAATGACCGGGAGTTCTATTCGGGTGAAGACAGTAGTCGTACTAAGTGGACTGGTGCCCGGACGGATGGGCGCGGCACCACGGTGACAGGGGCTAACGAGCGTCGAAACACGTGCATGGTGGTGCTGTGGCGATAGCCTGATAGGGAGGGGCGGAGGGGGGGGGTTCCCTCTTTTGTTTGGGAACACGCAGTCAAATTTTCACTGATTCAAATATTGAATTTGAGGCCAGGGAGGATAGGTGTTACGCTGTTAACGTCATATTGCATAATTCAATGCGATTGTTGAATTGTGAATTGAGGCAGTTTTTTTTTGGAATTATTACTCCAGGTGTTTGAACCTGTGCTCAGTGTGCTGACAATTTTTTATTTTATTATTATTATTTTTAGCATAATTCAATTAGTTTTGAAGAAAAGATGCACCGGCTCATAAGTCTAAGAATCACCAACCAACCACTCGCCAGTGTCACCATGCACCACACTCCCGCACCGCCAGCACACACTCAATCGGCTTGACCGAACAAGCTTCAAGTCCGCGCCCGCAAAGGGTGAACAGGACAGCCGTGGGCAGCCGGGGATGACTACGCTACCTTCTTCCTGGGGCTGGCTGCCTTCTTCCCCCGAATACAAGGGTACGGTCATTATCACTTTTATTTAGATTGAAAAATATACCCTAAATACAGCTATAATGACCTTACGTTGTATTCAGGAGAAGAAGGTGGGTATGGTGGCCGTAGCCCTAGGCAAAGCCCTGGCCTCGGTGCCGGCAACGTTAAGGTGGCCATAGCCCTAGGCAAAGCCCTACTGTCTTCCCCCGAACACAATGCACCCTTATTTTGGCTGTATCTGGCCGGAAATATAGCTTGTATACATTCATTTTTAGGGTGTGTTATGTTCGGGGGAAGATGGTAGCCTCAGCGCCGGCAACTTCAGGCTACTGTGCTAGGTCTCCTTGCAATGCCGGCCACGGTGCACGTCCCAAATTTCTTCTTTTGCAGTCCTGACCTGAATTCGGCCAGAGTCACCCGGGCCAGCTTCAGGCCCGTTTGCCGGCATTGTGTAAAATAGGAATAGGATGGACTGTTCTTTACAAAAAAAAAAAAAAAGAGAGAGAACAGCTCGAAGTTCCTTTTTCTTTCTTTTAACTAATCTATATATTCTTCTCTCAATCTTCTTTTGTATATGTTTTCCTCATCTATGTCATCCTCTCGCTACTCTATGTATAGTATGGGGGAACACCAACCAAACCTGGAACGCTCCCCAGCCCACGGGGTACTAGGTTGGCACCACAGCAGTGGGTGGTGCGAGAGCAAGGCTTGTATCAGGCCCTCGTCACGATGATGTGGAGTGATCAGGCATTGCCCAGGGGGGAAACCGGCGATGCTAGTGCGCAGCATCTTTGGCCAGTCACTCGCACCTCCCCCTACCCCTCTCCAACCCACATTAGCAGTGTATAGTGGCCAATATCATTGCTTCATACCAACCAACAATATTGGCCAAGGTCCTGCCAATGCTGGCTTGGAGGGCCAAGGGGTTATCTCTAGCTGGTAGAACACTAAGCTTGCCCAGGCACGTGCGTGAGGCTTATGAGGATTGAACCCACAACCTCCTGAATGCAACTTGTGTGCCTTACCAGCTGAGCTAGGCCCGAATATCCCCTGAGGACTTGGCAAATGGCGCCCTTCTTTTTTTTCAGTTTTTTTTTCGGCGGGGGGGGGGGGGCGGGGGGGGGGGGGGGGGGGGGGGGGGGGGAACCTTTTCGGGTTTCCTTTGTTTATGCTGTTTTCTTTTTCCCTTTTCCCTCCCGATTGTTTTTTTCGTCTTTTCCTTCAACCAAAAAAAATGCATCTGCAATGGTTTTCTGGTCAAGTGCATTGTTGAGCAGTAAAGGCAGCTGCCATGGTTTTGGGCAACTGGTATTACCTTCCTCGCCAAAATAGAAGGTACGGTCAGTATTGCCGTATCAAGACTGACAGTTGCCTCAAATACAGACACGATGACAATCATCTGCTCGGGGGATGGTAGGGCTTCACTCCACCACTCCTTGAGCAAAAAAAAAACGGTCTGTTGATTTCCACCTTCTAGTTGAAGCCCCTTCACAAATTTGGTGAGTACTGCAGCTAGGTGCATTCGCCTCTCTCTCTCTCTCTCTCACACACACACACACACACACACACGCACACGCAAACCAAGTGCCAATCCACATTGTTGATGCTTTTTCAACATCAATGGACAGAACTGCAGCTGTTCCTGGAAAAGCAGTAGTAGGACAATTGAGTAAATTCATAGTATGCTCCCTGTCCTTTGAAACTTTTTTTAAAAGTTAGAACCTTACAGAGAATATATACATATACACGTATATATGATATATATATAAACATATATATGATATATATATACATATAACGATATATATATATATATCGTCAAATAGAACTGCCCGGTAAACCGTCGGCAGAGAGGGAGAAGAGGACAACAAACGAGGGGCTGTGACAAACTGTTTCGTCGGAGTTTCACCGACTCATTAGGAGGCTGAACCCTCAACAGTCTGTAGAATCCCCTATATATATATATTTGTGACGATATATATATATATATAAACTCCGACGAAACAGTTTGTCATAGCCCCTCGTTTGTTGTCCTCTTCTCTCTCTCTGCCTACGGTTTACCGGGCAGTTCTGTTTGTGACGATATATATATATATACGATATATATATATATATATATATATATATATATATATATATATGATGCGGCATTCCGGCCAGGTCCATACTGAGGTTGCCGTTTCATTAGACAAACTGGAAAACGGCTCAAGCGTCCCTCACATCAAAACCGAGTTTGCGGAAACTTGAATTCCTGGCCAAGAAGACCAATTGCGATGAAAAGCCTACAAAACCCCAACCAAGAAGCAAGCCAATCCTATTTGGGAAAGTGACCAAAGTTAAAAAGAGTCCCAGAAATGCTGGGGAGGAAGAGTGAACCAGGTAGCAAAAAGGCACCAACAAATACGTCACAAAACCCTAATTTAACCTACGAGCGACAGGAGAAAAAAAGGCAAAGACAAAAGGAACTTCAAAGAAAATAGTCTAGCCTAAACGACAAACTAATCTCCAAACCCTAAAAAAAAAAAAAAAAAAAAAAAAGGCAGTGCCCCTGGGGAAGGTTGACACACATGAAGGTCTGATGATGGTAGATATTGGTAGTAATAATAACAACATATTAAAACAATGACAAACTAATAAACAATAACTAGCTAAGCGTCGGCGGTCCGGGCGGTGCACGCTATGCCCGCAGAAATAAGAAATGTTGTAGGCAACCTGACATGGACCACTCACATAAACTCAGACAGACTTCACAAAAAACAAAAAAAAAAATCACAGGGTCATAAAGTATAGCCTGAAACTAGCTCCTAAGTCTGAGCTTAATTGACAAATTAAAAAAGTGTCAAATTGGAAAATTAAAAAATAAAAAGCAGGAGAAAGCGCGAGGAGAGACAAAGATATACAAAGAGAGAGAGAGAGAGAGAGAGAGAGAGAGAGAGAGAGAGCGAGAGGAGCAACAAAAAAGCAAAGAATAAAGAAATACCAACACAAGCATACAAAGGAAAAAAGTTTCATATGAGGATTTTTTGTTCCATTGAAGTCAACAAGTGGCCGTAGTATGATCAAGGCATAATTATTACGTGGTGGAATCCACCTTGACTTAAAAAAACGCAATAGTATTAAATCAAAATTGTTTTTTTTTTTTTTTTTTCTCTCTCTCTCTCTCTCACACACACACACACACACCATTTATTTGTCTCTCTCTTCCTATCTCCCTTGAAATGACAATTACTTAATCGAAACCGAAGATGATCATCTAAAAATTTATTATTAAGGCAAGGCTTGGACGACCGCCCAATCAACATCTCTCTTTTTCTCCCTCTCTCTTTCTCCCTCTCTCTTTCTCCCTCTCTCTTCTTATTTTTTCTTATAAGACCAATCAACTTCCTTCGCTGAAACGATACTCTTGCAACACCTCACGAAGAGAAACTCGTTGCAACATTTTGTTTGAACGTTACTCTAATAATGGTAATAATAATAACAACATATTAAAATAATAACAAACTAATAAATAATAATAATAATAATAACAATAATGTAATAAATTCAGTTCGCAGGCATACAACGGTAGGCTAGGTTCGTCACTTTCGGTCAAAGGTCGGAAAGGAGGGTTAAAAGTTGCATCCCAAGACTGAGAAATGCTTGAGAGAGGGCATTGGGTCAAGGGGTATCCCGGCCTTAGTCAAAAACAGCGTCAGAGGCCCCACCTAAGTTGGTTGACTCTTGGAATATCAAGAGTCAGACCCAGCACGGGAAAAGCAGACCCAAAGCAAAGTCAACCCAGGCGTTTGCCTCGACGATCGATGAATTGCACATCATGATCAATGGTTGACTGCAAGTGTCCAAAAGATTTCAGTCCCGATTGGGGAAAAGGTACCGTTGCTTCAAGGCTGTATCCTAACCGTCAAGATGTGGGAAATCTAAAGTGCTCACACGGTCCAAGGGAAGTCTGGTTCACCCTAGTCAACGTAGGTCAACATTACATAAGGTCAGCCAGAGCACTGGGGAAGACATTCTGCCTTGCACTGGCTGGATGCTAGTGTTTCTATGCGAGGCTGCTAGAGTGTGATGTTGGTGCCAGATGCTGCTCGTGAGCGTCAACCTGGAGGGAGCGTATGTTGGTGTGGCCATAGTCGCCATAGTTGTAGACTAGGTGATGAAGATTGGCAAGGAGGGGGAGGATCAGAGTTGTGAGACCGTCAGGAGGTGAGGGGAAATTTACCTGGCCTTACTTGACATCGATACACATGATCTGTTGGTTGTCTTCACGAAGGCAAGAAATTGTTGTGTCATTCTCCATATCTTATTGCTGGCGTGGAAGGAGGATGGGCGCTCTGTGATGATCCTTTTGCATATACCCCTACTGAGCCCTAGGCAACTTATCTATATGCCCAAATATTTGCGCCCGTTAGGCACTCGGGTTGGCTAAAGAAATGCATGGGCCCTGCATCCTAGGGCCAAGGTATATGGCAAAGTTGTCGATGATCGGTGTTGGTGCGAATACCCTTACAATCATATCCGCCTTGGTTTTTGCAAGTGACGAGAACGGGGTTCTCGCTTGAAATTTGGTTTCACCGCACGATCTGCTGCCAGTTTTCCTTTTAAAACCAACTATTAAATAGGTAGTGCGTGGATGCGCAGTTTTAAGGCGCGCATACTTTTTCTTTCTTGTTGATGTTACAGAGCCGTCATAGTTGCCGCCCAACTTTTTTATCTCGATTAAATTATTTTTTATTTTTATCGATACGGTTTACCATGACACTTGCATGCTAGCAGTGGTGACGATTGTCGTAATCGGCGTTCAGGCTTGATTGCCAAGGTCGCGATTTCATGAATGGTCATTCTGAGTTTTGTTTGGACTTAGAAGCCATATGACACGCAGTAAAGTTTAAGTTTTTGCCGCTTATATGGTAAAAGAGCGAGGTTTGGCGGAGTGAGCGGTGCGTACGGAGGCTATGAATAACATCAGATCCTTCGTGCAGCAAGTGTCGGATTCGGCGGCCATGGAATTGATTGGTAGGCATAGGAGTGGCCTTTGTATGTTTCGGTAGGGCCACGCGCCACGCGGCACTTGCTTATATGAGATTGCGTGGCTGTCAATGCCAACCTTGGGCCTAACACTATTGGTTACGGTATTGGACTTTCATGCGGCAAATTCGGGAATAAAAAAATTCCCACGAGAAATGAAAGTTGAAAAAACATTCCATACAAAAAAAATTATTCATATTTATAAAATATCAATCCAATGTTCGTCCAATTCTAAAATTCACAGTTTTATTTAATAAATTTTCGTCTAAATATCAGTTTTCCTTTCCAACTGCATCCATTTGTTTAAGATGGAATGAAAGTCTGGATGAGTTTATTAAATGTTTTAATCAAACTTTCATTCTATTACAACAAATATCTTCTAATTTAGATTGGATTAACTTATGTATGACTGAAAATCCTTACTTAGAATGACAGTCCAATTAAAATATTTCATGAACTCATCCAAACTTTCATTCTATCTCTAGCATATAGTTCAAATAAAAAGGGATACCCCATTCTTGGAAGGAAAGTTTTCAAGTAAGACGAAAAATTTTAAATTGGAATGACATTTTTTAAGATGGAATGAAAATTTAAAATTCAGAATGTAATTTTACTATAGAATGATTATTTAATTCTAGGAAATTTTTCTGTTGCGAGAATCAAGGATAGTGATCGGCGACGAAGAGTGATCGAGTAGCGAAGAAACTCAGGGATGGAGGGTCAGGTGGGACTATTCCCCTTAGTTTTATTTGTCGGTCCCGACTGCGGGCCCGAATAGCATGACATAAGAGGTGCCAGTTTGACTCCTATCTCGCCCATTCTCCCTGAATTTTCCTTATTGTTTTCTTCTCTTTGCTTTTATTTCTATTTTTATTTGTTCCGTTTTGGAACCAGTGCGGTACCTATTTTGGGAGCGGCAATGGAACCAATGGATCTAGCTCAATTGGTACACCGCAAAAATTTTGAAACACAAATCTGAGTTCGAACTCCACCACAAACAGGTAGGTGGGAGTTTTTACAGTACAAGTAAAATACCACTACATTTAATGTTATTTTTACTTATTTCATGAGGTAGGGTCAGGGCCCTGCTCCTGCTTCTCGATCCAAGGTGTAGATCGCATGACCTGTTCCATCCAAGTGAAGGACGTTGTCACGTGGAAGAGTTTGGGGCTGAGTCCCCATACCAAGATCCAGTGTGTCCGAAAACGTCTTCAACATGGGATCCGCGTTGAAAGATTCAACGCGAGCTGAATCCCCGTTGAAACGGTCATTGGACGGGTATAAACGAGATCCGTGAAATTTGTTTTCCTCGGCTAAACATAATTAAAAAAATAATAAAAAAATAAGAGGTTGTAAATATTTTCAAAAGAAAAACGAGAAAACACAGAATTAGTGACCCATAACTGTGATACACAGTTCCGAATTTGAATCCAGACTTTATATTCTCGGCCGACGCAGATAGGCTAGAAGTCTCATGTCCATCTCTGCTTCAAGAGAAGCCCTTGCTAATTCGTAGGGACCCTTCGGAAATGAGACTGGACACAACTAGGACATGTACCCACATGCACGCACATGTGCTCACAGTGTTGGGGTATGGGGTGGCCCCATCTTTTTTCCCTCTTGCAATTTGATTTTCGAAAAGGGGGGACATGTTTGGTCACCCCACCCGGTTAATAGGGGTCAAAAAAAATTATTTTGTTTCCTAATTTTGATGTTTGGGCGCGTAGGGCCACGTGTCCGAGGCCCAACGCGCCCATCCCGTGTTCTCGGATTCAACAGGAAACCCTTGTTTTTGCGTTAAACGGGATTCAATGGGGCCTCTGGGGCGATTCAACGGGGTACAATGGAATTTAACGCCCCCGCTGCCCGTTCTCCGGACACACAGCCGGTGAGACCAGCGAGGAACCACCTGACCTTGCTTAGTCGACACACCCTTGAACTGCTGAAGAACATACCTTATTTTGGATTCGGATATAATCAAAAAGCCAAATTATTTTGAATTGCATAGGCCGATCTGATTCGTGGCCCCGACGGGTGGGACTGTGAAAGGTCCTTCGGGACGTCCGTTAGAAATTGGGACGACACCTAACATGTGGAGGTAGTCACTTGCATTCGGGCCTCGTGCAAGTTCCCTGGAAGGAGACGCCAAAGAAGGTGACTGCCCGGTCGACTGCCGGACGAAAATCCAGGCGCATTAT
The DNA here is from genome assembly GCA_003427395.1 of Chara braunii. Lineage (NCBI taxonomy): Eukaryota > Viridiplantae > Streptophyta > Charophyceae > Charales > Characeae > Chara > Chara braunii. The sequence continues at coordinate 450,520 of BFEA01000698.1, read as the reverse complement.
TGTTCCCTGAACCCGAGTCTTGAGAGGTAACCTCTGGAGCGGGCCTAGCCCAATTGGTACATCCACAAACGATTGAAATACAGATTCCAATTCGAATCCAAACACCCTTAGATGGAGGAAAGTAAGATTAAAGATACAAAGAAAACTTGCATAGCCCATTACACGGCCACAATGCCACCGTGAGATGCCCAGTTCGGGCGAACAGGGACAGATCACACTAATATGCATTCAGATGCTTAGTAGAGCGAGGCTCATTGGTAGGCACGGGCTCTGAGTGCCCCACGAGGTAAGTATAACCAAGCAACCCTAGTGGGACTAACCTGGAGTGCGAAATTGGGTTGATCCCTTCCCATACAAAGCGTTGATCTGGAGCTCGTCGCTCAATGCGCAGTCGGCTCATGCAGGCGAGTTCAACCCATCAGCCTCGAAATGGACCTACACGACTAAGTTGGTCGGATGCATTCAAAGGGGGGAGGGAAGACTATCACGAAGTACTTGGAGTAGTAGCTCGAAGTGGACATGCATTTTTCAGTTTTGCTTCGTTGGTCGTAGAGTTGTCCGAGCTAAGATTAACCAAGCGGCGTTAATCCTGAGGTTGAGGGAAAGCGAAGAAGAAGGCAAAGATGAAGACGAAAAGCGGAAAAGAAAGATGGCGGAGCGAAAAAACACATCTCTCACTCATCTCTCGATAGATTTGGGCGGGGAAAGTGCATTTCCACGACTTTTGATACGAGCGAGCATAATAACGGTGATAGCCGTTCTGAAAGTTAGTAAAAGAAGAGGACAATTGATGTGATCGACACAACGAGAATGTACGTGGAGGATGGGAATAAATCCTTTCTCGCCTATTCTTTGACGGAATTACGCGGACTAAAATGTTGGGTGAGGGTTTTCAACCGTAGCGTGTCTGATGGAGACGACAGATTGGGAGGTTAAAGGTTACTTTTGGGGCTGTGAGCGTTAGGAGTTGTGCGGTTAGTAAGCGAGGGCAACCGAGAAAAATGATGAAATCAGGCATGTATCTTCTCTTGTTCTAACGAAAGATTTATTCTGATTTCTACACTTTAGGGGGAATGGGTCATAATGCTTTGATCCTGCTCATCATTGACATTCCGCTGGTATCAGCGTTGCCTTTATCGAGATCTCGCTTTGAGATTGTCGGGATGCTATGCGTCGTGGTCGCTTGCCTTCCGAAGAAACGATATGTTTGCCACTACAACCATGCTGGTCATTTTCACACTGACCATCTTAATCATTCGCGTACTCGTAGCCTTCAAGTTCATCGTAGAAGTCGTGTTGTTCCTTCCGTTCGGGGTCTTTGCCCCCACGATGTAGTTGTTCATCGATTCTGGATTAACCTGGTTGCATTAAGGACCATGTACATTTGTACATCTGGAAGGTGAGAGGAGAGTGAATGGAAGAAAAAAAAGAAGGAGATGCTCACCTGGTAACTAACCACTATCGGGCGACCTTGTTGTACAACGAAAAATTTTTCCAGCCTTAAATAATCATTCGATAGTAAAATTACATTCTAAATTTCAAATTTTTATTTCATCTTAAAAAATGTCATTCCAATTTAAAAAATTTTCATCCTACTTGAAAATTTTTATTCCAAGAATAGGGTATCCCTTCTTATTTGAACTGGATGCTGGAGATGGAATGAAAGTCTGGTGAGTTCATGAAATATTTTAATTGGACTGTCATACTATGTAAGGATTCTCCGTCATAAATAGGTTAATGCAATCTAAATTAAAAGATATTTGTTATAGTAGAATGAAAGTTTAATTAAGACATTTCATAAACTCGTCCAGACTTTCATTCCATCTTGAACAAATAGATGTAGTTAGAAGGGAAAACTCATATTTAGACGGAAATTTTTCCAATAAAACTGAATATTTTAGAATTGGACGAACATTAGAATGATAACTTGTAAATATGAAAGATTTGTTTTTTATGGAATGTTTTTTCAGCTTTCATTTCTCGTGGGAATTTTTCTATTGTATGACATACTGGAGGTATCTCCTTATATTTTAGTGCAAGATTCATTCAAGTTATTAATACTCATGCGAAGTACCAGGTGTTCGATGGTCTGCATCTCTCCGTAATTTAGCGGAAAAAACATTCAAAGTTGAATATTCAACAGGAAAATTCCCACGAGAAATAAAAGTTGAAAAAACATTCCATGAAAAAAAAATCCTTCATATTTATAAATTATCATTCCAATGTTCGTCCAATTCTAAAATTTTCAGTTTTATTCGATAAGTTTCTGTCTAAATATGAGTTTTCCCTTCCAACTATATCTATTTGTTCAAGATGGAATGAAAGTCTGGATGAGTTTATGAAAAATTTTAATTAAACTTTTATTCCACTACAACAAATTTCATCTTACTTAGATTCGATTAACCTATTTATGACTGAAAATCCTTACTTAGAATAACAGTTCAATTAAAATATTTCATGAACTCATTCAGATTTTCATTCCATCTCTAACATGCAGTTCAAATAAGAATGAATACCTCATTCTTGGAAGGAAGTTTTCAAGTAAGACAAAAAATTCTAAAATTGGAATGACATTTTTTAAGATGGAATGAAAATTTGAAATTTAGAATATAATTTTACTATAGAATGATTATTTAATTTAGGAAACATTTTCTGTTGTTTAGGGCATGGTATAACAGACTCGATGTTCTTCCTTGCTGTATGGACAGTTAAAGTTAAATGAACGTGGTTGAAGTTTAGGGCGGGGTGCTTTGAGTAGGGAGTGTGGTGATCTTTCGATCCCATCCCGCCTTGGCGATGACGCTGGTCTTGGGAGGGGGAGTACCTGTTGAAGCAGTTCGTCTCATTCCCTAAGTACACTGGTCGTGTAAAGTGCCTATGTGCCTTTCTCCATCGCTTCCTGGTTGAGTTTACCAGCAGTCATTTCCTTGTCGCAAACACTAAGCTATGAGCGTCTAAGTATGAACACGCTTTGTTATGGAACTCCGAAAGGATTTTTAGTCAGTTATCATTCATTTGGTGGTCTACTTGTCATTCAGACGACTTGTAAAATAAATCAGGCGCTCCGATGAGGCAGGGCGCAAGGAGGTATGAGAAAGAAAGACGGAAAAATCATCGAATAAGAGAGTTAAAGAAGCGAGGGGGGCACTTCAATCCACCGATTCAGTGCAAATTTGACTCAGACAATGGCAAACTTGACGATGTGACTCACTGCGAGCTTGATCCTATAACTACTCGTCTAAGCGGGTAAGAAAAATGATTGCATTCGTTTTATCAAGGGCCGAGATCATGATGATTTTTGCCACGTGGTGATTGTCTTCGTTTCACAACAGTATTTTTCATGGTCGTATGCATTCACTACTGGTGATGTATGAACAATCAACACGGGGAAACTCACCAAATGCTGTTATTTTTACGATCTCTAGTTGCTTTTGAAAAGGATCACTAGAGCGAAAACATGATGTCGTGTTTTGGTTAGTGTTGAAGGGAACTTTGTATTACTGCTATTTGAGTTTTGAGTTACCTCAGCCAGTTTCGATAACAAGATGTTGTTGCTTGCTCAGCAGTACAAGTTGTTGTCCACACCAGTGTGCTTGCTGCTGCGCGGCGCCGTACATTGTTGAGTTTTGTCTTATGTGGTATCTTGATAAACATTTGCTGGGTGTTTGTCGTATCTATTGTCATGCACTGCCATGCAGTGCAACGCCTACATTCCATAATGTACACGTACGGGGTTTTTTCATACGAAACGTACAGGTAATATGTGTACGGGATGTGTACAAGAGCCTGTACGGGAACCTATACGTCTTGTACACCCCCATACGGGAAAAAAAATAAAAAGTTCATTAAAAAATCCGAAAAAAACATGTGTAATGCAAAAACTTAAAACAAGCAACATTTGGATGAGCATCATCTGCAAATTCTTTTTAGATTTTAATAAAAACAATAAAAACAGTATCGAATTAAAAATGAAAAAAGTCGTACGGGGCTCACAGGGTAAGAGTAGTGTATGAGTACAGGAGTACAAATCCGTATTCGTACTCCTGGTTGCATACAAATGGAAACAAAGTGCAACGGTGTTTTACTGTTGCGCAAAGACGCTATGCGCATTGTGTTGAGGCATAGTGTTGCGTTCTGCCTACGTTTTAAATAAAGCACAGAGGGTGTGCTTTATTTGAAGAATCTTTTTTAAGCTATGTAGCGACAATTCAGTTAGGGAGAATCGCATTGCGAATTAGAGGGAGTGACCAGACATTACAAGGGGATCATTACTATGGCTTAGAGTTTAGTTAGAGAGTTATTACTCTACACTTTTGGTCGTAGGTGTCCATCTTAGTGCGATTTGGATTACCATTGCAGGACCCTCTTGAGTGAATGTTTCAAGGCCCTCTCACTCGAGTTTGAGTGCACCCTCCTTGTATCTGAGTGACTTTATTTTTCTTCTTCTGTCCTTCTCATTGTCCGTCTAGTCTATTAGTTTAGAGAGGAGGGCGGTGGGCGGGATTGGAAACCCGTAATCCGCGTCAAAGCCTTTATGGGAGGTTGCCACACCGATTGTGGGAGATATATCGAAATCTACTAGGGAAGGTTCTGGAGGCAGAGAACTGTCAGGTAACGAGTGTTACCTCTGTATGTGCCCACTAAACCTCTAAAAGTACATATCTTTAGTCTGAGTGTTATGTGTGCACCCATATTCACAGTTGTTTTATTTTCAGAATCCAACCAGACTAAGTGAAAGGAATGCATGCATGAATCTCAACTTTGTTTTCTGATTGAAATCAGACTAAGGGATGAACTGGGGGAAGGTGGGAAGAAGATGGTATTGCATGTGTTTGATCGGGTCACTAAAAGGTTGGACATTTTTTTTAAGCAGATTGACCAAGTGTTATGTTTCTTGTATGTTTTCTTGTATGTTTTCTGAAGGACCAAACATTGTTTCTAAGCAGAATGATGTGGTTGCTATGTTTGTTTTTTAAGGCGTGTCTGTCTACTTTGTGATGCAAAGCATTGTTTCTACTAAGCAGAATGGTTTGGTCTACTTGTTTCTTTTGGAATTTCTGAATGAAGTTTGACATTGTTTCTAAGCAGAATGGTCCAACTTCATGTTTTTGTGTGACTTAAGATGGGTTGAACATTGTTTTTAAGTTGAATGGTTTACTCTCTTGCTTTATTCTGAGGGAGGATTTTTGCAGAAGACTAAGCATTGTTTCTAACAGAATGGTTTAGCTTGAAGTCACACACACAAGTGCAAACTGAGTATATATTGAAAATATTTTGCATATGAACATACAGTCGGATATTGTTTCTGAGCATAATGATATAGTTTAAGTCATATCACTAAGAAGAGAAGTAAAGTTTAAAGTATAATTGAAAGTAAATTGGTCAAGCTGAACATTGTTTCAAAACAACATCGTTGAGTCTCTTGCCCATATCAAAAGATAAATTAAAAAATTACTTAAATTTTGGATATTCAAAAAAAATAGGGAGACTAGGCATTGTTTCTAAGCAGAATGGTCTGGTCACATGCCTAAAGAAGAGAGAAGTACTAAAGGCTCCTGATCGTGCATAAACCTAAGGCATGCTAGACATCGTTTCTAAGCAGATTGGTCTAGCGTCATACCATAGATAAGATGGATAAATGGTTAATTATCAAGAGGATCAACGAGTTATCTTATGTAAAAACAACTGTGATTTTTTTGTGAGAGACTTACCTTGATTGTATGCGCTTGTTGGACTGTGAGGCCAGTCTGAGTCTAGCTTAGGTTGTTTTTTGATAGGTAGTAGCTAAACATTAGTCATGTGTTGGAGCTAATAGAAGTTAGTTCAGTTGATATTTTTCAAAGTTAATTTTATTTCTTATATTTGGTTTTGTATCAATTTAGGAAATATATTTTTGTTAATGGGAGCGCAACTCAAATTTTACAGATCTGAAGAGTTACTCAATTTTATGTTTACAAATTCGACTTTTCTCTAAGTTCCATATTTCGCTTAGTATAAATTTGAGAATCGTACTCTGTTAGGGGAAGTGTTTCTCAATATTTTTTAAAATCATGGAGTAACACAAAATATGACTTTGTAAAGTCAAAGATTATTTTTAGAATTCATATTTAGCTTTGTTTAAATTTTGGAAAGACACTTTTGTTAGAGGGAGTGTTGCCAAATTTCTACAAATTGATAAGTTAGTTAAACTTTTGTCTTAATAGAGTTAAAGTTCTGTCCTTGAATTCATATTACGTTTAGGAAAACTTGATAAGTTAGTTAAACTTCTCTAAAGGGATTGCTTCCCAAATGTTTACTTAATCAGAGAATTAGACAAAACTTGACTCTGTAAAGTCAAAAGTCGATTTTTGATCTCATATCTAGTTGAGTATAAATTATCAAAAATACTTCCTCTATAGGGAGTTTTGCCGAATTTATCCTAGTTTCGAAGAGTTATAGTAATTTTGGAAGGAAAAGTTTTGGCGATCCACCCTGTACTGGGGAGATGCTGCCAAAATTTTTCATTATCTTTGATATCCTATAGAGTTAAGTTTAGACTTAGCCTTGAGAGAGGGTAGGTGAAATGTGATATGCGGGCTTATGCTCCATACACTTAAAGTTTAGTTTTTGAACTGGTCTGTGTAGTGTTACAACTCCTCTTGGTTATTTAAATTCAAAATCTCACTAGTTTCAGACCATCCTACGAGAATCGTTTTCTATTATCTTTTGATAACAGGTCGGTTTACGATTCAACATCGAACTCATTATCGCGACTCAACCGAAGACCTTAGCCCCCATGGGTTGAATTGTTTCTTTGAGTTTTTACCCATAATTTTATTAAATGGTCATTTAAGAAAGGCTGGTCGTTCTCTTTTTGAAGGTTTGACAAAAGTTAAGGTTTGTGTCAATACGACAAATGTTGTGAGTGCAAAGAGTGGTTGGAGTTAACCTCGTGTAGTGTGTGGTCTGTCGATATTGAATTTGTGTGTGATGGCAGGTATGTTTTGTAAATATGAAGTCAGGATTTGACCTTTCTTTAGGTTTATTTCAATATTTGAAAGGAAGTCATACTGTGATTGTGAAAAAAATCGCCTCGTATCCTATAACCCTGTTACGATTATATTTTACGTAAGTCAGCAGTCTAATTTGACCGCATGTAAGAATTGAGCAGATTTATATTGAGAAAGAAAAGGAGGCCCCCTTTTATTTTTTATTTTTTTATATTTTAAAGTTTCATGTTGAGATCTATGGTAGCTCTCAAAGTTAAATCTCGTGACTTGTCCGAATGTCTCCGAAGATGGAGCCTATTCAATAAGGTCAGAGGTGTCCTTCTGCCACAAAGGGTCGAAGTCTGTCTGTCGCGCACTCGTACAGATGCAGAAGAGGGTAGGTCTTGCAATCGCACTTGCGATTGTCCAGCGTCAAGAGATTAAGCTTTCAAGACACGTTTCAGTCGACACTTTAGTGTTAAAGACGATCCTCGAAATAATTAAGGACAGAGTGGTCATAGGCAACACATAGTATGTCACCCATGCGACTGCTTGCGTGTTCATTAATAGCTAGTAGATATAAGAAGGCATACGTCACATTGATTTTTATTCAGAGTCTCGCCCGCGACACCTATCCATTTTTTTTGTTGTTAAAACGTGATGGTTTGGATGTGAAAAAGGGACTAGGCGGGACTTACGTATGAAGTTTGTTTGTTTTTTATGAAGTGTATTGCGTAGTTAGATGGTCGTCTTAATCGACCGACGTAGAGCCACGCAGGGGAGATAAACCCTAAGAGTGTTGTCAAGCGCATCTATCCATCACCGCACAAGCGGCGAGGAACCCTTCCGTCCGCGTCAGACAGGAGTTGGTCTGATCCTCATCGCAATGCACATGGAGCTTTCACAAGCCACTCCGGTCGAGTGCGCCAACCATACCTCTCGCGAACCCCTACGACAGGATAGGGCCTACGCGAGGCACGACTTGCCTCCACATTACGGGAGTTGTCACCTCCCTTCGGTGGGCGTATCCCCGCTGAGCTACCAGTCCATAGTACAAAAGCTAATCAGCTGCAATCGTAGAGGTGGACCAGCCGAGGGCGTTTCTTGTTCACTGTAGCATAGGGGGCATGCGCGGTTTTACACCTTTATTGGACTCGCACGCGAACCGACGCCTTGGGGGGCTGAGGTCCCAAGTGTGACCCGTCGTCGGTCGACTAGGATGCTTTCCACACACCACGCGCACACCACTCTAAAAACATAATAATTAAAACACACACAGATGCACGCCACAAACAAAACAATGCACACAATCATAGTCCCTTCAGTAGCCATCCCATAACTTTTTCTATACAGAAATCGGATATGCGACGAGCGTGAGACTTAGTATGAAACGACATGGACGCAGGATCTTCCCATATCGACTAGCAATGTATGAATATGCGAGCATTCACAATGATGGCGTACTATGAAGTGCCCATAATCGAGTGGTCCCTTGTGGATCCGAGTACCGCTTATGGCACTCAAGTGTCAAACTCGAAATATCGTGAAGGTCTTCCCCTTCACGATATTGCACGACTGAAGGAACAGTTGTGCGGCCTCTGTAGCACCTCCGGCCTTTAGGCTGAGTGTCCCGGTGGGCAGGGTAGATAGGCTCTCCGCGAGGGGTGATCCTTTCCATGCAGAGTCTAGGGTCTGGGATGTCCTGGACAAGGACCTCGAATCGAGGCTCAGGACTAACGTCCGACTAAGAAATCTTTAAGAAGCGTACAACAATAAAAGGAGGGAATTTCTCTTCCTTTCTCAACCTTAATCCCAATTAAACCCTTAAGCGTGGGCTCCTTAGGCCACGTCAAAACATTCAAATATAGCAATGTACATATATATGTGTAAAAATGAGGATAAATATGTGACGATCACTTCTCATATTCGCAGTGGGACTCCTCTCAGCCGTATATATGTATGTGATCGCAGACAGTCAAATATAAAGTCCGAACAACAGAACATACCTGCAATCGCATCAAAGAGTCAACCAAACGTCCACACACTACACGGGGTCAACTTCAACCATTCTTTATACTCATACCCTTCGCTTTAACCATGCAAGCCCCAACCTTTGTCTAACCTTTCATAAATAAATATCAGTACCTTTGTTAAATGGTCATTCAATAAAAATTTGGGTGAAAACCTTAATAAAATAATAAGAACCAACATACTAAAGTCTTAAGGTTGAGCAATGAGAGTGGGGTGGAGTTGAGTCGTAAATCGACGAATCGGTAACCGACCTGTTATCAGTGATAACAGAAGATGATCCCTACAGGATCAAGTTGAATCTAGTTTAAATCTAGAATCAAACGATCAAAAGGACCTGTAACACAAGACAGATCAATCCCCAGACTAAATCTATAAGTGTATGGAGAATAATCTTCATATCACGATCTCACTCAAATATCGTTCTTAATTAACTAAGTCTAAATTTATCCCTAAGCAGGTACCTAACGAAAAGGTAGATTCTGGCTTGATCTACTCTGTACAGAGTGAATCCCCAGAATCGTTACCTGTTAAAATACAATCTATCTCTTTCAAACTAAGAAAATTTCGGCAGCGCTTCCCATAGGAAAAGTGCCCTCTCAGAATTTGTAATAACTCGAATATGAAAACAAAAACAATCTCTTATTCAGAAAAGTCAATTTTTTGTTTAACTCCCTGAATTAGTAAAACTTTTGGCAGCACTCCTTTTAAAAAAGAAGACTTTCCAGATTTTTACTAAGTTAGATATGAACCCAGAACAAAATTTGAGTTCAACTAAGACAAAATTTAACTAACTCCTTAAATTTGTAAAAATTTCGGCAGCACTCTCTTTAGAAGAGTGTTAATCCAAGATTCATACAAAGCTAAGTTCAGAATCTAAAGTGACTTTTACTTCTCACGGTCCAATTTTGTCGAACTCCTTGAATTACAAACATTTTGGCATCACTCTCTTTAGAAAATGAGACTTTCCAGATTTTTACTAGTCATATATAAAAGTCAGACAAGCTGAACTTTGAAAAGACAAAATCTAACTAACGTCTTGGTTTTGTAAAAATTTCGGTAACGCTTCTCGTAGAGAAAGTGACTTACCAAGTTTTATACAAGACCAAGTATCATAAATGATCTCGAAAAATATAAAAACCGACCTAAGTAAAATAAACTTACCTAAAAAAATGCAGGAATTGAAACTAACTCATATGACTCTAGCAAGTGGCGAGCATCTAAAGCAACTATCGGTCAACTTGAACTCAGACCAAGTAGATAATCTCACTCAGCCACATGCAAGTCAAACCGCAAAGGTGAGTACTTTCATCAACCTCAAGTCAACCTCATCAAACAATAGTTCATAGTCTTTCAATGATTTATCCCTTTATACCCAACTTACATAAGGCATAAAGCTAGATCGCCCAAACTTATGGAACATGTCTAACTCAACCATTGAGTATATACAAATAAAGGACACAACAACTTTTCTCTGCTTTTTGGCATATGACTAGGTTGTCCTAATCGCCTTAAATTGTTTAAGTATCCAAGTTTTATATAATTATCTGCACTTAGTCTTTTAAGGTAGTATATGACTAAACCGATCATCTTTAGCTCGAGGTTCAGTCTTCCCCTTCGTAGCACAAGTTTATTCTTAGTTCATACTCTCTTCAATTTGTGATAAGCTATAGCCAGACCACCCAAACCTATGGAACAATTTCTGACTAGCCTGTTCATAGATAAAGTAATAATAAAATATAGCCAAGTTATACCCTTTTGGTTCCAGCATGTGCGTGGCATTGCACCAAGACCACCCAAACTATGAATCCCCCGCAGCCGCGGTCACCGCGGGCATGACCGTGGACTGCGGTCGTGGCCGCGGGCCCACGATCGTGACCACGGTCCGCGGTCAARAAAAAAAAAAAAAAAAAAAAAAAAAAAAAAGTAGAAAAATTTGAAACTAATATATATTATGCAAAAAAATAAATTGAACAACTTTTGCCTTGGGGTCATATCAAACTTCGTTACTAAATTTGAGATAAAAAGCAAACAAAATCATTTATTTTTCTTACTAAAAGAATAAAGTGAAGAACTTTTGGCTCAGGGATTTCTGTTTTTTATTTTTTTTTAAATCCAAAACGAAGTTAAAAAATAAAACCAAAAATATGCGGTTTTAGAGCGCAAAACAACCTACAACCTCTGTTTTTTTTTTTTTTTGCCTATTATCCTAGGAATTAAAAATATCGGGGTTTTCCGACCGCGACCCTCGCCTGCAGCCGACCTCGGCGTTCGGGATCCCGACCGCGGGCCGAGATTGACCCCGCGGTCATGACCTCGGGGGATTCATAGCACCCAAACTTATGGAACATGTCTGGTCCTCTGCCTGATTCGTTCCCTTAAATAAAACAGGAAGGGGTTGAGTCACCCAAACTTATTGAACATGCTCAGACCCCTTCGTTCAGAATCAAAGGAAACTGAGAAAACCCAAAATAAACAAGGCAACCAAGCCACCCAAACTTATGAGACAGTGCTTGGTTCCTAAAAAGTCAATCACAAACAACCCTCGCAAGTCAGAGCAACAAATCACCCAAACTTGTAGAACATGTCTGGTCCTCCAGGCAATTCAAAAATAAACATAGCACCGAGCCTCCTCAAACTTATGGAGACTTGCCCAACCTTTAATAAACCAGGACAATCATAAGCAATACTGCCTTCTTCCCATTTTTCCCCCAGATGCAACCCCACAATCTGTGTTCAGTCAGACAACAGAACTGAAATTGAGTTTCCACAAACATTTTTTTATTAAGTTTGGTTTGTCCTGAAAGTCGGAGTAGGGGAACAGACAATATACTCAGTCAAACATAGCAAGAAATACAGCTAGGGGTTTATAACTGGGTTTATAGAAGGAGGGTCGAAGCTTTACCTGTCAGTTCCCTGCCTCTAGAACCCCTCCTGAGTTCCGGAAGAGCTCCCACAATCGGTGGGCTGACTCCCCCACAGAGTCTTGCTGAGGTCCTACGGGTTGCAATCCCGCCTGCTGCCTTCCTCTCAGAACATGGCTAAACTTAGATTAAGAAAGGCAGAAGGAAGAGTTTCATACGCTCGAGGTACAAGAGAGGGACAAACTCAACTCTCTAAAGAGGGTCTTGATACCTTTACTCGCCTGAGGGTCCCGCAATGATGGCCAAACTGCGAAGCGGCTGGGTCAAACTGAAGTCTAACTCAGCACCGTTGACTTGCCGGTGATCGTCCCGTTCACAACAATTTGACCTTTCTTCAACTAGTTCAGTCTTTTCGTTGTCTCCCGCAACTCCAATTGCAATGACCAGAAAACGCGCAGTGACTTAATTACTTGAGGTCAACCCACCGAATCTTAACTTCTTGGTGGCCCTCCAACTGCAGTAATACCTCCTCTCTAACGTTTAATCCCTTCTCCAAGTCACCGGCTTCCACCTTCAAAGAGATGGCTCATTTTCATCCTACTCCAATACCGGTGTCACCACAACAGTTCCAACACGCTCGACATGCCCAATCAGTCGTGCACAGTAACGAGGTATCAAGATAGTTAGCAATACACAACACGGTAAGTCACAACACCGCAATTGTTCCCCAATGGGCAGTAACCAGCACGACTGCACACCAACACCAGTTGCGGGCTGAGACCAATAACAACCTACTCAAACAGTAAGCCTCGGCCGCAATACTTCACAACAATCTTAGCAGCCCGTTTGGAGCTATGTATATAGTAACGTTGCGTAGCAGCTAGGTATTCAAAGTAGCAGTCGAGTGCCATGCAGCGAGTCACCTCGTTGCACTTTAACTTCGCGAAGCTAGTGATTACACAAAGTGATCCAACTAATGCAGCGGTAAGCCCCATGCTTCCTTCCCTTCTATTCCCGTTCTCTCTTCCCGTCAACATGCTCGCTGGCAACCATTGGCCAATGCAGCCTCACATACTTTGATCGTCCGAATGGGTTGTGCACCGACCAACAAGTAAGTTTCAACTTCATGGGTGGCCTCAGGCTACTCTCGTCGATAGAACGAGCGAAATCGAATGAATATTCTGCTAGAGCACGGAGAAGTATATTATCCCCCTGAAACCGTTTCCCCTGCGCACAGCCCGTTATTCACACACCTCAAAACTAACCACTAAGCTTTAGTCCTAACATCACCATCGAATTCGTCCGTCCTCGAACCCCTACTTCACTTCCTCCCTCGCCTAAATCTGTGTCGTATCGCGTGCGCTTCACTCCCCTTGCTACTTTATGCTCTACTCCCCACCATATTTTCCTTACTAACTCTAAACCTACTAACTCATTTCTAAAACTAACAACGAATCTGACGTCGTCTGTTTCCAAAACCTCGATTCCGGTCTTTATTCCTGTCCGAATCAGGCCAGTTAGTCATCTTTTTCTTCTGTCATTCCCCTTCACTGCTCCGCCATCGCTACACCTCCGTGAAGTACCTTCTCTACTAACCTCTCTGTCTACTAACTTTCTTCCTAATCCGACTTCAAAATTGTGTTCATCTAGGCTGAAAACCCCTATCCACTATCCTACTTCGCCTACCTTTGTTAGGAATCGGCCGAGAAAAGTCATTCCGCCCCTGCAGTTCCGTTCTCTTCTGCCTCACTGCCTCCATCGCTCGTTTTCGAATGCACCTAGCATGAATCCACGTCTAGGTTCATTCGTGTTCCTTCCCTTCGTTGGTGCTAGCGGCTCTCCACTCTCCCTTTTCGGTGTCGTGCTCTGCTCCACAGCGCAGCGTCCACCAGCCTCACCTCCTATGGCTGCACTCTCCCTCTTCGGTGTCGTGCTCTGCTCCACAGCGCAGTGTCCACCAGCCTCACCTCCTCTGGCTGCCCCCTGCTCACCTTCTTGATCGCATCGAGTATGCTCACACTCACCTCTCACAACGGATCGTTGGTAGTGGTCGGTGCATCCCGTGACTTCGCCCTGCTTCTACGTTGGCCGCCCGGAGGGAACTTCGACAGGAACCCAGCAGGTCTGAGGGGAGCTTCGGAGAGACTAACTATTAGACGACTCGATTAGCCACTCGCTTCCTTAGGCTCCCAACGGGCTTATTCCCTACCTCTTTCACAGCAGGTTGCGGATTCTGGGGTACTGTCCTGCTGCAAACTGTGATACTATGAGCCTTGGGGAAGCAGTGCCCTGGGCAAATCTTTAGTGATAGTTAGATAACTGATAGTTAGATAACCGACATGGGAAGGGGGTTCCATGTGACCCATGGCTTGCCGCTGTGCCGCTGCGGCCTCCCCACAGCATCCTAGACCACTCCTCACTATTGCACTCGGGCATAGTTTCGTGCTCCAACGGGCAAACTCGATCCCAAACCTCTCATAGTAGCTCGCGGGCCACTAGGTTGAACGCCCTTGTTAGGCCCACGACACCCAAGACCATTCTACTTTGCAGTTAATCACCCACCGGTTTGTGTACACATTGAACTCCTCGGTCCGTGCTTCAAGATGGCAAGGCCGAGGAATCTCCCCAACGTCCCGAATACGCAGGACCCCATCGACCAAACACAGGAACCGCATGTAAAAGAATGCCGGAGCGTAGAAAAACTAAAAATAAAAATAAAAAAATAAAGCAGGGATGATAACAAAAAAAACAAACTACTTCTAGGAACGCCGCCTATGGCAAAACCAAGGAGGATAGCCCCGTCGGGCCCTCCTCGCTACTCTGATATCCCGCATCGTCGCCGCTCAATCTCGATTCCTGAATCTCTCTGATGAAAATCCCACGTCACGACCAATAGTGTTAGGCCCAAGGTTGGGTCTAATTCTGACGGACATCTAAATATAAATTGATATTGCACAACGCACCTATCCACCGAAACACTTTCAAAATCACACTAGTATCGTTGCCGTCCTTATTACGTAAGTACAAGTCACAAGAAAACGCACCAATCAAGAGACAAAATCTCTTTAATCCTAGTTTGATCAGAAAGAAAAATTTGGTCGCCGACCACGTCGACTCTTCAATCATCAACCAAAAATAAAAGGTCACGCACACCTCAAATTTGCGCGCCCACACACTCTCTACTCTAGTCAACCATTCGGCTAACGTAAACCACAGACGCAGCCTCGCCTCGGGCGGAATACGCAAACTTCAAACCAAACGTATTTTTTGTCGCTTACAAAAACCAAGGCGGATACCCGTGTAAGGGTATTCGCGCCATCAGCATCGGTTCACGTACGGGTCCGATGATGTCTTCAGCTCAACGTACCCCCTATGCTACAGTTAATGAGAAATGCCCTCCGTTGGGCCACCTCTGCGATTGCACTTAAGCAGCTTTTGCACATGGCTTGGTAGCTCGGGGGGGATACATTTGTCCAATGGTGGTGACATCCTTTTGGACAGAGGTAAGTTATTCCTCGTGAAACCTTTGTCATGTCATAGGGGTTCACGAGAGGTATGGTTGGCGCACTCGGTCGGAGCGACAAAAACTCCCTTGCCAAAAAGTCCTGCAAAATCCTGTGTGACGTGATCGGGAGGGTCCCCCTATGATACCGATGTGCTCGACAGCGAGAAGGGGGCAGGTGCAGAAGTTTGGGGCATTTCAGCATAGTACCCCTGATTAGCTTACCAAATATCCTAACTTTTAAGGGTATTCCAGCACGTTTCCCCTGATTTTTTCTGTTTTATTATGCGCAATACTCATCCGGAAATAGAAGTTACCTCTGGAAGTGTTTGTGTGCGTCCATTCTGACCAGATTCGTTCCTTTATTCTTCTTTATGATCTTCTTTACATTTTTCGCTGATTAAGAAGAGGGAGATAAATTTGTGAAGACGAAATGATGCACAAAAACGAAGAGGAAACATATGTTGGACAATTTATGTTAATTGCTCGTTGAAGTGCGTTGGACCAGCTAGAGGGCAACATGTAGTCGGCCAGTTCGATCTGTGCGCCGCAGAAGAAGAACTTGAGAAGGATGAAATTGTTGTTACACTTCTGGAGGTCAGCGGAAGAGTGCAGCAGACCATTGATGAGGATCATATGAGCCTTGATCAATTTGTCGCTATGCAGTTTGAAGCCGAATCAAAGCAAATGGAAGAAAGAAGGAACGCATAAAGGAAAGAAAAAGAAAGGGTCTAGCGGCCTCAAGCAAGAAGGAAAGAATTTACCGTTCGAATAATGAACGACACAAATATACAATTGAAAGAAACATTGAATGTCGAAGAGAAAAAAAGTATGCCTGTGTAAGACAAAAACAGGAAAAAAAACAGCAAGAAAATAAATTAGAAAAAATAATTGAAAAAGTGAAGTAAATTGATGCGTCATCTATGTTTCAGAATCTAATGACGTAACTAGCCCATCTCGAGACCTAACTAGATAGAGTCATCATGGAAACGGAACTGTTGAGTGTTGAACTTTCTAGAATGACCAATCCAGTCAAAGGAAAGAACAAACTTATTAGAGAAGAAAACAAAAAGAAATAAGAAGGAGAAATCGAAGCCTACTATGGACAAATTGTAGTAACGTCATGCAACGTCGCATAAAAACATAAAATCTGAAAAAGAAAGAAAATGTCAAGATGAAACTTCCATTCACCGGCCAAGTGATCGTGGATCACTCTGGTCGTCTAGTTATTTTTTATTTTTTTGCTTCTTGTGGTTTTGTAGAAAATCTAGATATGTAATTTGAGATACGTCTGTATCTTCCCAGGATGAGATCCTTTATACGTTCCCACCTTAAGCAAACAAGAGCAAAAATAAAAAATAAAAATAACGAACATTCAATTTTCAAGAGAAAACAAAAATGTTAATCAGAACAGACACTTCCAGTGGCCGTCGGTTAAAAGCTAAAAGCACGATTCAACCTTCTATCGCTGAATGGTACATCCGTGAATTTATGAATGCATCGTAGTTATTCTCTCTTTCCCCCGACCCAATCTAGACATGGATTCGGACAGGACATTTAAACATATCCAGATTTTTTTGGATTTTTCGGATATCTACTAGGCGTCCACATGTGACCGGCTGGTCCGAGTCCGACGTCCGGTGTCTGGAATTGGTCCGACATTCGGGCCGTTGTAGCTATGAATGTTCATACCAGGAACTTGTAATAACTTATCAACTCCCTTAGACAACGCATCTACTGAGGTCCGGTGTCTCAGTCGAATAATAGTTAGCTACTTGAATACTTTGTCAGTCGTAGTCTTGTCTAGGAACTTTTCCTTAGTTTTTTCGAAAATTCTTTGAGGTTCATTGTATTAGCCTAATTTTCATTAACCTCTAGTCCGCCGATAATAGCTTTAGACAATACCTATGCCATGACGTTTTTACCAAGACATGAGATGATGAATGACAACTGACCGTTGTTAAGCAATCAGTCTAAATTCCGACCAAACAAAAAAATAAATAAATAATAAAATAAATAATAATAATAACACTAATAATAATAATAATAATAATAATAATAATAATCAAGGTTACCTGACCGAACGTTCGGGGGTCCCCGGGCTGGCCCCCGAACGTTCGGGCGTTCGGGGTCCCGTTCGGGGGCCGAACACCTCCAGGTTCGGCCCCCGCCAAAATTACTTTCGGGGCCTACAAATAAGTTTTTTTTTTTGAATTGTTTTTTTTGAGTTCTGTAAGATGTATACTACACGCCTACAAATTTTGAAGTCATTCTGCTCAGCCCAAAAAAAATTAAAAATCTTTAAAAATGGGGGTGTCAAAACGTGCTCGCCCACTCACTATTTTGTTTTTTTTCACTTTAACTTTTTGTTTTTACTTTATTTCGGGACCTTAACAATTTTATTATTTTTTAAACACTTTTTAATAAGTTATTGATTATGTAAGCTACATATCTGTAAATTTTCAGGGCATTTGTCAATGTTAAAAAATAATTAAGAATCGGCAAAGATGGCGGTGCCGAAAAGGTACTGGCACACTCACGCATTTTAATTCTCTTTTTATTTTTTCTTATTTTTATCATAGTGTTTATTTTCTGTATTTGATTTTTAATTCAAATTTGGTAAAGAATTGGGATGTAGTGCCCAGGCAAATGTTGTTTAGTTTTTTTTTTTTCCATAGCATATATTTTGTTCGGAAGTTTTTAAAAACGTGTTTTTTTTTTTTTTTTTTTGGCGTTTGGGGTCCCGTACGTTCGGGCGTTCGGCCCGTCCCGAACGCCAGCAACCCTGATAATAATAATAATAATTTTATTTTATTTTTTACTTAATTTCAATAAAACCTTGAGGTAAAATTATTAGTTTAATTTTTTGCTTTTTTTTTTTTTTTTTTTTTTTCTCTGACCTTTTCTGGTCCTTGCACGGTCAAACTGCCCGAGAAAACAAGGCGACCCGGGCGGCCCGGTTGGTAGCCTAGGAAAAAAAACAAAAATATATCAATTTTCTTATAAAACATACAGGGAGGACGAGCAAAACAATGCACTTAGAGTCTCCTCCACTATACATCAAATATGAAAAATCAGAATGAATATTTTCTGCTATAATATGGGAAGATACATCGTCATATTTTTTGTTGTTTGTACATGTGGTGAGTACCTTTTGAAGCTTACTGGGAGGGCGAGCAACACGGCGGCACACTTTGGGTATCGCTCTACAACACACCAAATGTGCAAAATAAAAATGAATCTTTCCTATAATATGGGAAGAAAAAACCACCATATTTTTCGTTTCTTTTTCAAGTGGTGAGTAGTGGAATAATGTCCAAAACCCGCATAGTGATTGCAGGCGCCCGTTTTAATGGGTGCTGTTTTCTTTACCCAAATAGGATCCCTGTTTTTATTTTTTTTTCAGGTGTTCTTTATGTTTGGGAGTGAATGTACGATGTGTCTTATCCCAAGAAAATACAAGTGTGTATGAAAAAACACAGTTCGTGAAAAAAACAAAAATTAAAGAGGTTAGTTTCGTCAAAGCAGAGACGAGGGCATGAAAATAAAACTTTTCAAAAGAGGCACTTTTTTGTCTTATCCGGATGCTAGACCTTGCCCCCAAAAAATCACCCGGTATTTTATTTTTTGCAGTTGTTTTACTTCACATTGAATTTGTTCATGGAGGAGGCTTGAAAAACGTACTAATGATCTTGAATCGATTCATGCAAACCTAACAATTTGCTTTGTTAGATTTTCATGAATCCTATGTTATATATATATAGACCAAATTAGATTAATTGGGATGAAAACTAACCTAAGATTTCAAATGCATACAACAACAATATACACAATATTAACGGTATAACATGTAATGCACTGAACAATGATTGGAAGGCTAAACAAGCTATAGACTCTCTGACAATGGACGAATTTCAAAGGCTACCCAAGGAACACGAGAATTTCCAGTCTTGTATGAACATAATATTATCAAGTTAAGGATAACACAAAGAAAGCGCAAACCCGAATGATTGAACAAGTTAATAATCATTGAATGCCAGTTCAATTTAAAGGAGGAGATATGGTTTGGGTGAAGTCAAATGGGTTCTCTCTCAAGGAAGGAACATCTGAAGACTTGTTCCCTGTTTACTATGGACCCTACGAAGTTCTCAAAGTAATTGGGCATGTAGACAGATCATTCTACTGACATTTTCTATTGTCATTATAATACTACGGGGAACCACGTAGCAGCCACATTCCTGCTCAAGCCTCCTACGAGGGAAAATGCATGAGTTGCACCCACGAGCAGGTGCGATAACTTCTACATCATTCTTCGATGGGTCAGTCGCTGTGTCCCTCCTCCGGTTCCCCCCCTCCTATGAACACCAACAACCTCTCCTAAATGTCACTCGACCTAACTTGAACTTAGTTGGGAAGGCACACAAGTGGCATTTAGGAGGGTTTAGGTTCAATTCCCATTGACCTCATGTACCTTCCTGGGCAAGTTTGGCGCATACCACCTAAAAATAGGTCGCAGGTGGTGCCCCAAGTAACACTTAAACATCAAATTTATGAAAGTGTGAGGACACACTTATACTAAGACTTTTTTATTGACTTGTAGTGAGGGCAGAGGTCTCAACTCGTATTTTATGTGTTGATGTGGTTGGGGAGGCGTAAGGGAGTGATTATGATGTGTTTATGTTTTGCCATGTTCGCTATACACAACTTCAAGAGTGTGGGGGGGGGGGGGTTACGACGGGTGTTTTGTTCACAATGTGCATGAGACGCTGAACCCGTTTTCCAACAAGTGTCACTTCCTACAAATATAGTCAGGACCATTCTGTCAGAAGTCCATGCTCATATCACCCATCTAGTGCGTTGAAACGAAACTTTTTGAGCTAAAAAAAGAAAAAGAGTGTGGACATGTGCGTATGTGAGAGCAGGTGAGTATGTGTGTCCGTGTGTGTGTGTATGTGTGTGTGTGTGTGCATGTGTGTGTGTGTGTGGGTGGGTGGGGGAGAGAGAGAGAGAGAGAGAGAGTTGCAACATGCGGCATGTCAGTGGCGGGGAGCACAAGGGAAGGTCGTAACCTCGGAAAAAAAAAGGTAATGTCCGACGTCGAATACAACATGTACGTGGTCTATTTGACGTGCCCTTGTTTTCGATGTCGAATACAAAAGGTACGTGTTGTTTTTGAATACAACACGTATATGGTCTATTCGACGTGCCTTTCTATTCGAAAAAAGTGGACCAACGTCGTTTCGATTTCGAAATGTTTAACTCAACTTGAAGGACCGCGGCCTCATCAGCCTCCTACGGAATGCTACCGATCCTCTACAAGCAACAATTGTTTGTTTCTAATGAATTGTGCCCCCAACAAAGTCATCACCCTTCCAATTGACTTACCATGAGGGCAAGGGTGTGCAACCCTTAGTTTGTTTATTGATGTGGTTGGGGAGGCGTAAGGTAGTGATTATGTTGTGCTTATGTTTTATCATATTTACTATACACAACTCCAAGAGTGTGTGGGGGGGGGGTCGCGACCGGTGCTTTATTCACAATATGTATGGGACGGTGGACTCGTTTTCCAGCAGTTGCCTATCCCCACTAATAGATAGAAGCATTATGTCATAAGTCCACTATATGGGGATGCTCATATCACCTCTCTTGTGTGTTGAAGCGGAACTTTTTGAGAAAAAAAAACAGTGTATGTGTGTTTGTTTACGTATATATGTAAGAGTAAGTGTGTGTGTGTATGTATGTGTGTGTGTGTATATGAGAGAGAGAGAGAAAAAAAAAAAAAAAAAAAAAAAAAAAAAATATTGAAAAATGCAACATCTTTCTCTTATACACATCTAGATGTGTATAAGAGACAGGTGCAAAAGTCCGAGTCCCATACACATTCAAGTTGGGAATACGCACCAGCCGTGACCCCCCCCCCCCACACACTCTTGAAGTTGTGTATAGCGAACATGACAAAACATTGTGACAAAAGAGGTCGAACGTCTCATGCACATTGTGAATAAAGCACCAGTCGTGACCCCTCCCCCCCACACACACACTCTTGAAGTTGTGTATAGCGAACATGTGTCTCTTATACACATCTAGATGTGTATAAGAGACAGGGCATCTACCGGTCATCTGCAAGCAAGAACTAACCGTTCCCCATTAACTGCCCTCCCAACAAATTCACCACCCTTCCAGGTTGGAGTTGTGTATAGCGAACATGACAAAACATTGTGACAAAAGAGGTCGAACGTCTCATCCACATTGTGAATAAAGCACCAGTCGTGACCCCTCCCCCCCCCCCACACACTCTTGAAGTTGTGTATAGCGAACATGACAAAACATTGTGACAAAAGAGGTCGAACGTCTCATGCACATTGTGAATAAAGCACCAGTCGTGACCCCTCCCCCCCACACACACACTCTTGAAGTTGTGTATAGCGAACATGACAAAACATAAACACAACATAATCACTACCTTATGCCTCCCTTACCACATCAACAAAAAAACTACGGGTATGCACCCGTAGTTTTTTTGTTGATGTGGTAAGGGAGACATAAGGTAGTGATTATGTTGTGTTTATGTTTTGTCATGTTCGCTATACACAACTCCTAGAGTGTAGGGTGGGGGGGGGTCACGGCTGGTGCGTATTCCCAACTTGAATGTGTATGGGACTCGGACGTTCGACCCGTTTTCCAGCAGGTGTTGTCCTACTAATGGACAAGAGCATTTTGTCGTAAGTCTACTATAGGGGGATGCTTATATCACCCCGCTAGTGGGCTGAAGCGGAACTTCTTGGAAACAAAAAAAGAAAAGAAGTGTATGCGTGTGTGCTCGTGGGTATGTGAGTGTGTGTGTGTATCAGAGAGGGCAAACGGGTAACCGTTGCCCATACCTGAGCATACCCAATTGTAACCTCCAGGTTACAGGTGGGGATGGTACCCCTTCCAAAGGGGGAATTGGGTATCATGATGAGTAGGCAAAAAAAATAGTGGTCGTTGTTAGTGCGGTTAAAGGTGCCTTTATGGAGATGGTAGGGGCAGGTAGGGGCAGGGGGGAAGGGGAACCCTGGTATGGGTGGCCAAAATAAAAATGGAACGGGTATGGGCAAGTACAGGTGGCAACAAAAAAAACTGGTATGGATACAGGGGGTAGACGTTCCTATCAGGTACCTGTGGAATACAATATCTGGTACCTACCAATTCCAGCCCTCCAACCCACCCACCCCCTCCCTCCGCCCCCCTCTCCCGCAACCACAAATTCTAGGCCCTATTTGTTTTTTCCCGCTGCCTTGTCGAAAGTCCCAAATAGCCAGACGTATTTTTCCCCCCACTGTCGGGCCACTACGTTGTTGAAAGTCCAAAAGTTTTCCAACTTCGAGTTGGGCCTTTCGAGTGGGCCTCCCTCCGCTACTCTTGAAATGCAAGAAAAAAAACAAAAGGACAGTGTATCTTCCCTTGTTTCATCTGAAGATTCATCCTCATTTTCAACATTTTGTGAGTCTCACTCCTTTTCATTCCCTGTTCCCACTACTCCCTGAAGTCTCCGCCCACCGTTCACGTCCTCACTCGTTATCCTCCTTACCCCCCGTAATTGGCCATCCTCCATAGCTTCCATGCCAGTGAGCGGCGGCGCAGGTGTGACCCAACAGGAGGGCGTTGCAAGTATGATCGGCAACCACAGCGGGCGTTAGGACTCGCGAAATGAGCGAGACTCGTTACAGGTGGGTGCATACAGTTGTGGGTGAGTACGGGTGTGTACGGGTAAAGAAAACCTGGGCTGCGTAGGGTACAAGTGGTTAACAAACAATTCGGGTTTACGTGGTCATGGGTGGTTTTGAAAAACAAATGTTCATGGACAAGTACGGGGCAGTTACAGTCTGAAGAGCTTCACGTAGGACAGGTATGAGTACATGTTTTTTTTTTTTGGAGCAGGTAGAGATGGGTAAACATCTGGTAGGCCGGGTTTACATTGGGTATGGGTGGTTGGTTTTCAAAGAGGGTGCGGTTAGGTTGGGTACAGGTATTCCTAAAAATCCTGGTTACCAACTGTGGTGCAACAAAAAAATTCCCATGAGAAATGAAAGTTGAAAAAACATTCCATAAAAAAAAAATCCTTCATATTTATTAATTATCGTTCCAATTTTTGTCCAATTTTAAAATTTCCAATTTAATTTCATAAGTTCCTGTCTAAATATGAGTTTTCCCTTCCAACTTCATCTATTTGTTTAAGATGGAATGAAAGTCTGGACGAGTTTATAAAATGTTTTAATTAGACTTTCATTCTAGTACAACAAATATCGTTTAATTTAGATTGGATTAACCTATTTATGACTGAAAATCCTTATTTAGAATGACAGTCCAATTAAAATATTTCACGAACTCATCCAAACTTTCATTCCATCTCTAGCATGCAGTTCAAATAAGAAGGGATACCTCATTCTTGGAAAAAAAAAAATTCAAGTAAGACGAAAAATTTTAAAATTGGAATGATATTTTTAAAGATGGAATGAAAATTTGGAATTTATAATGTAATTTTACTCTAGAATGATTATTTAATTATGGGAAAATTTTCTGTTGTGTGTGTGTGTGTGTGAGAGAGAGAGAGGGCCCTCAATATGCAGCATGTAAGTGGCGGGGAGCACAAGGGTAGGCTCTACAAAAAAAAAAAATTCTAGAAGTAAATAATCATTCTATAGTAAATTACATTTTAAATTTCAAATTTCCATTCCATCTTTAAAAATGTCATTCCAATTTTAAAATTTTTCGTCTTACTTGAAAACTTTCCTTCCAAGAATGGGGTATCCCTTCTTATTTGAACTGCATGTTAGAGATGGAATGAACGTCTAGATGAGTTCATGAAATATTTTAATTAGATTGTCATTCTAAGTAAGAATTTCTAGTTATAAATAGGTTGATCCAATCTAAATTAGAAGACATTTGTTGTAGTAGAATGAAACTCTAATTAAAATATTTCATAAACTCGTTCAGACTTTCATTCCATCTTGAACAAATAGATGTGGTTGGAAGGTAAAACTCATATTTATACGGGAACTTATCAAATTAAAATTGGAAATTTTAGAATCTGACGAACATTGGAATGACAATTTATAAATATGAAGGATTTTTTTTTTTTATGGAATGTTTTTTCAACTTTCATTTCTCGTGGGAATTTTTCTGTTGTGACCTCGAAAAAAAAAAAAAAATGTTATCTTCGAATACAAGAGTTTTTCTTTTCTGAATTCGAACTAAGTGCAATGTGGTGAGTCTGTTTTTTTTTTTTTTTTTTTTTACCTCATTAGTTGTCTCTGCTAGGGATAGGAATACGAGCACCCACCCCTAGCCGGCTGCCTGTTGACTCAAATCTATTAGTGAGGAGCTGCACCTGCTGGAAAACGGGTCCTACGTCCCTTAAGTATAGTTTTTTATAAAAGTATGAGAAATATTTGAATGTGTGAGAAGTTAGAAACTTAGGATTGATTGTGACCTATCTCTCCTAACTCTCAACCTTTTGCATTTATTTCTCGTGTCATACTGAATCAGCTCGTGTTATAGCTCAAATAGCCTCCGTACCCATCTTGCTGTATCTTTTGTAATCAAGCTCTTCAACCTTATATGGCCATGAGATCACACATTTCCATCGCTGGTTAAACTTATCGAAACATTTTCCTCTTCATTCGCAGTCATACCAACTCATGCGGACCAGGGATAATGAGGAGGGGGAAAGGGATCTGGGAACTCTGATACGGGGTGAAGGGGTACTGTTGAGTCCACGTTTGTCCAATCATGAAATATCAAGCGGTAGTCCCCTTGAATTTTTTCACTTCGTTGAAGTTTTTTTTTTTTTCTCTCCTGACCCCACTCTCTTTGATCAGACCAGTTTTACCTCTTTGAAGCCCTTCTAACCAAGTGCCACTAAATAACTTATGATGTTGGATTTCTTTTTTATTCGACAAAAAAATATTGTTTTCTTTTGCTTTGTCCCATTGAGTTGTGATAACAGTCTGCACTTGCAGCTTGATTGTCTCATTAAAATCTGAGTCACCCGACCTCATTCCCTTCATTTCAAAAGTACAGCGACGTTGCAAGAGGACCCAAAGGATGATTCTTTTGCCTATGATGAATAAGTTATGAGAGAAATCATTTAGTTGATCCGGAGACCAGGTCTCACAAAACAGAGTCCGTCAGTCCCACGACCAAGTCCAACAACAGAAAAAAAATTCAAAATTAAATAATCATTCTATAGTAAAATTACATTCTAAATTCTAAATTTTCATTCCATCTTGAAAATCTCATTCCAATTTTAAAATTTTCTGTCTTACTTGAAAACTTTCATTCCAAGAATGGGGTATCCCTTCTTATTTGAACTGTATGCTAGAGATGGAATGAAAGTCTGGATAAGTTCATGAAATATTTTAATTGGACTGTCATTCTATGTAAGGATTTTCAGTCATAAATGGGTTAATCCAATATAAATTATAAGGTATTTGTTATAGTAGAATGAAAGTTTAATTAAAACATTTCATAAACATATCCAGACTTTCATTCCATTATTGAACAAATAGATATAGTTGGAAGGCAAAGCTCATATTTAGACGGAAACTTATCAAATAAAACTGAAAATTTTAGAAATGGACGAACATTGGAATGGTAATTTATAAATATGAAGGATTTTTTTTTAATTGAATGTTTTTTCAACTTTCATTTCTTGTGGGAATTTTTCTGTTGAAGGGGTATTAAAGGACCTTCATACCCTATCCCACCATCACCATAACCAGACTGCACCTGGACATTGAAGGAATATGTGATCGATGGTTTGCGGAATGGTTCTAGATGGAAATGTAGAGGAACATAGTTTACACCAAGGTAGAACACTGTCTTTCTCTTCCAACAAGGTTTTGTTTATTAACCAATTATTAGTAGGAAGACATCTTTGTCGGCTTATAGTTTTGAACCACTTGACATGTCTAAGATCGTCCTTGCTTACATTTAGATGCTCCATCCACCTAATTTTTACTCGATCCTTCAAATCCAATCTAGGTCTCAATATCTGGTAAGTTGATCTGATCGTCAGTGAGTGGATATTGTGAGTACACTTTCCGCGTTTCCCCGGGGTACCGTCCATGACCAGTAAATAGAATCTCGTGCCAATTTATTAATTGCCCATGACGGTTTGAAAACAATCTATTCGTCTCTATATTTCAAAACTTTGATCATCAATACTTGATCAATGTTGATTCATTTCAAGTTGGTTTCCTTAGTATGACTTTCCTTTAGCCAATTGTTCTGATTAATTGAGAACACAAAGATTAAAATTGATCCCTCGTTGTTCACGACTGCCACATTTCCTATTCGGTGGGGACTACCCTGGATACCTACCCAATCACTTTTTTTGAGTTGTGGTCTTTTTTTTAGGATTCTTATTCATTCTATCGGTACAACTTCAGTAATTGTATTTAGTGTTTCTGCTGCTCTCCTGCAGTAACACAGTCTAGGTAATAAATCATCAAGAGAATATCAGTCCTGAGTTTGTGTGTTTCAGGTTTCCCCAATCCTTAGGATCCCATTCTTAACCCATCTCTTCCAAAGAGAATCCATACAATGAAACATCATTACTTGTGAGTCAGTCTTCGATTTGTTATTAAAATGGTTTGTTGACAGACCTCTTCCCATCGGTTTGGAGGGATTTTATCTGGTAGTGGTAATTTGCGTCAAGTCTTGAGAAGATCTGGTCAAAATGAGTCATTTTGAATATCCATTCTTGTGATCTGATGTTGTGTGTTCGCTGGTTGACTTGAGGATCGTGCTCTACCTCTTAAAATGACTCAGTGTCAATTTTCTAATTATATCAACGGGTTTGTCTCTTATGTCACTTCCAGTGCTAGTCTCGAGATCTGTTCTTCAGCTAGAATTAACTAGGGAGTCTCTAAATTGAAAAGTAGTCGCTTGATTTATTGGATAGAGAGCGGCATGGCTTAAGCGGAAGAAGTTAAGATTTTTAACCCTCCTTTTGCTTTATGTTGAATTACTCCCTTTCCGGGTACTCTACTTATAACGTTTTTGAAATCATGATTACCTCTCCATAGGTAGGTTGTTATTTGTCTTTGTAAAGTTTCAAGTGCCAATTTGTTCAATGCTTATATTGTAGACTTCAAGTTGTGCCAAAGTAAGGCTAGAATAATATTGTTTGTAACCAACGAACGTCCTATAATAGAGGTCCGTTTATCCTTCTACAGTTCGATTTTGGTTAAGGATGGTTTAGATATCCATTCATTGTTCCCTGTTGGTTTACCTTTTTCTAAGAGTGAGATCCCCAACAACCTAATTGGGGCTTCAATTGTCAACCAGCTGATGTTTGGATATTCTAGAGGTCTTACTCCCTGATGATGTATCTACCAACCTTGTGTTTTTGTCCCCCAGTTCATCTTAATATATAAGAGGGAGCATAATTCATCCATCAGTCTCTTTAACGCTATCAAAATTTCATGAGAGGCTTCCACCATTAAGGATAAGTCATCTACGAACAAGGAGCAGATAATATAGTTTCTTTTGGAATGTAGCTTACTTGTATACGTTTAATGTCTTTGTTGCATCTTAAGTTGGTCGCTAAGGCTTACATCATGGTTACACAGAGAAAGAGAACGATTGGATACCCTCGTATCAATCAGTAAAATGCATCATGGATAGTGTATAGTGAATATGACAATACACACATATATATCGTCAAATAGAACTGCCCGGTAAACCGTAGGCAGAGAGGGAGAAGAGGACAACAAACGAGGGGCTGTGACAAACTGTTTCGTCGGAGTTTCA
>BFEA01000698.1:359655-378288 GCA_003427395.1 Chara braunii | reverse complement strand
GGTAGGTGCTTGGAGTGGCTCGGTCGGTAGGTGCTTGGAGTAGCTTGGTTGGTAGGTGCTTGGAGTGGCTCGGTAGGTAGGTGCTTGGACTGACTCGGTAGGTAATGCTTCGACTGGCTCAGTCGGTAGGTGCTTGGACTGGCTCGGTCGTTAGGTGTTTCGACTGGCTCGGTCGGTAGGTGCTTGGACTGGCTCGGTCGGTACGTGCTTGGACTGACTCCGTCGGTGGGTCCTTGAACTGGCTAAGTCAGTATGTGCTTGGACTGCCTCGGTCGGTAGGTGCTTGGGCTGGCTGAGTCGGTAGGTGCTTCGACTTGCTCGGTTGGTAGGTGCTTAGACTGGCTTGGTCGGTAAGTGCTTGGAGTGGCTCGGTCGGTGTAGGTGCTTGTACTGGCTCGTTCGGTAGGTGCTTGGACTATCTCGGTTCGTATAGGTGCTTGGAGTGTTTCGGTCGGTAGGTGGTTGGAGTGGCTTGGTCTGTATAGGTGCTTGGAGTGGCTGGGTCGGCATTTATTTAGTGGTTTGAACGTTTTTAAACTTTTTTTTTTTCTGGATTCGAGCGCTTTTTGTTTTTTTTTAAAAGCATTTTTCGTGGAAAGATCAAAACAAAACCAGCAGACCCTTAAATTTTCAGCAGATTTGAGTCATTTTTCTGAGCGCTAAAAATCACGGAAAATAGGGTACTTCATCCGTTGGCCCACACGTCGTAGAGGGGTAAAAAACTAAAACACAACGAATCGGCGCGGCGTTTATTTCACGGTTTTTTTTTTTAATCTTATTTTTCTAATATTTGTTCTAGAAAGAATGAAATCTAATCTACAGGATCTGAAAATTTCAGATCTTTTGATTAATTACACTGAGCACGAAAAATCGCCAAAGTTGGCGCTTGAAAATTGTCGGACTGGACCCGCCTGCCACACTGTGCAACGTTAGGGTTCAGACACACAGGCACATCCTGACGTGCCAGCACCCTGACATCGGATACACTTCAAATGAAAGCAGTCCCCAAAAGCAGACAGGGACCCGGTCCACCTGAGCGGTTATCTCATCAGGCAATTGGGTATTTCAAAATTTGTGCGTGGGTTCAAACCCCGACCCGACCACAACCACTGTGAGCAAGCTTCAAACACTAATTCTAACATATATATATTAGTGTGTGTGTGTGTGTGCGTGCGTGCATGGCGTGGCCGGACGGGCGGGTGTGGGTGTGGGTGGGCAGCCGGGCACTCCGACTTTTTTTTTTTCCCGTTTTCCCGCTCACTCACCAACCGCGCGAAAACACCCATAACGAAAAAGAAGCCTCCGAAAACGCTAGAAACGAAAAGGGGCAAAAAATAATTAGACATACGAAAAAAAGAAAGAAAAGAAGGAAAAAAAAAGAAAACAGAAAAAATACAGAAAAATTTAAAAAAACGGGGCAGGCCACAAACGACACTTCCTTGCTATCTGACGGCGGGCGCTTCCAGATCTTCCCTCACATCGACACCCACCGCCGCTGGGCAATGTGTGCGCTCTCTCTCGTTTTCTAGCGCGCCGTGAACAATTCGGTGTGCGCGCCGCTCTGCACGCCCCCCCTCCCTCGATTGTCTTCATCCGTCGGCCCGCATCAAAACTTCAACCCGATTTTAGCGCGCAGCGGAACACCGCCCTCCTTCCGCGGCCAATGCTACTTAAGGGTAAGGATATAGGGCTGTCAGGCTGAACGTACAAAGACCCCTAAGCTGACCCCCGAACGTTCGAGCGTTCGGGTCCCCGTACGGCGTCCAAACTTGAAGGGGTTCGGACCCTGCAAAAACATATTTTGACATCTAAATATTATTTTTTTTTCTAATTTTTTTTTTGTGAGTTCTTTGTGATGTAAGGTATCTCTCTCTTAATTTTGAAGCCATTCTGTTCAGCCAAAACAAAATGAAAAATCCTCAAAGATGGTGGTGTCAAAACTTGCTTGCCCACTAACTAATTTGTTTTTCTGTCTTTGCCCTTTTTGCTTTTCCTTTATTTCGAGGCATGAAAAAAAAAAAAAGAATTATTTTTTCAAACTTTATTTGTAGATTCTCTATTATGTAAGATACACATATATAACTTTTTATGACATATCTAGAACAAAATAAAAAATCGCCAAGGATGGCGGTGTCGAAAACATACTCCCCCACTCCATAATTTTATTCTCGTTTGATTTTTTTTTAATTTTTATTATTATTATTTATTTTTAGTATTTGATTTTTATTTCAAATTTAATAAAGAATTTGGATGTAACGTTGAGGTAAATGTTGTTTAGTTTGTTTTTCTTCATAACATATCAGTTTTTTTTCAGATTTGTTTGATTTTTTTTTTTTTTTTTTTTTTTTTGTCCGACTTCGGCCTAAACGGCCGAACGCATCCCCAAGGGGTCCCATACATTCGGGCGTTCGGGTTCGGGCGTTCGGCCCATGAAAAAAACCAAACTAAACAAGATTTGCCCGAGCATTACATCCAACATCCTTACCAAATTTGAAATAAAAATAAAATACCGAGCAGGGTTACCTGACCGAACGTTCGGGGGCCCCCGGGCTGGCCCCCGAACGTTCGGGAGTTCGAGGTCCTGTTCAGGGGCCGAACACCTCCAGGTTCGGCCCCCGCCAAAAAATGTTTCGGGGCCTAAAAATAACTTTTTTTTTCTGAATTTGTTTTTTTGTGAGTTCTCTATGATGTAACCTACACGCATATAAATTTTGAAGTCATTCTGCTTATCCAAAAAAACATTAAAAATCATCAAAGATGGGGGTGTCAAAACATGCTCACCCACTCACTATTTTGTTTTTTTTCACTTTTAACTTTTTGTTTTCACTTTATTTCGGGGCCTAAAAAAAATTATTATTTTTTGAAAAAAAACTAATGAGTTATTGATTATGTAAACTGCATATCTGGAAATTTTCAGGTCATTTGTGAATGCCAAAAAACAATTAAAAATCGGCAAAGATGGCAATGTCGAAAAGGTGGCACACTCACTCATTTTACTTCTCTGTTTATTTTTTCTGTATTTGATTTTTAATTCAAATTTGGAAAAGAATTTGGATGTAGTGCCCAGGCAAATGTTGCTTAGTTTAGTTTTCTCCATAACATATTTTGTTTTCCAAAGTTTTTGAAAACGTTTTTGTTTTTTTTGTTTTTTTTTTGGGTCCGCGTTCGGCCCGAACAGCCGAACGCCTTCTGAAGGGGTCCCGTACGTTTGGCCGTTTGGGTTCGGGCGTTCGGCCCGTCCCGAACACCGGTAACCCTGATACCGAGTACAAATACTAATAATAAAAATAAAAAAATAAATAAATAAATTAAATTTAGTGAATGCGCGAGCACGTTTTCAACACCGTCATCTTTGGCGATTTTTCATTTTTTCTTAGCATAGCTAAATGCCCTGAAAATTTACGGATGTGGACTTCACATCATGCAAAACACACAAAAAAATTTCAAAAAATAATAATTTTTTTTGGACCCCGAACTAAAGTGAAAACAAAAAGTAAAAAGTGAAAACAAACGTGGGCGAGCACGTTTTGACACCGCCATGTTTGGCGATTGTTAGTTCCTATTTGGCTGTTAAATGACTTGAAACTTTATAGGTGTGTATCTCACGTAATAGAGAACTTACAAAAAAAAACTCAGGAAGAAAAAATATTTTTAGGCCCCGAAATAAGTTTTGGCGGGGGCCGAACGCCGTCGGATTCGGACCCCGTACGGGACCCCGTACGGGACCCCGAACGCCCGTACGTACAGAGGTTGGCCCGAGGACCTTTGTACGTACGGGCTGGTGACCCTGGATGTATGTGAACCTAGCTTGAGATCAGATACATACAGGCGAGACCACCTAGATGTATCTGCAGTGAGACAACAAGAGAATGATCAGCTGACACATTGATTGCTTTGTGTTGTTCTTGGCTGACTCTACTCACCTGTCGTGGGTTGTTCTGTGGATGCTTGCTGACTCACCACTTGTGTTGTTCAAGTTGTCTTGACCACACTGGCCGTAGCTGCGGTATCTGCACACTCTTAAATAGAAGCTTCATCACATAGATAAACAACATAGTTAGAAATAAACAGAATTGAAGAATCTGAATCCTTACTCGTTTTTTTTCCCCTTGGCCGTGAAAATTTGAAATTGTAGTGAGGTTATGAAATTTTCTCTTGTCTTTTTAAGTTTATTGTGCAGCATACTCACTTGTTAGGATGACTTTTGTGTGAAACTCTCTGCGGGAGTCCATTTTGACCCGTTTTATTCCTCATCTCTTCTACCCCATCTCCATTACTCTCTTTGTTGATGAAGAAGAGGTAGTGTCGAGAACCCGCGGCGAGATTGAAGAATGACGCCAGCAACTAATGTTGAACCTCCCTCGCACATTGCTCCAAGAATTGTACGAAGCTGGCCCCGTCGTTGAATAACATGTACGCAGCCAGATCGATCTGTAGGCACCAGAGGACGAACTGAAGAATGTTGAAATTGTTGTTCAAATGTTTGAAGTCAGTGGGATAGTGCAACAGATTATTGATCGAGGACGGATGTTCCTCGATCATTTTGCCGCCGAGCAATATGCGAAGATGTCTAAAGGAGAAGAGACCAAAGAAGAAGGTATGGTGGAATCGTCCGAGAAGAAAAAAAGAGGAATGCGCCAAGAGGAAAGAAAAAATCAAAATGAAACTTTTTTTACATACAATGGAAAGCCAGGGGAACATTTGTTACTTTGGATAGCCGAAATCCAAACCTATTGCAGTACCGCTCCTGTTGAACTAGAAAGTCAGGCTGCCTTCTATACTTCATGTTTGAGAGAAGTCGCAAAGGAGTGGGTATTGTTTGAGGTCAATGCTGCTGGATTCGAGGACATAGGTGAGTGAACGAAGACAATGACTCTCAGGGAATTCCACCAGAAGACCAAAGAGAGATTCCTGGATAAAACGAAGACCGACAAGCTGTGTTGCACCCCGTACGACGTACGGAGGGTTCATCGTACGGCCGTACATACCGCCGTATGTACAGCCCCGTACGAAAAAAAAAAAAAAAAATCGTTTTGTTTTTTTATCTTAAATTTGGTAAGGAATTTCAATATGACCCTGAGGCAAAAGTGTTTCAGTTTATTTTTCTGCATAATATATTTGTTTTTCAGATTTTTTTGAATTTTATTTTTTTGCTTTTTTTTTCGTACGTACGGTCCGTACTACCATATGAGCCCGTACGTACGGCTGTACGTACGTACGTACGTACGGCCCGTATTCGTAGGGGGTCTACACAGCTGACAAGGTCTTTGACGAACTCACTACCATTAGTTAGAAGCGTTGGACCACTGTTGATGCTTTGTCTCGCGAAGTGGATTGTCTGCTATAGGTACCTGGTCTGAACTTGCAAGATAACCAGGTTTTCTATATCTACTCTCGCGCATTGTCCGAGGTAATTCATGGACAGCTCGTGGCCGACGCCAAGTCTGGTAAGTATAATTGTCGATAGCTCACTGACCTCGCGCTCCAGAGAGAGCAAATGACTGCACAGGTGAAAAACACCTATGCGTCCATTGTAAGAAGCGGTTTGTCAGGTGGGTTTGGGAATGAGAAAATAATCTTGTGAAGACAAAAGCAGCAAAATCACACCCTTGCTATCTTTGATGACGATACGATCGAGAAGTGGCCCCTTGACGACGCCGAGGGTGTAGCAAATGGTGGCATCGAGTTGGGAAAGGGTGACGTCGTTACCATGATGACCAAGAAGGGTAGCACCAATTAGGGAGGATACAACAAGAAGCAGAGGCCAGACTCTTTCTTAGAGCATCCCGACATAGCAGTTGAAGCCTTGGAAAAATATGAACCTGTCACGAGAAGAGTGGCAAAAAACGAATAAACAATCAACATTGCTTAAAATGTGGCACTGCAAGGCATATGATTGCATGGTACCCCCTCATCCGGAACCCAAAAGGGAGCAACCACTAGGAATAGTGTCAACTCCAACCGAGTTGGGGGACTCATATAAACGTAAAGCGCTTGAAACCCCTTTCAACCTTCGAACTCTCATGGCAGAGTATGACTCTTCTTTGACTTATCGCTCATAACATCCTGAAACTGTCATGTGTTTTGTCTCTATGGGCGATACCCTTGACAAACCTGACGATGATTTGATTGCGTTAAAAAAATATGTGGGCTAAGAAAGCGAAGTCTAAGGGTGAACTCATGATTGTTGGCATTGAGATTGCACGCACATGAGTAGGTGCTTTGTTAGATCCTGAGTCAATACGGTCCTACATTTCGAAAAAGGTAATAAAGAAATTGCATCTAGGAATGAGAGTGCAAGACCTTCCGCGACCTATCACGTCTATGCTTGCAGATAAAAACACGATCACTGTCTGTAAATATGTTAGTCGTGTAAAATGTTATTTTAGGACGAAGGAAATAAAATATTGCATGAAATTACCTTCCTCGTAAAGAAGGACCTATCCTTTGACTTGATTCTATGAATGGATTGGCGTGCGGAGACCGACTCAGATATCAAGTTCAAAGATAAGATTGTTAGTTTAAAGGATGAAAAATCCAACATGAAACCAATTAAATTGTTTCACAAGTATAGTTCTGACTCATCGCTGTCTTTTTCTTGTACGAGTCTTCCTGTTTTTGAAGCATGGTTACAAATAAGAAGTTCAAGTTGACATAGGACGTAAGGATGATACTCGTAAAACAAGTCGGTGAGTGTTCTTCATCCCATCCTCCTTCTATTGACAAACTTCTTCACAAATTTAACTTGGAGGACTTGTAGACCGAACCAATGAGAATAATTAAACGTGCTATCAACCATACGATTGAGATCATTCCCAGAAGTGAGAGTTCCAAAGGACTCATCTTTCGAATGTCTCATAGGGAATTGGAATAAGTGAAAAAACAATTGTAATAACTTACTGAAAAATAATGAGTTTGACCAAGTTTCTCTCCTGCGTAGCACGGCGAACGTGTTCGCGCCCCTTCACGTTCGCGTGTTCGTGCGAACAGGTCACGAACATGTTCGGGCGAACGTAATTTTTTTTCGTAAAAAAAGAATAAAAAAAAAAAAATTCAGTTTTTGATTTTTAACTCATGATTGGCTACGAATTTGAACATGACTCCAAGGCAAACGTTGCTTGTATTGTTGGTTTAGATAACATATATTGTTTTCAGATTTTTTGGAGAAACTTTTTTTTTTTTTTTTTTAATATTTTTTATGTTCGCGTTCGGAGGATTTTGGGCGCTTGTTCGCGTTCGGGCGAACATGTTCGCGTTCACCTCCGAACGCGGACACGGTGCTACGTAGTTTCTCTACTTATGGTGCCCTTGTCTTGTTTGTTCCCAAAAAGGAAGGAGAACTTAGACTTTGCATAAATTATCGAGGATTGAAATTCGTTACTGTGAAGAATGAGGAACTCTTTCCTCACATTGATGACTCGCTTGATATGTCACGAAAGCTATAACGAAACTTGTCATCCCGATTAGAGATGATAGTTTTTGAAACGAGTTTCGTTGTAGCTTCGGCAGGTAGAGGAACGAACGTAGCATATTTATAGAATCGATCCGCAATGACAATTACTTGACTATTGTCATTCCGACTCCTAGTACGACTCATAAAGTCAATCGAGATGGACTCACTTGGCTTACTTGGAATAGGTAGTGGTCGCAACAGTCCCAATGAATTTTCATGCGAGGGTTTGCTCCTTTGGCAAACAAGACAAGTTCGCACATAGGTTAACACATCCTCGTTCATTCCTTTCCATTCAAAGCGCTCTCTTACGTTAGCATACGTCTCCTCGAATTCGAAGTGTCATTCAGTGTCGACAGTTGACTAAATTCAACTGTAAGTCGGAATATTGAGGCGCACGACTCAAAGTCTGCACGGACCCAGTCCAGGATGCCGATCGGACACACAAATTGGCTGAATGCATGTATCCAGGCAGAATCTGGTCCATGTGGAAGTCTGCAACTGTATGAGATCCAGGCCATCGACTGAAAGTCAATCTAAACCCTCGCATCCGGGAGACTAGAGGCTGGTCAACTTGTGACTGCACTACTTATTGACCTTGCCCCTGTCATCGACATTCAGTCTTGCACTTGCTGCTCAACGTTGGCACGGCGCTGGCTGGATGCTGGCTTGACGCTGGCTTGACGCTGGCTTGACGTTGGCTTGATGTTGGCACTAAGCTGACATTGTGTATGACAACGACGCGAGACTGCTGCATTGCGTGCTGACACCTCTCTGCTCTCCGCGCCAGCTGTACACTTGATTGCTGACGTGGGGCTTACCACACTTTCTTCGACACAGATTGGGGTTTAGATGATGAGGGAGATCAAGGCTATGAGATTGGTTGTGAGAGAGAGAGGAAAACTTACCTGGTTGATGTTGTCGACATTGCACGCTGCTGTGACGAGTTCATGAGAGATCTATGCCTACCTGGCACTATGCTCTGATCGGATCTTGTCAAGCTCGTCTTTGGGATACTGTTTGCTGACGTGGAAGAGGGGAGATGCCCCAAGGAGGAGTGGGATATGAGGGAGATCTATCTACGATGACATTGATGGATATCTTCCCCTCCACCCTCTAAGTCTTATCTCCCTCCTATCAGCTTGGTCCTTTGGTTACGAGATATTGTACTTCAGATCACATCTCACGATTTTTGGAGACATTGACAAGCGCTGAGACATCTTGTATTTCGACATTGACGAGTTTTCCTTCCAGAGTGGGTTTATTGCATAACCTTTTGATTACGGGGCATAAAAAGAGCTACCTTTTCTTTCTATTAAAAAAAAAGGAAAAAGAAAAAGGAAGAAAAGGAAAGTTGGAGTGGGTCACTGGCCTGTTAGAGGCCTCGGCTTGGTGATCAAGCAGATCTATCCATTGCACTTTCTTGATTTCATCTCCCTCGCTATCTTTTCATGTTCTCCTTTTTTTTTTTTTTTTTTTTTTTTTTTTTTTTTTTTTTTTTAAGGTTCCACTTTGTAAAGTGCCACTGGTTTTGTGTCAACTCTGAGTGACATCCTAAGCACAACCATCAATCAATACCTCAGCTCCCCGCAAGAGATGCCCCCACCCCCGCCCCCCCCCAAAAAAAACCACCAGGGGAAGGCCTCATTGCTCGTTTTTACAGAAAAGGGAGACGCAACCAGAGTGCGCAAAGCCTCGTGGGCAGATGAAGAGAGAAAGAAAGCAAAGAAACGAGAAGAGCACTTCAGACAAGGGAGAGAGATAGAGAAAAGAGTGAAGGAAGGAGCACACAGAGCCATAGACCAAAGGTATGCAGACAATATATATATTTTTTCTGTTTCTATTTTAAAAAACTCCGTTTTTCTGTTTTCGTTGACCTCGTCCTTGGATACCTGCGTTATCTTTCCTCTTTTTTTTTTCGTGTTGACAATCTACTTCCCATTTTTGTTTTTTTGGGAGGTCACTTCCTTTTTTATGTCGGTGGCATGCTCGCTCCTTTGCCACTGGCATGGTTATTATGCAACTGGTTTTATTCCGCCGCACTTTTTTTTTTTTTTTTTTTTTTTGACCAATTTTCAATTAAGGCCGGGGGGGTACTCCCCCACTGAAATCCAAACAACGGGGGAAGGGCCGGTAGCACTGAGCTGCGCCAATCTGCGTGCTAGTGCGCTATTTCGCGTTGTTTCTCGCCCGATCCCGCGTGGGAGAGGAAACCCTCCATCACTCCGACCGAACAGAAACCCTTCGATCCGCAAGGAAGCATTCATGGCGACCTAGGGTTTTACTACCTCTCTCTTCACTATCGCGGGCTCACATGGTACGGGAGAAAGGGAGCAAGGGCCACTCGGGCCAGCCTCCTCAGCTAGAGCAGTTACAGCCTTACAGAGGGGGAAAGAGGGATAGAAGAGATCCTACATCCAAAAGGGAGCATCACTCGGGACAATCAGGACTTATCCAGTCCGGAAGACAGCGGGCAAAGATCGGAAAACACCAGACATCAAGAGTGTGCAATGAGGTGGTAAAACTCATCATTCCATACACCTATTGCTATGCTTATTTTGTTGGTAGGAGTAATGAAGAGTGGCAGGGGAAGGGATATCAGAGCGGAGGAGAGAACAGGGAAGTAATCATAATCCAGAGGGGTAGCGACCGACATTGGTTACACTATGATTTACTTCCCTTTATACTTTTCCTTCCCCTCACCCTCACCCTGACTCTTACTCTAACCTACCTAAAAAAAACGGTTAAAATCTTTCATCGAGGTAATCGATGAATCTCCTTTCCACAGGGAACACGATCATCGAGCCAAGACCAAGCTACATCGTTAGGACGGATGGTTTTCAGAGGCATAGCCGGCTAAAACGACCCAGGGGATCACCTGATACAATGAACGGCCTCCCTGCACAATCGATGGTAGGAGTAAAACATAGCCCAAGGGTATGGGGGGGGGTAGTACGACAAAGGAGGTATTTTCTGGTATCTCAATAAAGAGCTTCCCCCGTAACACACCTATCTCTTTCCCGCACGGGCCCTTTCTCCATCACCCTCGTGCGTACTAGAGGTAAAAGTCGTTTCTCCAACTCACAAGGAGCACGAGCATCGAGCTAAGACCTAGCAACATCGCTCTGACGGGTGGATTCAGAGGGATAGCCAGCTCGAATTGCCCAAGGGCTCTTCGGGTGAAACAAATGGCCTCCGTTAACTTCGTATATCAGAGGAGAAGTACAGCAGGTACATAGCTGGCAGGGGCGGTCAGACACATAGAGCCGGAGTAGAGGAAAGAAACATTCTGTAGGATAGGACTTTTCCCCGAAAAGCTCTGCTCTCTGTCCAGCATGGAGGCACGACGAAGCAGGAGTAGAGCTCAAGGAGGAAGAGCAGCCTACCCAGTTCTCGAGCCAGGCGGTCGTAGGTTTTGGATACGCTCTTTTCCTGCGCATATATGTCACGTTGGCTCCTGCTGATGATTAGGAGTGCTATCACATAACGCAGTCCTTCCCAGGAGGTCGCTGCTTTTCCTCACAGTGGCAGCATGGCAGATCCCCCGCCTCCAATAGGCTTACAGATGTCAGACACTGAGAAAAAGAGAATCCGGGGGGTGATCGAAGATTGTTATGCCAAAGGAATTCTGCCGGACGAATTCACACCTTCCATCGCAGACACAGGTCAAGACTACGTTAGGGTGATAGTAGACACTCGATTTTACGAAATCCAGGCGGAATGGCTGTCTGAGCATGCGGTTTCAGTGCAGTTCGAAAACGATGCATCTACCCTTCCCCCCTCTGTTAAGAATCGGCTAGTTCGCATTTATGAGGAGGGTTGGGCAGGATCACATGAGCTCGACAGTGCTCCCAAGAGGGGAGTTTTCCGGTGTGATGGGAAAAATTTGGTGACTTACGTAGCAAGTATAAAAGCCATTGCATCTTGGATGATCCGCAAGGGATCGGATCTCATAGAGCTTGATGGGAGGAAATACACTATTCATTTCAGAAACTGGATGAACGAGAACGAGCTCTATGAGTGGAATGAGGCTTAGAAGAAATGTTACTTCCGGGTAAAAGCATTACAGGTGCCGATCTCCATTTTGCCTCATATCAAAGGAGCGATTCAAAAAGCATTTGGGAGAATCATTAAGGCACACGACGCTTTTGCTGATCCAATTGCCCCAGATCTATGGAACATAAGGTTCGATATGGAACCTGCAACAAGCGTATGGTACAAACAACACTTGATTATAGATCTGAATGAGGACGGTTGGGTCGATCTGAACATTGCATGTGTTGACTCCCCCTGGTGTAAAAAATGTCGTAAGTACTTCCATGCGGAGGATGACCCTGAATGCCCGATTAAACTAAGAAATTCAGCAGGGAAAAAATCCTTCGTGGAGGTAGTAATAAATAACATAGCACAGGGGGACAAAGTCTCACAGAAAGGTAAGGGAGGAGGGCATGTCCCGAGAGATCCTAAAAAGGGGAAGGAGGTGGTAGAGCATGGCACAACTCCCACAACCCCCCTCCCAAGACCCTCAGAGGTAAGCAAGGACAAACCGGCGAGCGTTATTCCCTCTGAGGAAGAGGATACTGACTCAGAGCAAGGCCTCAATCTCGCCCGTAGGCGTAACCAGAAGCCACCTGCCGCAACAGTAAGGGCCGAAGCTACAGCCACGGACAAGAGAGTCCGTATCAGAACCAACTGGAAAAAGAAAGCGAATAACCTCTCATGGAGGAAAAATGAGGGAGCTAGACCCAAGTCTGTGGCCGCTACATCCTCGAAGGACTCCTCTAGGACGAAGGAATGAGAGGGACAGAAGGGGAAAGATGTGGAGGAGGGTTCGGAGGAGGGGGGAAAAAGGCTCAGACAGGTAAACCCTGCGGGCACTCAGCCTGATGGGAGCCAGGGTTCAATGGAGATGGAAATATCCTCCACCCTAGCACCAAATCCCCCCGACCAAGAACCAAACCCCCCGTCACCGGTACCAAACCTCCCCCCAGTCAACCTGGAGGCGTTGAAAGAGATAATGGAAGAGGCCAACTTGGGTTTCACAATCCCCAGAACAGAGGCGGGCCCCACCTCAGACAGGCCGCCCTCACCTCACGCACAAGAAGAGAAAGTGGGCAGTGAGGAGAAGGTTAAGTCCCCCGAAGAGGGTCAGGGTCTGGCTAAGGGGAAGGTGGACGTCGACCCCCATCCAATACCCCTGCTCTTCAACGCGATAACAGAGGTCATGCCTGTTCAGGGAATAAAAAAGAAAAAAGGATGCAAGTCCAACAGGCCCCCCAAACCGGACGGGAAAACCCCGGAGAAAATAGAGAGAGAGACTCCCGCTAAGCGTCGGAAAGCGAACGACGAGACAGCGATCCCTTGGGCCAGCCTCAACAATGAGGAAGGGCTTCAAGAGGAGGACTCACCACGCCGAAAGAAAAGACCTTTCCAGCAGAAACAGGAGAAAATAGCTCTGAGCTTCGCCTTGCCATTAAAAACTCTTACTCGCAAAGATAAAGCGAAGAAGAAGCTAACACAGATACTGGTTCCCCTAATCTGTTCGAAGGTCGATTCGGGGGCAGGAATCCTGTGTATCCATGTCCCAGACGGTACTCACAGGCTCCCCTTCGTGGAGGTCCAGTCACAACCCACAGAAGCTCAGGTTGTGGATGTAATAAACACCAAAATCATTCCTGACAGAGGGGAAGTCTCCTCCCTCCCCAGGAGGTGGGTGGGAAGGCAGACAGTATCCCTGAATGACAATGAGACAGTGATCCTGCATATATCATGGTCAGGCTCACAGCCTGGAAAACAACTCAGGATCAGATATATGAGCAAGACTTCAAATGGTTGGGACTAACCCCACTTCTGTCAGCTGCATCCATGACATTTTTGCAATTCCAAATAAGACAGGATGTCTCGGCTAGCCACGTTGCAGATTGGATCATCCAATCGGAATTACAGAATTCCCTGCTCGCGGAGGATCTGCTGGCCCAGCTGCAACAATTTATCTCTCTACAGGTGCTCACCCCCCCAACCCCCAAAGAGATCCCAACCCGCATCCAATCCCAGAGCGGCAGTGACCACACTGATGGTCCTGCCAAATAGGATCAAGATAGTGAGCTGGAACTTTAGAGGGTTGGGGGACACCTCGAACCGGTTCAAACGCGAAAGATTTAAATCATGGGCAAAAAAAGAGAGCCCACACATTATCTGCATACAGGAAACGAAGCTAAATGGGGCCAAATTGGAAAAATTACAGTACTGGTGGGATGGCCCGAAATTCGGAGCCCCTGCAGACGGATCCAAGGGAGGAGTCGCGATTCTCATACACAAGGACCTAGACACACAGATTCTTGACACATTTCATGACCCAAAGGTAGATGGGTCTGGGTGAAAATGACGGTAGGGGAGGAGGATTGGACGATCGTGTCTGTGTATGCCCCAGTGGAATACACAGATAGGATAAATTTCTTCTCAGCACTCCCAGCCCACCTCCCGGATGTGGATAACCTTGTGATTGCAGGGGACTGGAACACCACCCTCAACCCGGGGTTAGATTCCCCGTCCACTACCCCTATCCGCCATGATGCACGCATGCTTTCCTATTTTATGGAAGCGCAAAGGCTCATCGACGTCTTTAGAACCCTGCACCCGGAGACTCCGGGGCACACATGGTACGGCCCCAAACCAGCAGCCCAGATCCTCCCGCCTAGCAGGAGACTGGATTTCATCCTTGCAAGGGGAGTGGCTTGGGACAGGTGCATTTGGAGTGATATGCTCAACGAACACCTGTCGGACCACAACCCTGTAGGGATGGAAATACTGGCTAGGGACCAGTTCGATAGGATCAGGCCGCCTTTTCGCCTCAACACTAGACTGCTCAAAGACCCGGGCATCTCGACCTGGGTCAAGGAGCAAATGACAAAATGGATGCTAGCAAAGGATTTATTCCACCACGAACACGCTTGGGCCGAAACTGGGATAAACATCATCATCTCAGCTCTTAACACATTCTCAAGGATGAAGGCTGCTAACAGAACCTGGTCCGAACTCAAGATCCGTCGGAGGATAGCGGTGGCTTAACAAAATATGGGAAAGGATGTATTCTCAGATCATTTCTAGTCGAACCAAAGATCAGAGAACATTGCATTGTTAGAAACGCTGGAGATCAAGAAACAGGAGGACTGACTACTATGGCTCAAGGTCAGACGGTTGATAGGGTACGACAGAGTGACCAGGGATACGTTCAGGGCCCTCATCCTAAGCAAAGCTAAGCCCGTCATACATGAACTAGCACATGCGTTCGCTCCATCGGACCCAATATCCTCCAATACGGAAATCGTGTGTGAGTATGCACTTGCATACTTCAAAGACATTGTCTCCACTAGGAGGCCACAGGACACAATAAATACTGATCTCTCATCCACATCACGATTTTGGGAAAGTACAAAAATCAGTATCCCCCACACGGCCAGAGATGCATTGGACGCTCCGTTTTCTCAGCAGGAACCCCACCAGGCAGCAAAGAAGATGGTAAGCGGTAAGTGCCCCGGAGCTGATGGTTTGCCGGTGGAACTCTTCCTATGTGCATGGGAAGCATTCTCGCCATTTCTTTGCCAAATATATAACA
Organism: Chara braunii; assembly: GCA_003427395.1. Taxonomy (NCBI): domain Eukaryota; kingdom Viridiplantae; phylum Streptophyta; class Charophyceae; order Charales; family Characeae; genus Chara; species Chara braunii. Next base: position 363,223 of record BFEA01000698.1, on the reverse strand, counting down.
ACGCCCTTTCATCCGAGTCTCTCCCTACCGGGTGGCTGAAGGGGGTCATCTCCCTCCTTTACAAAAAAGGGGATAAGAGAGAGGTCCGAAACTACAGACCTTTCTCAGTGCTTAATGTGGCATACAAGATCCTCGCTAAAGCACTGGCCATTAGACTGGCAGACCTCCTACCCGACTTGGTGGGAAGAGAGCAAGGGGCATTTGTCAAAGGGCGTTCGATCTTCGATAACATATTGTCTACAATGCAAGCCCTGAAAATCCTAGACTCGAAACAAATGAACTTTGCCATCCTTCTTCTAGACATGGAGAAGGCATATGACAAGGTTGGTTGGACATTTGTCACAACACACTTAGGAAAATAGGGTTTGGCGAGGGGTTCATCACATGGGTAAGAGCAATGCACGTCGAAGCGTCCTCGATGGTCATAGTGAATGGTAAACTTTCTAGACCTTTCCCCCTCTCTAGGTCATTAAGGCAGGGCTGTCCCCTAGCCCCATTGTTATTTGTTATTCAATTAGAAGTGCTGATGTCAAATATAAGGAACAACGATGCCATTGAGGCCCCCCACTCCATCCAATGGAAAGGGGGGGCCCTGGCGGATGATCTCACGATCGCATGTTCCAACACACAGCCCTCAATGGATGCCCTGAGGGGAGTCTTAGACGATTACTGTGGCCTCTCGGAAGCCTCGATCAATTGGCAAAAATCTACTTACCTCCTCCCTGCCCCCTTCGAGATCTGCACGGACTGGGGACTCAAGGAGGTCCCAGCAAACAGCTCTGAGAGATTCCAGGGGGTACAGGTGTCGCTCTGAGACTGTTCTAGCATGCAAGACTCCCTTCTAGTTGAAAAAGTCACTGCAAGGATTCTAGGCTGGGCCCGCAACTTCAGACTGTCGTTATTTGGCAGGGCTCTAGTCATCTCCTCCGCGGCATTCGCGATCCTCTGGTACCCCTTAACGGTCCACCTATTAGGGGAAGAAGCCTACCGTAGAATAAAGTACGTGGCTGCCAGGTTTCTTTGGAAGCCTGCAGCCTCGGAAATCCAGGGTTACATCAGCGAACTGGCATGGGAATCTGTGTGCTTCCCCAGGGACGAAGGCGGGCTAGGCATTCTGGATCCAATCCAACAGAATTATGCATTATTGGCAAAGTGGCCAATACAGGCCATATTTGACCCTGAGAACAAATGCTGCAAAGCATTGGCCGTGTTTATCCTGATGGAGGAGTGGGAACTCACTCACCACTCCCACGTGTGGCTGTGTTTCTTTATTAAATCATACTGTAACAGGCAGATAAGATCAAAGGTCTGGAAAAACATCACTGCTGCCTGGAACAAGGTCAGACCAAGCCGGATTGCTGAGCCAGTCTCTCGCTCTCAGATACTAAATGAGATTCTATTTGAAAACGACTGCATCAGGACCCTGCAGGGTGGACCCCTACTGGCGGATACCACGCCTGGTGCATTCGGCAGATCATGGATCGAGAAAGGGCTCATCCAGATCAAGGACATATGGGACCCTCTGACTGGGGACTGGATCACCCTGGATTTATTACGGTCAAAAGCCCCACGGCTCCACAATCTGGATCTGAACTTTAGTAAGCTCAAGAGGGCTATTCCCCCTCACTGGGTAGCAGCCCTCAGACCAGACTATGACTGGGCCCTAGGCACATGGTTACAGGACCCCTCAGAAAACAGTACATTCTGGAAAATAATGGGACCGGATCTGAGGCACGCAACAAAGGCCCAGAAGTGGATCCTCCCCATAAGGGGCCATACGGGGGGACCCCTGACTCTCAGCGAGGAGGGGGTGATCTCCCCGACATCACAGTGGGAGGAAGTGAGGGTGCATGAGACCCCATCCGCCAAAAGTACACTGTGTACACTGATCCCAGTCGAGGCTACCACTCTGGAAGTGGAACCCCTCATTCAAGGCTGGGCACCCTGGGCCACCCAATCCAACAATGGAAAAGGTCCTCAGGCGGTACCGTTACTCAGCTACAAACCCAAGACAGGGGCTAAATGCCTGCGAGCTACAAAGAAAAAGAAACCACTGTCAACCTTAAAGAGAAAAGCAACTGCCTTACAGATAACCCTTCCAAAGGACGGAGACCTGTGCAAATTCTGGAAGGGCCTGAAGAGAATCCCATCTCAACGCAATGCCACGATTATGTGGTTGCAATCCATGAACATCACTGCAACTGCAGTCTGGCTAAAAGCCAGGGGTCTCTCCATACCGGACACTTGCTGTAGATGTAACTGGGCCTGGGAATCAGCAGCCCACCTCTGGCTGTACTGTCCCAAGTCATCGGAGATCTGGGAATGGTGGAAGGACAGATGGAGACTTCTGGACGGAAACAACTCAGACTGGTCCGACAATTTTATCATTCAGGGCCTAGCCGACAATGAAGACCCACTCACGAGTGGAAAGAACTACATCTTATCCACCTGCAGGGGGATAACCATGGCGGCCATCTGGTGGGCAAGGAATGCCCTCTTGTTCAAAGGGGAAAACCATGTCAGGCATCACATCTGTAACAGAATACTTTCGGACCTCCGGACCACGATAATGTCAGACTGGAGTTCCAAAAATTTCATTTGGTTCAGTAAGACCTGGGCCTGCAAGGGCTCCTTTGCCTCCCTGAGAGCGGATGGGAAAATGACGGTGGCCAGCTGGCTTAGGAGTACCTAGGCCCCAGGGTAGTTTTTACCTCCTCTCTGTCTTCATTATTTTTTGTTTTTACTTGATTAGTCCATCTGCGAATCTGTTGCTTAAAGGGAAGGTGGTTTTATGGGACGCTGGACCCGGTTTCCAGCTTAGCCTAAGCTGGGTAATGGCCCCAGTTTTTCCTCCGGGTTGTCATGTGGAGGTTTTCCCGGCCTCCGTCTTTATCATTTGGAAATAAATCTATCCTTCTCAACAAAAAAAAAAAAAAAAAAAAAAAAAAATCCAAACAACCCCCAGCCAAGCGACACCTAGACTTGAGACCAACCCCTTCAACCACACAATATCACGATATACACAGCCGAGGGCTTAGGGTTTAGGGTTTAGGGTCTAGACAGAAACAACTTGAAGATAAGCAGAACTAAACGCGATAGAGATTCCAGGAGGACCTCACAGGCACCAGACACCTATAGTCTATTACATCAGCTCAACAACAGCTCAACAGACAGGAACAGGATTGTGGCCAGACAGTCGGGCAACATCTTGAAAAATTAAGTAGCAAAGGCTAAATTAGGCCGGCGCGAGGGGTCATACATCCTTCCTCAGGCAAGTAATCAATAATACATCCTTCCTCAGGGAAGTAATTAATGCCGTCCACTCGGGCCTCCCAGCCATACTCGGGAGGGAGGAGCGTGCGTGAAGCGCTCATGTATTCCAAATTGACTTGCCGGGGGAACAGGAACCGGACTGTAGATTCCCAGAATGGTAGGAGCTAGAGCCAAGAGGAATTTCTTAAAAAAAAAAAAAAAAAAAAAAAGCCCGCGGGGTACTTCTACATTGTGATTTCTGCGTCGGATTCCTTCCCTTCGCCTTTGGTGTTGATTTTACTGTGAACTGTGGTGT